>CM050522.1:66849499-67186999 GCA_027563665.1 Antrozous pallidus | reverse complement strand
AATAAATAAAGGAGGGACTGGGAACTTGGGTCACCAGGGGGTGATCAGGCCAGAATGGGACAGCAGTTTTGGGTGATCAGGCTGGTAGGGGGTAGGGCCATTGGGGGTAAGCAGACCTGCAGGGGGGGCAGTTAGGGGTGATCAGGCCATCACTGGGGATCAGTTGGAGGTGATCAGGACAGTGGGGGGCCAGATTGGAATGAGCAGGCCATCAGGGGTGAGCAGGCCAGTGGGGAGGAGAAGTGGGGGTGAGCAGGCTAGCAGGGGGGGCATTTGGGGGTGAGCAGGCCAGTGGGGAAGAGAAGTGGGGGTGAGCAGGCTGGCAGGGGGGCTTTTGGGGGTGAGCAGGCTGGTGGCGGGGGTAGTTGGGGGTGAGCAGGCTGGTAAGCAGAGTGGTTAGGGGCAATCAGGCGGGCAGGTGAGCGGCTGGAGCCAGCAGTCCCAGATTGTGAGAGGGATGTCTGACTGCTGGTTTAGGCCCAATCCCTGTAAACCAACAGTAGAACATCCTTCTAGGGTTCCCAGATAGGAGAGGGTGCAGGCTGGGCTGAGGAGCAACCCCCCCCTCCCGTGCATGAATTTCATGCACCGGGCCACTATTTTATGAAGATAAAATTAAATGACGAATATGAAGTATTTAACACAGCAACAAAAACATAGTGAATATTAAATAAGTGTGATCGATGCTAAATGGTAATGATGGGTAGACCCTGCTGTCTGGCCTCAGTGCAATGGCTAGCAAGCTATGATAATCCAGTCACTTCGTGACATTTGACTACTATGTTCTAGGAGTTTCAGGATGGTTCGTGCTAAGAGCTGGACCTTGAAGAAGCACTTTGAAGGCAACCCTACAATTAGTAACTTTGAGATGAAGACAGTTGAACTCCCACCCTTAAAAAATGGAGGTAAGTCCTATGGTTTGAATGGGGAAAGAGACTGTATCAGTCAAACTTTGCTGCATAACAAACTACCCCAAGACTTAGTAACTTCTAACAACAGCCTTTTATTAGCACACAATTCTGTAGCTTCCATTCTCTGTGTGGCCTTCCTGGGAAGCTAGTTTGAGCTCTTTATTTCCACAGTGGTCTCCTGAATCTAGAGCAGCAAGAATCAGCAGGCTGCAAGTACTTTTCAATCCTCTACTTGTGTCATGTTTGCTAGTAAATGTGTCAAAGCAATTCACAGCCAAGCCCAGGACAAGGAGAGGGAATAGACTTCTTGATGAGAGGATTGGCAGGGAGGCCCTTCCACAGAGATGGGAGGTATTTGCGGCCATTCTCCCTCTGCCACTTTTCCCAGGTCCACAGTGTGAAGCCCTGATGTCATATTGGAGGATCCCTCTTCTTTCTTGGTAATTGACACTTGACCTTGGGTGCTTTATTCTTCATGACTTTGACTAGACCAGTGGTCGGCAAACTCATTAGTCAACAGAGCAGCAAACCAGCTCGTGAGCCGCGGTTTGCTGGCCACTGGACTAGACCATGGGAGGATTTGCTCTCTGACCTGGTGACCCCTGTGATGATAATGAGGTAGACAGTCTGTGTGCAGAGCTCAGACTATCCCTGTGAGGAGACAAGGAGGTGAGAAACCTCATCCTTCATTGAGCAGGGTCCTGTCCACTTGGGGGAACTGAATGGTCAGGTCAAACCTAAGGGTATCAATGGGAGAAAGATGGCAACACACTTCATAACATGTTTAGAAATTAGCTTTGTAGAGCAGACTTTAAGGAGGGTCTTAATCAGTGTTTACAGGTAGGTAACTATGTGAAAAGAGCATGCAGTCAAATAGTATGGCAAAGTTATCCATCCCATATAAATTGGGATAGCAAGGACTCAGCTTCAAAATTCCAGAGAATTTGTACCTAAGAGTCAGGCTAGCAACATATGTATTCATATATACACTGAGTGGCCAGATTATTTTGACCTCTGAATGCATAATAATCTGGCCTCTCTCTCTCTCTCTCTCTCTCTCTCTCTCTCTCTCTATATATATATATATATATATATATATATGAGCCTGGTGCATGAATTCGTGCATGGGTGGGGTCCGGCCAGCTTGGCGCGGGGGAGGTGACATGGGCAGTTGGCCGGCCTGCCTGCTGGTCTAACTCCTGGTTGAGGGGACAATTTGCATATTAGCGTTTTATGATATAGGATATACACTGAGTGACCAGATTATTATGCATTCAGAGATCATAATAATCTGGCCATTCAGTGTATATTGTTGTTGTTTATCATTTTTATTGATTTCAGAGAGGAAGGGAGAGTGAGAAATAGAAACATCAATGATGAGAGAGAATCTTTGATTGGCTGCCTCCTACATGCCCTCCATTGGGGATTGAGCCTGCAGCGCAGGCATGTGCCCTGACGGAGAATCAAACCGTGACCTCCTGGTTCATAGATGAATGCTCAACCACTGAGCCATGTGGGCCGGGCACAACATACATATTCTTTAATACTAAACTGGAGACAGTGATGAAAGCCTAGGTGAGCACTGCAACATAGTGGTTACAGATACGGCCCTGGGCAAGTTACTGGACCTAAACTTAAATAAACTGGAAACAATAACTGAGAATATCCTATGAAATAATACATGAAAAGATGATGATGATCAACAACAACAACAGGTTGGGCCAAATGTGAGTCCTTCTTGGCTCTCCAGGAGAAAGTACTTACGAGGAGCAGCCCTGAAGCTGAAAGGTGAAGTGTGTTCTGTTAGAATGTCAGAGACAACAAAGGCATCAGGCCTTTAGTTCTAATTGCCTGTGGGACGCTTTCTTTTTCAGAGGTCCTGCTGGAAGCTTTGTTCCTCACCGTGGACCCTTACATGAGGTATTATTTTCTTCATAAGAAGTCTTATATTGTGTGTTAGACTTGGTTAAAGTAGTTCATCTTTTAAAATATCCAACAATCGAATAGACTGTCAAATTACAGCGAGAAGGCTGGGGAGGGGAGAGGGAGGTAAGAGATCAACCAAAGGACCTGTATGCATGCAAATAAGCATAACCGAAGTCAGGAAGAATAATGCTCCCAGAGCATGTATGGGAGTGGGGTGGAGGGGAAGGCAGTGGGGGATATGGACACGTGTAATACCTTAATCAATTAAAAAAATTTTAAAAATCCAACTGATTCAAAACAGTCATTTTTCTCCCAGTACAGTAAGAGTGATGGGATTTGTGGGTGCTCATCTTTTGCAGGCAAAGGCCAGAGAAGCTTGGTAAGGAATTACCCAGGCCTCTCTATTTTACAATTATTTCTTATCTTAATGTCCACAGTTTGCCTCTCATTGCTCACCACAGTTGCTTCCAGAAAAATTAAAAGAAAAAAGAAACCAATCTCCAATCTGTCCATTTCACTAATGGCAAATAATTTGAGTAGAGGAAGATATTAAGACTAAAATTGGATTTTCTTGCCTTCTATTTCCCTATATTCTTATAATTTGGGTAATCTGCAGTTGACTCAGTACTTGGTAATTCTCTGGGAAGGAAGAGAATAAAAGCCTTAATAGGTCACACACTCCTCAGTAATTTTTTTAAAGTTTATTTAATTTATTTAAAATATATTTTATTGATTTTTTTTAGAGAGGAAGGGAGATGGACAGAGAGTTAGAAACATTAATGAGAGAGAAACATAGTTCATCTGCCTCCTGCACACTCCCTACTGGGTATGTGCCTGCAACCAAGGTACATGCCCTTTACCAGAATCAAACCTGGGACCCTTCAGTCTGCAGGCCGTTGCTCTATCCACTGAGCCAAACCAGTTAAGGCTCCTCAGTAATTTTTTGCCTGGGTAATCCATATGGTCATCTTTCCTTTAAATAATTTTTTTTTCCTAACTGATTGATAGAGATGCAAAGCTAAGACATCAGCTTGGTGCTTGCAATTCAATTTGATTCTGACCCTATCTTAGATACCACAGATTAAAGGTTCAGTCCCACAAGTCTGTCCATCCCCCTTTAGGCATCAGTTGTAAGTCCAGGTTTCTGTGCACACTTTCTCAATAATTTTCCATTTGCCTTAAACTCAAGACAGCTTTTCGCAGATGCTCTTATGTATTAAGCATGGATTATTTTTTTCCAGATTGGCGGCCAATAAATTGAAGGAGGGTGATAAGCTGATGGGGGAGCAAGTGGCCAGGTAGATATTTCCATTTATCCCAGTGTTTGGAAAATATGTCTCCCCTGTACTTTCTGCGGGGCCCTGTCTCTTTCTATTGCTCTCATCATTTCTTCAGCTTGTGTAATTCACTCATTGTTTGATTTTCAAAGCAATGTGGGAATTCTGTTCTTTTCCTGACTAGCAGGAAGGGAAGAAAGGCTGTAAAATTGTCATCATTTCCACTTCACTTTGCTATACTTACTGTTAATTACTAAAAAAAAAAAATAAAGTATTTGTCCAGTTCATAATTATTTTGGAGAAATTTAAATATAATAAAAAATTATATCTTAGAAACTGACAGTTCCCCCATCATCCTTAGAGAGGACTGTTGTGAATGTATTATTATTTCAAAATTTTTTCAATATCTATAATTTTTAAAAATGGGATTATATGCCCTTCAGCAAATTGCCTTTCTCAATATGTTATGAATGTCCTTTGCGTCTTTTTAAAAAATATATTTTTATTGATTTCAGAGAGGAAGGGAAAGAGAGAGGTAGAAACATCAATGATGAGAATCACTGATTGGTTGCCTCCCGCATGTCCTCTACTGGGGATCGAGCCTGCAACCCAGGCATATGGCCTTGACGGGAATCAAATCCATGACCCTTCAGTCTGCAGGCCAACACTCTATCCACTAGGCCAGTTGTCAGCAAACTCATTAGTCAGCAGAGCGGCAAACCGCGGCTCGTGAGCTGCATGTTGACCACTGCACTAGGCCAAGCCGGCTAGGACTAAGAACCGCTAGCAGGGTTGCCTAAGATCATCGGAAAACACATATAGTTACGTTACGATTCAGTAACAGTAGTAAAATTACAGTTATGAAGTAGCAACGAAAATAATTTTATGGTGGGGGGTCACCACAACATGAGGAACTGTATTAAAGGGTCGCGGCCTTAGAAAGGTTGAGAACTTAGTGGCACAGTGGGGGTGTTGCATTGGGTTATCAAGTGAATGGGAAGCAAAGAAGAGAGAGGAAGGAGGGAGGGAGAAAATTGGATTGTGAAATAGAGTTGAGCATGCTTTTACACAGAGGGCAAGGGACAGTAGGGAGGAAATGTGACAGATTCAGGAGAGAGGAAGGGCTCAGAGATGGAGGGGACCCCTGAAGAACACAAGCAGGTGCATCCAGGGCACCGTGAGACAGAGGGTGGACACCCCTTGCTTAGACAGAAGAGAAGTGGGTTAGGACAGGGACAGATGCTGGGCCAGTTGAGAACGTCCCTGTCTGACGGCCCCTATATTTTGTCCAGAAGAAGGAGAGACCAATGGCCAAGAGTTAAGCCGGAGAGATGTGGGCGGGGTACTCATTCGTGGAATACCAACCTCAGTGCTCATTGGATACACGAGCCACACAGCATCCCCATGCTCTTCGAAGGCAAGAGGTTGGTTTCTCACGTCCTGGTGTGCTTTACCTTTCAGAGTGGTGGAAAGTGAAAACTCAGCCTTTCCAACAGGAACTGTAGTACTGGCTCCTTCAGGCTGGACATCGCACTCCATTTCTGACGGGAAAGAACTACAGAAGCTGCCTGCAGGGTGGCCAGACACGCTACCTCTGTCTTTGATGCTGGGAACACTGGGCATGCCAGGGTGAGTGTGGAGCCTGTATGCCATTTGTCTGCGTGCCTGACACTCCGTATTTCCAAAATGGTTTGTCCAGAACTTGGCCAATAAGGAGAGAGAAAACATTATAGGTTCAGGACTGATTAGAGAAAATGACGGGGTTAAGAAGGGAAGAAGAGTGGGTTAGGTTTGAGTTAGCCTTGAAACTAAAGGCCAAAAGGGGGGGATTAGGTCAGTGACACTCAGGTACAAAGAGGAAGCAGGAGCGAGAAGCAACGTGGACACGATCCCTCTGGAGTGGCTGGCAAATGGTAACGCAAAGGCACCAGGTCCTCCTGCCCGTGGGAGGGTCCTAGCTTCATCACTCATCTCTGCCTCCATTTCGGAATTCTAAAAGGGAAGGAGTTCAGTCTACCTTGGTTTTCTGCATCGGATCCTTCCCCACCTTTCCCTGAGGAGCAAGAGAAGCTGGACATTAAATAACGAAGATGAGTCACAGATTATGCTAGTAGTTGTGCAGTCTCTCTGCTTGGCATAGATTTAAAATGCCCAGGTGTCTCTTGACCTCAGGAAGTTCTTCCTGTCCCTCAGGAAGACACCAGTCAGTTCGTCCTGTGTCTAAATTCCAGGTCCCAGCTGCATTGTGGACCCCAAGTTTCTTTTATGCCCTGGAGAAGCAAGGTCGATTGAATTCCTTTTGGAGTCCCCAAAATGTTCTAGTCATTGCCTGGAATTCATTTGTTTCTGCTCTTTTACTATGTCCTTGATCTTTTCCTCCCTCCCTCCCTTTGAGGCTAGTTCTGCTCAAAGTGTAACTTTTCCCATTGTGTCTTCAACCACGTCTTCTTCCAAGCCAGCAAGCCACTGAGATGTATCTTTACAAGCTTAGTATTCTTTCCCAGCAAGCTAACTTTGACATCCTACTAGGAGTGAGATGAAGAAATGTCAGAAGTTCTCCCATACTGCTTTGGAGCCCTGGGAAACTCCAGACGTCCCTGACCCTGTCATGCCTAGACACCTCATACCATTACAACTGCCTGTGGCTATGGCACCGGGATGACATGGAGACTTCCCCCATGAAGCTCTCCATCTCCATAGGACTTAGATGAGAATGAGGCACAAGCTCTCTATTCTTGAATCACCGAGGTTTGAGGGGGACCGATCTTCTTTCACCCTCAAGACTTAACCTGGTGATAGACAAGATGTAGTCCCCTTTCAGCCAACTTTCCATTCCTATCTTAGTCTCATCATCTTTATTTCTGTTGGGGATCAGGGGTAAGGAAAGAGGAGGTGGACCATTAGTGGATGGTAATATTCATTTCCTATTGTTTTCTTTTACCTAGACCCACGGCAGTCTAAGAAGGTCTTTGGGATATATCTGAATGAGTTATACAGGAAAGCAACAAATTTATCCACATATCCTTAATTTTCTTTCCTCAGCCTGACAGCCTACTTTGGCCTGCTCGATATCTGTGGTGCAAAAAGTGGACAAACAGTCTTGGTTAACGCAGCAGCAGGAGCTGTGGGCTCTGTTGTGGGGCAGATAGCTAAGATCAAGGTAAGTGTCTTCCTCTGGGAGCAAATATTCAGCACCCACAGTGCGTGGGAATGCAGCAGAGAACATAGCAGACCTTCCTTAGTCTTGGAGATTAATCTAGTGGGTCTTTTTTAGACGTTAAAGATTAGGAATGAATAAGAAATGGGAGAATGAGGAAAAAATGAACATTATTACTTTTTTAAAATATATTTTTATTGATTTCAGAGAGGCAGGGAGGAGAGAGGGAGAGAGGGAAAGAACATCAATGATGAAAGAGACTCACTGATAGGCTGCCCACTCCTGAGGATTGAACCTGAAACCTGGGCATGTGCCCTGACCAGAATCAAACTGAAATCTCCTGGTGCCAGGGAAGATGCTCAACCAGCTGAGCTTCTTTCATGGTGGTTGCTGAACATTTCTTGTTACAGCCTTACCTTCTCTCCTTACGGTTGTCCCCAACAATAAAGGAGGGCTGCAAGTTAGCCAATCAAGATAGCCCACATGGCCCCATTGCGAACACTACTGCAGTCAGCCCGGAGTGGTGGGGCCAACTCCTAGGAGGTACCTAGGGCATGGAAACACTGCTCTGATTTAGGCAGGTGTCTGTGTTCGAGAGATCTGATGTGATGGTGGCAGCAGGCAGCTCAGACATGGTCAGGATGAGTCACATAGGGGAATGTTCGAAAGTGATTTGCCTTAGCTGGTCCTTTGCCAGAGACTGGGATGCGGAATCAGGACCTAGATCCTAGGGAAAAAGTTAAGTGAAATACAGATGAGTACAGAACTGTAACCAATAGCCAAGGATTCGGGGTGGTCTCCAGTGTTAATGGAAGCTCGGGCTACAAATAAGAAATGAAAAAAAGAAAAAAAAAGAAATGAAGCTACATTAGCAGTTACAGGAAGAATTTATTTACAAGTAAATAAAGAAATATGAATAGATATTGAATTTTATCAAATGTTATTTTAGCATTTATCAGTTTTACTTTGCAGTTAATGAGTTACATTAGTTTTCCAATATTGAATCATTCTAGCATTCCTGGAATAAGTTTTATTTAACTATAGAAATTATGGATTTGTACCTTTGAATTTTATTTGATCTTTTTTTAAGCAGAATTTTTGCATCTATAGATGAGTTTGGTTTGGAGTGTTTTTTTGTTGTTGTTGTTGTTGTTTGTTTGTTCTGAACTTATCAATATTCAGCTTGGGTTATGCTAGACTTACAAAACAAATTAGTAATATTTCCAATAATCAAATGTTAAATGTTTCCTTTAAACTGTAAGGCATATTTATTTCAAAAGTTTGATAGGACTTATCCCTAAACCTGTTCTTTTAGAAACCCCACTGGACACTGCCATACTAAAAAGCTTAATCCTCAAAGGAGAGACAGAATTAGTTCTGCATTTTAGAGAAGTTACATTGCCTTGGTTCATAGTTTCCAGGGACAAAGTGCTAGAGACAAGAAGTCCAATTAGAAGGCCCTTACAAGAATTCAGACGGAAATTGTGATGCATCAGAGGTAGGGATTAGACATCAGAGCCAGCTTCTAGGATATTTGAGGGAAAAAGGTAAAACCTGGTGATGGGATGTGGACGGAAAGGGTGCGAAACATCTGTACGAAGGAAGCGTTGAGCTCCTAAGTGTCGAGGTCGTCCTGTGAGTGTATAAGGCTAGAAGGACAAAAGACAGAGGATGGAACTTTTGCAAGAGTTTTTTTTATTTTTTCTTGAATCATGAAAAAGTGGGGGAAGTATGTAGATAGAAGTCATTGTTGGTACAAATCCATGTGTGAACCCAAAGGTCTTTCCCTAACTGAAAGTGCATAGTGCCTCATCTTCTCGTCTTCACGATCCATTCAGAATATAAGAGAGCCTCTGAAGAGCTACTTTCTATGTGCCAATGTAGTATCCAGTCTTGCAAATTAAGCAGCATTTAGTCCAATGCTTTAGGCCAAATCAAACAAAAAGGGAACAGTTACCAGGAGGGCTATCTATGAGATGAGAGTCCTAGAACTGAGCCAAAATAATAGTTAAAGGATGACTGCACCAAGAGATAGCATGCAAGGGAAGAGAAGTTCCAAAATAAAGGAACAAGAGAGGGCCTGGCCCTAGCTCAGTGGCTGGGCATCGACCTGTGACCAGGAGGTCACAGTTCAATTCCCAGCCAGGGCGCATGCCCGGGTTTTAGGCTAGCTCCCAGTGGAGAGTATGTAGAAGGCAGCCCATTGATGATTCTGTCTGATCATTGATGTTCTAACTCCCTCTTCTTTCCTCTCTCTGAAATAAATAAAAAACATTGTCTTTAAAAAAAAAAAAGCTCAGAAGAGAGACAAATGGATATGTTGTCAAGCCAGCAGGTTGAAATGAACTGCAAACATCATAAACATAGAAAGGACCTGTTGGGCAGTCAGAGGCAAGCTTAAGTTATTCCTGGGTTGTAGGATGGTCCAGGGACTAATTTTACTTATAGGGCCTTTTGGCCCATCGTGGTGTATATGTGGCTCAGCACCTCAGAAGGTGTTCTTGGGGAACCTGACCTTACTGGACTAGGAGGGTGGAGTTGGTCTGTGGTTGTAATTTATAAATGATTTCCTTCTCCCACCCCTCCCTACTTAGGGCTGCAAAGTTGTTGGAGCAGCAGGGTCTGATGATAAGGTTGCTTACCTTAAAAAGCTTGGATATGACGTTGCCTTTAACTACAAGACAATAAAGTCTTTGGAAGAAACGTTGAAAAAAGCTTCCCCTGATGGTTATGATTGTTATTTTGATAATGTAAGTACAAATTCGACTTAAAATCTGATTTCCTAACAAAGTAACTATACAGGAAATATACTTCTAGAGTTTCCATCTAAAATCTGTGACTAAAGCACGTACGCCTTTTTAAACAAACAAAACAAAAATAGCTTTATTGTGATATAATTCACCGATTTAAAATGTAGAATTTAATGGCTTTTAGTATATTCACAGAATTGTACAACTGTCACCACAATCAATTTTAGAACATTTTCATCACACTGAAAAAGAAATGCTACACTTATTAACAGTCACTTCCCACTTTCCCTCAAAAATGGTGTTCTGTGACTGGCTTCTTATACTTAGCATGTTTTCTAGGTTCATCCATGTGGTAGCATGTATCAGTGAGTCATTCCTTCTTATGGCCAACTAATATTCCATAGTATTGATATATCACGTTTTATTTATCCATTTATCAGTTGATGGACATTTGTTAGTTACACTTTCTGGCTGTTATATAATGCCGCTATGACCACTCATGTACCAGTTTTTGTGTGGATATGTTTTAACTTCTCTTGGATATGCACCTATGGATGGAATTGCTGGGTCATATGGTAACTTCGTGTTTAACATGCCAAAGTATTTTGCGCAATGGCTGCACTATTTTACATTTTTGCTAGCACCCTATGAGGGTTCCAACATCCTCACCAACACTTATGATCCATCATTTGGATTATGGCTATCCTGGTGGATCTGAAGTAATAATTTCATTGTGGTTTTGATTTGCATTTCTTTAATAGCTAACATTGATCATCTTTTTTATGTGCTTATTGGTCATTTGTATATTTTCTTTGGAGAAATGTCTGTTCAAATCCTCTGCCCATTTTTCAATCAGGCTATTCGTTGAGTTGTAAGGTTGCTTCATACATTCTGGATACAAGTCTCTTTATTGAATATAGTCAGTTCTTGGTATTCCTGGTAGTTATTAAGTCACACAAACACTGAATCATTCATTGCTCCTGGAAAAGTATGTACATACATGCATGTATCTTACATAGATTATAATCTTAAATCCTAAAAACAACTCTTCCAATATCTTCCATTTTCTTTATTTTACAACAGAGAATAGGAGAGTCAGAAATGTTAAGTAACCTGCCTGAGGCTGCCTATTAATATTCCCAAGTTGGGGTTTATATCCCATCCAATGGCTCAGGAGCAGAGCTTCTTGAACTAAACTGCACTGCCCCCTACTGTCTTCTCCCTCTGATGATCTAAGCTGAGGAAAGAAGGCAGAGCCATGGCCTTGCTTGACCTTAGCTGGTAACTTTGCATCTCTTTCCCTGCTCTCCACGTGTCTACAAATGACCAGGGAAAGCCCTGTGAATATTGAGTTGGAGGTTACAAATAAATTTTAGCAAGTAGTCCAATTCACAAATATGGAATCCAGTAATAATGAGGATCCACTGTATATAGTTTGCAAATATTTTCTCCTATTCTTTTTATAAGTTGTTTTTCACTTTCTTGATGGTGTCCTTTAAAGCACAAAAGTTTTCCGTTATTATTTTTTTTTCCCCTTGGTGTCGCGTCTAATACTTTACCCTACCCAAGATCATGAAGATTTACTTTTTGTTTTCTTCTCATAGGTTTATAGTTTTAGCTCTTACATTTAGGTCTAGGATGCATTTTAAGTTAATTTTTGTGTATGGTGTAAGGAAGGAGTCCAATTTCATTCTCTTCCATGGGGATATCCAGTTGTTCTACACCGTTTGTTGAAAAGACTATCTTGTCCCTCTTGAGTTGTTTTGGAACTCTTATCACAATCAATGGACCATAAATGTAAGAGTTTACTTTTTGGACTTATTTTTTATCTATATTTCTTTTCTCACATTGTTTTGATTAATATAGCTCTGTGGTAAGTTTTGAAAGTAAAAAATGTGAGTCTTCCAACATTGTTCTTTATATGGCATTTGAGTACTTTTCCAAGCTTTTAGGTAGGGCAATGAGATTATTGAACTGATCAGAGAACCTCACAATATAGAAAAATACAACTTATAAGTTATATAATGTATGTTCCTTTAATAAAATGGAAATGCCCAGTTCCTATTGTCTTTTTCCAAATGTAATTTTCTTCACTACTGTGCTAATTCAATCAGTTTTGTTGCTGTCAAATAAGTAATATGAAATGATGATTTTAAATGAATGGTTTTCCTGAATCTTATAGTGTTTAGAATAAGGTTGTTAATTTTGTTTCTTTGTGTTTGTTCTGTTTAGGTAGGTGGAGAATTTTCAAACATTGTTATCCCCCAAATGAAGAAATTTGGAAGAATTGCTATATGTGGGGCCATCTCTACCTACAATAGTACTCGCCCACTTCCCCCAGGTACTGAGCTTCTGCACATGGTCACAGCTATAGAAAGACTAGACAAGGAGAAGATTCACATATATGGCTCAGATATTAATAAGATGTTAGTGACTATCAAAATATTTAAAAGACTTTGTGGTATTCTTGATGAAATAGTATTTATCAACTTACATAGAGAAATAACAGGATCTGAACATATGGAATAAACATATTATTGTTAAATATATTTTTATTGATTTCAGAGAGAAAGGAAGAAGGATAGAAATATCAATGATGAGAGAGAATCATTGATTGGCTGCCTCCTGCATACCCTCTACTGGGGATGTAGCCAGCAATCTGGGCATGTGCCCTGACCAGAATCAACTGTGACCTCCTGGTTCATAGATTGACACTCAGTCACTGAACCACACCCGCCAGGCCAAACACATTATTAAACGTTTTAGTTTTTATCTATTTCCAGAAAAAAATGTAAAAAGACAGCCATGGCTTGATTTAGAAAGAAAACATATTGGTCTGGCTGGTAAAATATCAAGGTTCTCCAGGATCTTTGGGATATTGGTGGAGGTTGTGGGTATTGCAGACTTCCGGTGGGTGAAGGGGAAAACAGATTGCCATTTCCTTCAGACAGTCGTGGGCAGTGCTTCCTAGAGCAGCAGGCCATCCTGGCCTCACCAAACTGACAATTTCCTCTGAAAGGCAAAGGAGCATGCATTCTCCTCCCTCCATTCCTTGATTGCCCACGCTTCGTTTCTCCTGTGCCCTGCCATGCCTTCCATGCCCCACTTCCTCACTGTCTTACGCTGAGAGCGCCCTCCCACCTCCATACCTATGAAGGTCTACAAACAGCGTCAGTTAGAGAACTGTTCATTAGATCCCCATCTCTGAGGGGTTCCGTAGGCCTCCCATTTTACGGTTGGGGAGATAAATGGCCCAGAGGACCAGAGACTCTTCAAATCCCATTAGCAACACACTCAACACAGACAGGTTTTCTGAACAACTCACACAGCGGCCTTTTCTGCTGTCACAGTTCTGTTATTGGTGAGGTTACAGATTTACTGTGGTCTAAACAAAAGGAGAAAGAACAGCCATAGCCAGTTTGGCTCAATGGATAGAGCATCAGCCTGTGTACTGAAGGGTCCCAGGTTGGATTCTGGCCAAGGGCATATGCCCAGGTTGCAGGCTCAATCCCCAGAAGGGGGTGTTCAGGAGGAAGCCAATCAATGATTCTCTCTCATCATTGATGTTTCTATCTATCTCTACCTCTCCCTTCCTCCCTTCCTCTCCTTTTTTAAAGGAGAAAGAGCAATGAAGAATCTTCTAGATTATCATCATGATCTACGCAAACATACATAAACATTCTATGATAGGCTTGACTCATGGGAATGAGACATTATAGCTCTGCTTGTTAACAACACGCAACTTGCTCTGAGACAGGTAGGCAAGAGTGAAAGGGGCCGTAGAAGGACAACCTATATATTCCCTCTTGAGCTGTGAAAAATCAAAGACACTACCTTCTCCAAGAAGGAAACTCCAGGTTCACTTGGCAGTCTTATTGGCAGAGACCTTTCCCTCCACTATATTTTTCTAATTGATGCTAAGCTAGAATCATGAGACATCTGCCTGCCAATCAAGCAAAGCTGCAGGATGTATTTCTTGACCATAGTCCAGATTGTCCAATTAGGACTCGGGTAGGGAACGTCCAGCCTGAGAAATCATCTGGTCTGGCCCTGCCAAGGCACTAAGGCTGAGTTAATTAAATGTTTGCCCAAATAGAGCAGGCTAATTTTTAAATTGATAATTGTTGATGGCCCACAAATGATGTTATAAATATCCAAATGGCCCTTGGCAGAAAAAAGTTTCCCCACCTTGATAGGTAGAGCCAAATATTTGGGATAGAGTAACTTGATCTAGTTCTTTTTAGCAACTACTCTTTGGAAGTTCAGCTGCTCAGATAGGTCTCTGAGATGTCAGCTGGCCTTGTCCATTCCATTTTAGTCAGATAGGATTCTGCCCTGCTTCTGATTTTTAGAGATTCTAACGTATTTCACTATTAGGATAGCTCAGAGGGAAGTAATTATTTTCCCCAACTTTAAACTTTTTTTTAATCCTCACCCAAGGGTATTTTTTTCCATTGATTTTTTTTAGAGAGGGGGAGGGGAAGAAAGGGAAAGGGAGAGAGAGAAATATCGATGTGAGAGAAACACATCAATTGGTTGCCTCTTGCTTGCATCCCAACCCGAGCCAGGAATGGAACCTGCAACCAAGGTACATGCCCTTTACCCGGAATCAAACCCAAGACCCTTTGGTCTGCAGCTGACACTCTAACCACTGAGCAAACCAGCCAGGGCTATTTTCCCCAAACTTTAATGCTACATTTGCTGCCACATTTATTTTTTGTTCTCAATAAAAAAACCCACATTCCCACCAGTGTTCAAGCCCAGAAATGGTATTTCATCTTCTTCCAAATGAGGAAATGAGTATTCCAATCCATAACCCAAAAAGAGTTATAGTTGGTGGGGATGTTTTGAAGAAGCACCCTTTCTGTGACACCAATCTAGAATTTGGGTGAATCTCTTATGTCACCTTCATGTCTCACTCATTTTGCATCAGTTTCTTTCAGTTCAGGACGAATCCCTATTTTTTTCTGACTGCTAATGTTACTTCCTTCAAAGTAGTAAGTGGGAACTTTTAGGCTTGAATGATGGCAGTTATCAACGATGCTGAAATAGGTTGTCGCTTCTAAGTGAACCTGACTTCCTGGAACTCGTAGGACCAGACTCAGGTGCCATCCCCTCGGTGTCTGGTCACGTAAGAGTCTTGGGAAAAGAAACCAGGCCATCATACAGCCTTTGCTCTCTCACACAGAACAGTACTGTCTTACAGGCTGCCGGGTAGCCTTGTGCTTTTTCTAGGCTGGTGGTTCTCAGCAGCATCACTATCTCCTGGGAACTTATTAGAAATACAAATTCTTGCCGAGACCGGTTTGGCTCAGTGGATAGAGCGTCGGACTGCGGACTGAAGGGTCCCAGTTCAATTCCGGCAAGGGCATGTACCTTGGCTGTGGGCACATCCCGGGTGGGGGGCGTGCAAGAGGCAGCTGATCGATGTCTCTCTCATCGATGTTTCTGACTTTCTATCCCTCTCCCTTCCACTCTGTAAAAAATCAATAAAAAATATTTTAAAAAAAAAGAAATACAAATTCTTGGGGCCTATTCCATAGCCACAATCGCAAGCTGGGGGAGGGACCCAGTGATTCGACAAGCCCGGCACCTGATTCTGATACACACCGAAGTGTGAGACCCCACTGTGCAGGCCAACTCTTGGTTTCCTGAAATGGCGAGGACAGGGGCAGGCATGGGAGCTGTTGAGCCTCTCAATCTCCTCTCTTTTTTGGCTCTTAGTCCAGGGGTGGACACGAGTTGTTTTGCATCTCCTCTGAGTACAGAACAGAAGGAGAGGGCTTTATGCTGTAGAATGACTGCATTAAGCCACCAAGAAGAACCTGCTAAGCACTGGGAATGTGCGGGTACTCATTGTTGAGTGGTGCAGGAATGTGTCCGTCTCCATGGCCTCTTTCTAGTCTATAGAACTGTTTGGGAAGTTTTGAGTGGGCCTTGCTTCTGGCTTTGTGACCTGGGTGAGGGCTCCACGTGTGTTTCCTGTTGGTTTAACAAACGACCACAAACTTGGTGGCTTAAAACAACACAAATGTATCGTCCCTTACAGTTCTGGAGGTCAGAAGTCTAAAACGAGTCAGCAGGGCTGTGTTCTCTCGGAAGGCTCCAGAAGAGAGTCTGTTTCTTTGCCTTTTCTAGCTCTAGAAGCTGTCTGCATTTCTTGGCTCCTGCCCCCTTCCTCCGTCTTCAAAGCCAATAGCCTAAAATCATCAAATCTCTCTCTCTGATCTCTGCTTCCATCATCACTTTTTTTTTTTTTCTGGACTCTGACTTTTTTCCATCCCTCTTTCCCTTACAAGGACCCTTGTGATTATACTGGGCCCACCTATAAACTACACAAAAATGTCCCCACCTCAAGTTCTTAACTTAATCATATCTGCAAAGTTCCTTTTGCCCGGTAAGGTAACATCTTCACAGGTTCTGGGAATTAGGACGTGGACATCTCTGGGGGCCATGACTCTGCCTACCACACAGTTGAGTGGTGGGCAGCCCTGTGGATCAGAGAAGAGCGGAGGAAATAGAAGGGGGAGCAGTAAGAGAACAGTCAGGGCTAGTTTTCACCACGGCCACCTCCCTGGACCCTGTCGCCCAAATGTGCCCTTCTCTTCACAGGTCCACCCCCGGCGGTCATTATCTATCAGCAGCTCCGCATGGAGGGGTTCATCGTCAGCCGCTGGCAAGGAGATGACCGCCAGAAGGCTCTGAATGAATTGATGAAGTGGGTCTCAGAGGTAAGGGGCTCCACAGCCACTCCCTTCAATTGTACACCAGATCCCAATCCTCTGACACTGTAGATACATTTCACTCTCCCTATTTTATAGCAGAATAACTGGAAGTGTTGTCTGCAGTTCCCCTCTTCCCGTTCTTTCTTAAGTCCACACATCATCCGTGTGCACTGGTCACTGGGCCTCTTTTCTTCTCTGTCCCTTAGTTAGCCCATCCATGCTCCTGGTTGTTGTTTTGTTTGTTTTTTGTGTTTTGTTGTTGTTGATAATCCTCACCTGAGGATATTTTTCCATTGATTTTTAGAGAGAGTGAAAGGGAGAGAAAGAGACAGACAAGAGAACATCAATGTGAGAACGAGACAAGGATTGGTTGCCTTTGCCTTCACACATGCCCCGATCAGAGCCAGGGATCAAGCCTGCAATCAAGGTATATGCCCTTGACCAGAATCGACGCTCTGTCCACTGAGCTAAACCGGCGAGGGCCAGGCTCACTGTTTTACATGTAGGTAGGCTGACAGCTCCTAAGTGTCTGTCTCCTGCCTGCCCCCTCTCCCAAGCTCTAGCCTGCTCGACAGCTGCAATTAAATGTGGGATACACACTTTCGCCTTAACATGTCGAAACAAAATATGTTTTGATCTTTTCTGCCAAACCTGCCTCCCTTGATAGACCTCGCCATTTCAGTTATGGCAGTTTTACCCCTCCAATTGCCCAGTCCAAAAACCTTGAAATCATCTTTGGTTCTTTCTTTCTCTCATTCATATCCATGTCTAACCTGTTGCAGAATTCTGGTGGCTCACCAGAATGCATACGTACAGAATCTGACCACTCCTCCCACCTCCATTGCTCCTGCCCTGGTCCAGGCCACCACTTGTCTGGGATGTTATGTCAGCTTCCATCTGGTGTCCCACCTTTGTGCCCTTACAGATAACCCCCATACAATTATCATCTTTCAACGTCACATATATTACAATTCACTTCTTTAATTATTGCCCGTCTCCCACCATGAGAGTATAACCTCTGTTCATGCATTTTGTTTGCTGATGTATCCTTAGCACCTAGAGTGTTTTCATCAATGTAACCATCAGATGAATATTGCTGAATGGATGAAGGACATATATTTGTGTCATAGCTCTTCCAGGTCCTACATTAGAGGCTTCTTACTGCCCTGCCTTTAGAAGAGGAAGAAGCCAGCCAATCCCTTTGTCCCATGCTGGGATCATTTTCCCACCATGAAGAAAGTTAGTCAATAGAGATCTGAATAAACAAGGTGCATTATTTTACTTCTTAGAGGGGGAAAGTGCTATCACGCTTCCTAATTCCTGGCTTTAGGATCATCTCCCAATTCTAAGAAAAAAATTGCTTCTCTGGCAACCATTGGAGGTTGGCATTTTTCCCAGCTAACACTTGTAGTGCTGGGCTGGGCTTCCAGAAAGCTGGGAAGAGCGAAATTATTTTCAAGTTCCCTGTGTGTAGCTGCTTTATCCCTGTTGGTGAAATTGAATCTAGCGCTACCTCAGGCACAGCTGACAGCAAGAAACCACTGTGCTGGTGGCCCTAATGCATCCCTCTAACAGGGTGAACCTAATTATAATTTTAAGTTAACTAGTGAATTAGCCAAAATTCTCATCTAATTTTTTTCTCATCTCTCCCCTTTTTCAAATATATATTTTTTATTTTAGAATAATTTTAGATTGACAGAAAAACCAGTTTTTCCCATATAAACTATATCCTATGCCCAAACTCTCCACATTATTAACATTTAGTATTAGTATTCATCTTCTACTTTTAACCTTTAATCTGGATTATAGCTTTCAACTCTTTCCAGGTACTTTGCCTCTTCAAGTGCAGGAATGAGCTTGGACTTTCAGGTCAAGGGTGCAATTCCCAGTTTTCCTTAATAGTTGAGTGACCTCAAGCCAATGATCCCTCCGTAAAGTCTGTACAGGATACTAAACTATCACTGGAATACATCAGGGTAAAAATGGTATCAGTAACCCAGGTCTCTACATAAGAACCCTTAAAAAAGTATATTAGTCTCACTCAGTAGCCTTGTAGGAGAAAGAGAATGAAAATCCTTCCTCACTAAATGAACCCTCCCCTCCCAAATTCCTAAATGAATGTTAAGCACGCAATAACAGAGTCTTGGCTTGAAGATAAGACAGATCATCAAGTTTCCATGGCACTTACATTTCCTGAACAGGCTCTGCCTCCTCAATGTCTCAAGAGAAGCAGTGAAGCTATGTCCTGGAAGGATGAGCGCAGATCACACCCTAAAGGGACTGCCTTTCTCCAGCTACTTTCACCTCTTCTAAGATCATTACATTATAAAACTTTTCTATAACTTACTTAGAGATTGCTTAATTACTTCCTTGTGTCATTTCTCCGATTGCTGGGCTGGGATCTGGTGCCAATTATGAGATTCCTGTGTGCACTTTGTCATCTCACATACACTGTGTGTGTGGATCATGCCCCAAGGTGACACAAGTTCACAGAGCAGAGGGCTCTCCAGCTATAGTTCCAAGTGTCCTGTGATGTACCTGATAAATTTGTTGTTGTAATGTGAAGAGTATATCACTTAGAATATGATACTAATCTATTATATTTGTTGTTGTTTTGATACAGGGTAAAATCCAGTACCAGGAATACGTCACTGAAGGATTTGAGAACATGCCAGCTGCATTTATGGGAATGCTGAAAGGAGATAATGTGGGGAAAACAATAGTGAAAGCATGAAAAAAATGACTCATAGAACCTAGGAATTATTTGGATGATTACTTAATTTCTTTTTAACCATTTAATAAAAATGTATGTTGTCCTCATTATCTAAAAAATAGTGGTTGTGATGAGTTTGATCTACCTAATAAAGTACTTGTAAATAGTATGTGATTAGCAATAGAAAATGAACATTCCATAGTGAACAACACCCAGTCACCTCCTATCATATAATGCTCCAGTTCTTGCTTTCCCTGCTTCTGGGACCTTGGAGGTGGTATGCTCCAGATGGCCTAGCTACAAATGTTGGAAAGCAATAAATGTTGGAAGGCTGCCATGAAAATAAGCTTTTATTGAATTAAGCTACTTTGATTTTGGGGATCTCTGTGGCTAGCATTGCTTACTCAAACTCTGTACTGTCCAATATGGTAGCCATTTAAGGCTACTGAGAACTGGAAATATGGATAGTACTACATTTCAAGATTTTAAAAAACAACAAAGCACCAGTTAATGTTTCTCCATTAAACACAACTTTATTGTTTTGGTAGAACAACAATTCATTGTAATTGTAGCATAGGACATTATTGTTGTAATACTTGTACAGGAATGTGCATTTCTAGCATTACAGATAAACACTTCACCAATGTAGTCAGTATCATCAGACAGATTCAGTTCAGATAACTGCTTTCTATGCACTGAAGTAACATCACAATGTCTTTACTTGTGTATTTTACGTACACAGCACAAGTTAAAAAGTACACCTATGCAGACAGCACAAGTTTTAGCAATACCGATGTAAAGCATAATCATAAACAGACACTAATTATAATTAAGTTGTTTTCTAAGTTAGAAACACAGAAAAATATTTAATTTTTAAATGAAGGCATATTACTGAGGCAGAATTCAGTGCAATACAGAAGCTAGTACTACGACTAGTACAGTAAAAAGAGGAAGAAGGTATAGTGTACATTCAATGATGAAAGGCAATTGCAATTTACTGTAGGCATAGCAAATGGAAAAGCTATTTGTTGTATATCAACGTGTTAAAGATACCACACTAGACAATATTTAAGACAATACCTAATATTAGTCACTTTTCAGCAACAATCTAGTGAGTTCCATAAGTACTCTCCTAAAAAAAAAAAATTCCAAGAAATTAGTCATATGAAATCAGAACTAAATTTCCAACAAAATATTAAACAACTTTTTAAGAGGATTTGAGTTTGTAAATTTAGCCAGCTATAAAATAGTATGAATTCTCACAACAAAAAGAATCTTAGATGGAGATATGATAAAAAGAAATTAGGTTGATTCAGTCAAATATTTATGAGGAAGAGATTTTAAAAAGATATTTACAACTACTGATAATTCCAATCCTTTAAGTAATTTTGCTCATAGAATACAAGAAGTTTCTGATGATATCAAAGACCAATTGATTCAAAATTTGAAAAACTACAAGAATTTATCTTCAGCTTTAAATGAGTCGTGTAGCATAAGACACAGCCCTGTGCAACTTCAGGTATATTTCATCTCGAAGAACATCAATATTTACAAAGAAATGTCAATTCATTACCTAAAGACTCACATAGAACAGAAAATTTTGACAATTTTCCATCTGTCCAAGAAGAATTTCAGCTAGAGATAGAAAAATTTGTTTCTATTATAAGAGGAACTCTAGCTATATAAAGTCAAAAGATCAGCTCTATTGGCACTTTAAAGAGAATGGTGTTTACCTCTTTGCTTTGTTCCAGTTTCATACTAGAAGCAATTGTGCTCAATTTTTTGAAGCAGACTTCAAAAAAGGAGTCATGATGCTAAGATTCTCCAGTATGTTAGTGGAAATACGAGAAGCTTATGGAACTGTACTGAAACTATGGAACTCTGAAAAGAAAACGTGTGTGTGTGTCTGTGGGGGGGATCTCATGACATTGGATTTGAGAATGATTTCTTGGACATGACACCAAAAGCACAAGAGAAAAATAAGCAAAAATAGGCAAATGGGACTACATCAAACTTAAAACCTGTGCAACAAAGGAAACAGTGCCAAGAATATGGAAAGTGTCCCAATGGAACTAATGGAATGGGAGAAGACACTCAAAAAGCATACATAAGGGGATACTATCTAGACTAAATAAAAAATAGCTAAATTCAAAAACAAAAACTTGGTTAATAATGGGCAAATGACTTCGACAACTCCCTTAAGGGATATACAAAAGGTTAACAAGCATATGAAAAGATTTTCAACATCACTAATCACCAGGGAAGTGCAAATCAAAACCATATCTGTTAGAATGGCTACTATAAAAAATATAGAAAATAATATGGGTTGCTAGGATATGAAGAAACCCTTATGCACTGTTGGTAAGATGTAAAATGGTGCAGCTGCTATGGAAAACAGTATGGAGGTTCCTCAAAAACTTAAAAATTGAATTACCAAATGATTCTGCAATCCCACTTCTGGGAATATATTCAAAAGACTGATAATAGATCTTGAAGAGATATTTGCACACCCATATTCATAGCAGCATTATTTACAATAGCCAAGAGGTAGATGCAACCTAAATGTGTACTGATGGATCAATGCATTTAAGAAAATGTGGTGTAGCCTTAGTCGGTTTAGCTCAGTGGACAGTGTCAACCTGTGGACTAAAGGGTCCCAGGTCCAGGTTGCGGATTCAATCCCTTGTCGGGAGCATGCAGGAGGTAGCTGATCAATGATTTTCATCATTAATGTTTCTATCTCCCTCTTCCTTCTTCTTGGAAGTCAATAAAAATATACATTTTTAAAAGTGGTTTAAACACACAATGGAATATTACTTAGCTTTAAAAAAGGATATCCTATCATACACTACAAGGATGAAACTTGAGGATATCCAATCAATTCCACTTCAAGAACTGAAAGCAAGGATTCAAATAGGTATTTGTACACCACTGTTCATATCAGTGTTATTAACAATAGCCAAAATAGTAAAAATAATGAAATATCTACCAACAGCAGGATGAACAAAAAGCAGTGTATGCATACAATGAATCTTATTCACCCTTAAAAAGGAATGAAATTCTGACACATATTAATGAACCTTAAAAACCAGTGCAACAAGACAGGAACAAAAGAATGAATATTGATGAATCTATTTATATGAGGTACTTAGAAGAGTCAAATTCACAAGAAACTGAAAATAGAATAGTGGTTACCAGGGGCTTGGGAGAGGAAACAGTGGGGAGTTATTGGTAAATGAGTTTCAGTTTGGGATGATGGAAAACTACTGGGGATGAACACGATGACTGCACAATAATGCGATTGTATTTAATACCACTCAATAGTACACCCAGATAGGATTAAAAAGATCATTCTCACATTATGTATTTTGATCACATTGAAAAACAATGCTAAAGTAAGTAACGAAAAGGAAATCCGTTGACAGGAGAAGCCTTGTCTTGTGGTGTGACTTTAAAGAAATTTCTTCAATAGAAACCCACTATACTCTTTTTTAAAGCAAGGTCATCATTTTAAGTAAACATTCTGAACAAGCCTCTTCTCAAGAACTTTACACATTTAATTCTTTCTGTAAGTTACTTTTTTTTTTTCCAGAAAAACAAGCTGGGGTTTAGATAAACAAACTAGGTTTTATTTCTCCTAAAAGAAAAACTTAAAAGGGTTTATATCTTTTCAGAGAAAAACAAACTAGAGTTTTTATCTTAAAAAACAAACAAACAAAAACCCTAAACCAAGTAAATGATTCTCATAAGCCATAGTCCTTTAGGGCTAAATGTCTCTGGCCGGTCTCTTTAGCAATAACTATGCAGAACAATTTATCACACAAAGTATTTGAACTACAAGCTTTGTGGGAGGGCACAAGGAAGAAACCAAGAACTTAGGGTTTAACCCACTGTACGCCATAAGCATCTGTATTCTTCATTCCTTTGAGGTCTAATTTCACAACAGAAAACTTAAATGAAAATCTGTTATAATTTCTACATTCCTTTCCTGAATTTTATTTACTATCAGTGGATTCTCTTTAAGATTATAGAATATGTATTCTCCAGATGGTAGGAGATCAGAATATCAAATTCCTACTGTGGGAAAGTCGGGTTGCATGACTGAGAGAACTTGGCAAGCAGAAGAGTAGATTCCCCATCTAAAGGTAGAAGCGGCTGCCCCAAACAACCTGTCTTATGAAATAAGGCCTTAGTGTTGCCATCCCTTACATTCTTCAAGACTAGCCTTTTTTAAGTATGAAGTTTCCTATTTTAAATGATGGCAACTAATTACACACACACACACACACACACACACACACACACACACACTTACAATGCAGACCAACTTTGACATGTCAAGGGCCCAACTTTATCTTGTGACCTTTGCCATACAGAATATTTATACTCTACTGACAGGAAGCTGTACTTAGTACAGGCAAAAAGTTTAAAAATAAAACTTTATTTTGCAAAAGGCAACCCATTCAGAATAGCTGTTTCCAGCACCCGTTTCCTCCCAGCCTCACCACCCTCAACTATTTTCCTAAGGCTGTAACTCTCATGTCTGAGATGGCTCAGGTGCATGTCCCTAGACCATCAATCCTCTCAGCCAATGCTCAAAGGAAAAACAAGTTAGGTGTTTTGTTCAATTAAAACGTTCCCTGAAGGCAAACTTGTTTAGCTTCACTGACTTGTTCCTGTTTATAGCGTTCTAGCATCAAGTATTCAAGGCATCCAGTATTCAAAAAGGATACTATATTCTCACTGCCAGAAGTTTAGTATCCTAAATCATTTTCTACGACAGAAACTTGAAAATTCCAATGATTCAAAAATATTCAACTTATGCCCTAACTGGTCAGCTCAGTGGATAGAGTGTCAGTCAGCAGACCAAAGGGTTCTGGGTTCGATTCCCGTCAAGGTCATATACTTAGGTTGCAGGCTTCTCCAGAGCCTGAGCCTTAGTCAGGGCACATGCAGGAGGCAACCAGTTGATGTGTTTCTCTCACATTGATGTTTCTCTCTGTCTTTCCCTCTCTCTTCCAATCTTCCTAAAAATCAATGGAAAAATATCCGTGGGTGAGGATTAATAAAATAAATACACAAACAAATAAATAAGTAAATAAATAAATTTAACTTATTTCTAGTTTCAGAAAATATGAGGTACAAAAAAACAACAATCCCAACTTAGAAATTATCAGTCTTAACCCTTCATTCTATCAGTTCAAAAACTGAAATTCAGAAAGGTTATATAGATTGGTTGGAAACTGGGACAGAATTCAGGTTATCTGACTCCAACCAAGTTTTCTATTACATTACATGGGAGTGGCAGAGGAAAGTAGAAGAGAGGGAAATCTTCTGAAATGATTAAAAAGGTAGGTTCTGAGTATCCTTTCCCCTGCTTTTTAAATTCATATTTGGCACTTTACAATAATTTTACATCTCATACTGTTTTCACTTTCCACATGACTTTTCCAGCCCTAACTATTATTTCCGAAAAGTTAACATTCTTACAAAGAAGGGTAAATGGGGGAAAGTTTATTTTTCCTAGCTGCCAGCCAATCAAAGTTGCAGCTACTAATCAATGTGATGACAATTTATATCCAGGTTTCTAATAAGGAACAATTTTGATTAACTTTCTCCCCACCTTGCTAAAGTTTAAAATTACTCTCCAGAGTGAAATGCCCGATGTCTGATGAGCCCTGAATTACTTTTGAATGTTTTCTTACATTCCTTACATTCATATTCTTTCCTGCCAGTATGAATTTTTAGGTGCTCTACAAGGATTGAGCTTCTACTAAAGGTTGCTCCACAGTAGTCACATTCATAGGGTTTCTCTCCAGTATGAGTTCGATAATGTTCATTAAGAGATGAGCTCTGACTGAAGGATTTTCCACATTCTTTACATTTATAAGGTTTCACACCAGTGTGGATTCTCTGATGACGACTTAGGAGAGAATGGGTAGGGAAGGCTTTCTCACACTGACTACATTTGTAGGGCTTTTCTCCAGAATGAAGTCGCTGATGATAAATTACAGATGTAAAATGGCTGAAAGTCATTCCACAATCATTACATAGGTATGGTTTTTCTCCAGTATGAATTCTCTGATGTCGGGTAAGGCAAGAATTCTGTCTAAAGGCTTTTCCACATTCACTACATTTATAGGGTTTCTCTCCAGTATGAATTCTCTGATGCTTGGAAAGGGATGAGCTATGACTAAAGGATTTGCCACATTCACTACATGTATAGGGTTTTTCTCCAGTATGAATTCGCTGATGTTGAATAAGAGATGAATTGTCACTAAAGGGTCTCCCACATTCTTTACATTTATAGGGTTTTTCTCCAGTATGAATTCTCTGATGTTTAATGAGGTGGGCAGTTATGGTGAAACCTTTTCCACAATCATCACATTTGAAGGGTTTCTCTTTACTATGACTTCTACGACGGGGTGTGAAGGGTGCGCTCTTACTGAAAGCTTTCCCACAATCACGACACATAGTGGGTTTTCCACCTAGGTAAAGTTTCTGCTGTTTGGACAGTGTGGTACTATAGTCAAAGGATTTGCCACATCTGCTACATTTAGGTTGTTTTTCTCCAGTTTCTGTCCCCTCATCTTTATTTGAGGTTGTAGCCTGATATTTACTTTTCCGACATTTCTCACAGATAGGAGTTTTTCTTCTCTTAACAAGGGATAAACTTTGAGTAAAGTCTATCCCACAGTTACTGCACTTCTGAGGTTTAGTACCCATATAAATTTTCTTTTTTTTCTTATGTTCAGTAAGAGATGAAGACTGACTTAAGACTTTCCTGCTTTCCTTACGTTTCCGTGGCTTTTCTCCAGTGTGCTCTTTGCGGTTCGTAACAAGGTCTGAATGAAAACTAAAACGTTTCTTATATTCATTATACTTCCGAGATTTCTTCTGTAAGTAGACTCTCAGATGCTTAACTATATCCGAAGATTCCTTGGCATTACTTCCAGAAGGGCCCTTTTCTGAGTCAAATTCCTCACCCTTATTGCCTCTCCCATGAGTTTTCTTTTGTGTGCCTGCTACTTGCGAACATTCCTTATTGATACGGCCCTTCTCTAATCTGCCACGTTTGGAAGATTTTCCCATCAAGCCATAATCACCACACATTAAGTATCTATCTATTATATTTTCTAAAGTTGATTGGTCCATAAGAACATCTTGATTTTGAACAGATTCCTTCAATTCACCTCTAGGTTCACACTCTAAAAGAAATAACACAGAATATTTCCTGTTTGTAATAAAGGAAGGTGCTGTATTTGGGACTAAACTAGGGATAGGAGCAGTAATGACTATGAGTATTATGATTTAGACAATTCTCAAATACACTCCATAAAACAATAAAGGTAAAGTGATATAGAGAAAGTAGGTAAACATAAGGGTTAGGAAAAATATTGAGGAAGATGAAAAGTTTATGCCTTATACTTAAAAATGCGAGGTTTCACCCTCATTTCAAATTTTGAAAACAGGCTCAAACTTATTCTTCTTACACCCAATATTCCTTTTTTAAACAATAATAATATTAGTGCAAACATGTATGGAATACTTACCAAATGCCAGGCCAAATATCAAACACTTTACTTGTATTTCACTTAATCTTTACAACAATTCTATGAAATAAGCACTATTATTATCTCTGTTTTGTGAATGTGCAAGTAGGTACATATAATGTAAGTAGCTTGCCCCAGGTCACATGTATTATAAGTGGCAGTGCCATATTTTTAACCCAGTCTAACACTAAAGCCCAGGCTTTTGATCCCTATACTATATTGTCTCTTCTCAAAGCAGACAAATAGTACTAAGTTTATAGATATGATATGCAATAACACCTATGCTAGACTTTCAAAGGTAACCACAATCTGGCCCTATCAACCTTATGGCTACTTTAATCAAGCATCCATTTAATCAAGCATCCCTAATATACTACAGCATTTTCAATCCTATTATTTTATTTTATTTTTTGAAAGAAATTTTGTTGATTTTTAGAGAGAGAGGAAGGAAGGGGGGAAGGAGGGAGGGAGGGAGAGAGAGAGAGAGAGAGAGAGAGAGAGAGAGACATCAATGTGAGAGGGAAACAATGATCAGCTGCCTCCTGCACACTCCCTACCAAGGATAGAGTCACAACCCAGGCATGTGCCCTGACCGGGAGTCTAACAGGTAACCTTTTATGCCTGGGATGATGCCCGCCAACTGAGCCACACCAGCCAGAGCTCAATTCTATTATTTTTTTTAAAAAATATATTTTATTGATTTTTTACAGAGTGGAAGGGAGAGGGATAGAAAGTCAGAAACATCGATAGGAGAGAGACATCGATCAGCTGCCTCTTGCACGCCCCCTACTGGGGATGAGCCCGCAGCCAAGGTACATGCCCTTGCCAGAATCGAACCCGGGACCCTTCAGTCCGCAGTCCGACGCTCTATCCACTGAGCCAAACCGGTCTCGGCCAATTCTATTATTTTAGTGTAAACACTTCACACTACCTAGAATATAATCCCACAGCACCTTCACTATCACCAACATATAAATTTGACAGGGCCTAGGGTTCAAGTCCACTATCTCAACAGGGCCTTTTCTAGTGCTATACTCTTTATGCCCTTCTCCAAACTTTGAATTTATTTATTAACCATATTATCATCCTGACTCTTATGAGATGACACTGTCACTTTTATAAAATTATAAACAGAAAACTATAAAACACAAAATCCTACTACCCAGAAATTAACTATTGTTAATAACTGTGTATTTTCTTCTAAAAATTGCTCTATGTTTTAGAATAGAAAAAAATATGCTTAATATATAGGTCTACTTTTCTTATTCAAAATTCTTTTCCATCTCATTGGTCAGTCTTCATAAAAATAATTTTAACCAGTTACATAACAACTAATTCTATATTATTATATTTATGTTAATATAACATATGTTAGTTTATTTATTAACTTTGAATGTTTATCAAATGGTTAATATTTTCTCAAAAGAGGAGTCATAAAAACAAAATTACTGAATTAAAGGGTAAAAAAGTTATACTATCACATGAAGCATGATGAGAAGTACCTGAGTACTCATCTCCAGTCAAATGATCTTACTTTAAATCTTTGTGAATATGACTTATAATAAACAGTATTATCATTTTAAATGTGTTTTCCATTGTTGCTCAGTTGGCTGGGCATTGTGCTGTGCAGAGGAGCTACAGGTGTTCCTAGTCAGGGCGTGTGCCCAGGTTGGTGGCTGCTCTCACATTGATATCACTCTCTGTCTCTCCCTGTCTCCCTTCCTCTCTCTCCAAAAATCAATTCTTAAAAATCTTAAAAAGAAAAATATGCATATTTCATTCTTGACCAGTGACTTGGAGCATTATTTTCATGGCCATAGCTATTTAAATTTTAATTTTCTTGGTTATTTTTAATTTTATCAACTATCTGCTCAAATTCTTTGCCCATGTTTCTAATAGACTTGGTGTTTCTTATTGTTTCATGTGAGCTTTTAATAAATTACGGCTATTGCCTGTCAAATTATGGCTATTGCCTGTCAAAAACATTTTTTCTCCTGCCTGTTATAAAATGACTTTTAGACAAGTTGTACAGCTAAATGATGCTTCTTTTATATAAGAGGGAAGGACATATCTTTGTACCAATATAGATTTCTTCCTGCTAGATTTTTAGGATCCATTTTTGGAATTACTCTCCCAAATGCTATTTAAACATAAGGCAATTGCTGTCCTTATGTCCTTATGGAAACAGCCAATAGGTTGTCTAAAATGAATGGTTAAGCCGAGACCGGTTTGGCTCACTGGATAGAGCATCGGACTGCGGACTGAAGGGTCCCGGGTTCGATTCTGGCAAGGGCATGTACCTTGACTGCGGGCACATCCCCAGTAGGGGGCGTGCAAGAGGCAGCTGATCGATGTCTCTCTCCTATCGATGTTTCTGACTTTCTATCCCGCTCCCTTCTGCTCTGTAAAAAATCAATAAAATATATTTTAAAATAAATAAATAAATAAATAAATAAATAAATAAATTGAATGGTTAAGAAGATGGAACAGTGCAAAATGAATCATTTTTTTCCCTTAAAAATAAACTAAGGTATTGATAGATAAGTAATTATTTTTAAAATGTAAAATGGGGTTATAACATATATGATGTCCTCTGGATAAATTCACATTGATCCTTCAAGATTCAATTCAAATGTTAAGCTATTGCTCCTATATTTTTCCACTGCTCCTCATACTTGCCATTATAGCATAAGTCCCATTATGAACAATTTTTGTTTTGCTATCTATATCTATGGTGCCCATAAAAATACACTTTTCAGATCTTTTCTGTGGCACTTAACTGGCAGCTAACATCACCTGCTGTGCTCTATGAATCCACTACGGCATTCATGCCAAGGCCACTTCCTACAGCTGGTCAAAGTCGATGACCAGTAGGGCAGGGACACTCAGGCCCATTTCTGTGAGGCATGGGACTCTGAGAGGAGACTCTGGCGCGAGGTCTCCTTTTTGGCCTTGCCCAAATTTCCCTAAACTGCATTGTAGTCTAAGACTCTTCCCTCTCCTTCACAGGTGTTATACCTACATCCCGCTCCAACCTCACTCCCAGCCTCTTCCAGAGCCTGTCCTATTTTTCACTGCAATTTATCCTAAAAAGTCTCTGGCAAGGTTAATCATGTCTTGACATCTACTTATCAGAGAACCCAAACTAACAGTCTATTAAAATGAACGTTCCAGGAAGACAACATGTATATCCTAATCATCATTCTATTTTAATTTTAGCAAGAAGGCCCACCCAATATTTCAAAAGGTCTCCCAAAATGACTTGGCAAGCAACTATTTTAATTTCCTCGTCTATTTTTTCACCAACTCACCTGGTATGGAGCTTTTGGAGACTTCTTTTTCCAGAAGCCCTGGTTCAACCCACGTTAGCTGGGAAATCACATCTAATTTGGTAACTGGAAAGCCTACTCATAGAGGGAAAAAAAATGAAAAATGTCTGTTTTCCATAGAACAAAGTCAATCAACATTCACACATAGGGTCTGGTTCTCCAGGGAAGAAAAGATACTGTCAAATAGAGACAGCAATACTGAAATTTGAAGAGAAAATGGGGGAGGTATGGTCTTGACGAGGGCAAAATGATGCTCAATGTTTCCAATTCAATGAAGCAAAGACACTTTTTTGGAGGAAACTGGGCAGAAAAGGCCATTTTCAGACCCATTTTTAGGATTAACCACATCATCCCTGCATGACCAGCCAAAACAGTAGCAATTGTCTTTCAGAAACAGAGACCAAAAAGATAACACAGGTGGGATGCTAGATCATAAAGAGAAGGTGTCTTTACCCAGAAATTGTAGGTGCCTACAGTTCTCCAGTAGCACTTCCTTATATATCTCCTTTTGAAAAGGTTCCAGCTTCCTCCACTCTCCTCTGGAAAAATTCACAGCTATATCCTTGAATGTCATGGATTCCTAGAACACCAAACACAGTCTCTTTTGCATTGGATTATTCCTAAATAGATCCTAAGGTTTCAGAGAATATAAACTATTAGTTTTGATAGTATTTAAATCTCTAAGGATTCCAAAGCAGGCTATCAATATTTATCTATTTCTTTCTTATCTTAGTACACTGGCTAGAATATTCAGGAAATATTCATTAACAGCAGTAAGGTTAAAATATCCTTATCTTTTTGTGGACATTGTAAGAGCTGCTTTTGATTTTCTAGATGGTGGTATTTTTTTTTTTATCACATTAGGAAATATAGTTGCCTTTTCACTTGGCTAACTATAGCAGGGATAACTGTTAAATTTTAGCAAATAATTGTTTTTGTTTTTATTAGAGTCAACCTTGTGACAAATTCTCCAGACAGAAAAAAAATATAGAATGTGCACAATAACTTTGAAGAATGAGAACAGAAGACTGTCTTAATTATTCTACCTAGCATTTTCATACCACTCAGTAGGAGGTCAGTAAATATTTACTTAAGAATGAAAACCAGTGAAAGGAAACTTACCCCGGACTCCGTATTTGGAAGGACAGAAACCGTTCGATCTTCTTGAGGGTTCTCCTCTTGGAAAAGACCAGAATCTTGAGAAACTGGACCTACTAAGGGAAGAAAAATACAGTCCAGTTTTTCAAATGAATTCCTCATACTAGAAATTCCTATATATGTCTCTAAAGAAAAAGATAATAAGAAACAGAAAAAGTTTTCTCCTACTCTTTAAAACAGAGAGAAGAGCCATAGATATAGATTCCCATTAAAATCCAGGCTTATCCCCTTACCCTGTAAAATAGCCTTTCAATTCCTCAGATCACAAAAAAACTGATTTCATTCATTCTATACACCCCAAATTTAATGTATTCAATTTGCATAATTATTTTAAAATATTTATAAGATGCATTAAGGTAAAACCACACATCATGTATTAATTTGTTTTCTTCATAGTCCTTCCCTTGCACAGGAGTCACTCAGTAGATGAAAGCACCAAGCTGGTCTCAAGAACTGACTCCAGCTCTGAACTCACCAACAGATTCCTAAAGACAGAAATCAGGAATTGGAACCTATGAACTGAATGTGTTAACTACCGCAAGATGTAGCCCTAATTTGGCTTAGTAGATAGAGTTTTGGCCTGCGGACTTGAAGGGTCCTGGGTTCTATTCTGGCCAAGGGCATATGCCCAGGGTTGTGGGCTCACTTCCCAGTATGGGGTGTGCAGGAGACAGCCAATCAATGATTCTCTCTCATCATTGATGTTTCTAGCTCTCTCCCTCTCTCCCTTCTTTTCTGAAATCAATAAAAATATTTTTAAAATAATAACCCCAGATGTTAACAGCTTCTAATAAGGGCAAAGTGGCTTTTCTTTTAAATCATATTTTACTTTCTTATGAAAAGTATTTTAGGCAGCTTATGGATTAGATAATCAATGGAAGTTAGGGGTTAGAATTATGCAAAGAGAAAAAAGGGACTGTTATAAGGAAACGGCTCCATCATGAATTGAATGCTAGAGCAATCAATTCATGAACTGCTTGATTGCAGGGGGCCTCCACAGAGAGGCCCCAATCTGTGGGAGCACCAGTTGCAGTGAGAGACAAGTCAGGAAGCCCAAATTTTAGATATACCAATGAGCTGTGTGACCACAAATTAAGTCTGTGGAGGTAAACACTTTCCCCATCTATCTCAGAACTCTCCTGTATTGAGAGCGTGATGATAAATAATATACAAAAATATTTGTAGCATATAGAGGGATTTTATACAAGTTGAACCACATGCTCTCAAAAGGGCTAGCCACCCTAGAAGTCTCTTCACCGATATTTTACAATGATGTAATTCATAGTGTATATTTGTACATATTAGTATCCTATCTAATAATAAAGAGGTAATATGCTAATTGACCATCACTCCATCACAAAGATGGCTGCACCCACAGCTGAGGTCAAGTTCCCACAAGAAGCCTTAACGAGCAAACAGCAGAGACCTGAGGCTGTGCCCCCCCCCCCATAGGGCTTGACAGGGGACCTCAGGCTGTGTCCCCCACCTGGCAGGGCTTGCCAAGGGACTTCAGGCCACACCTCCACCTGGCAGAGCTTGACAGGGGACCTCAAGCCACGCCCCCCAGGTGGGGCTTGACAGGGGACTTCAGGCCATGCCCCCCGCCCCAGCACCAGGCCAGGGGACCTGAGATTATGTCCCCCTGCCTGGCTGGGCTTGACAAGGGACCTCAGGCCATGCCCCCCTCCCACTGAGGCTTGATGGGGGACCTCAAGGTACACCCTCAGTGCCGGGTCAAAGGAACTCAGGCCACGCCTCCGCCCAGGGGAGCTTGACAGGAGACCTGAGGCTGCGTCCCCCTGCTGGTGGGGCTTGACTGGGGAACTGAGGCTGTGTCCACCTCCCAGTGCTGGGCCAGGGGACCTGAGGCTGTGGTCCCCCACCTGGCAAGGCTTGACGGGGGACCTCAAGCCATGCCCCCCACCCTGGTCTGGGGGACCTCAGGCCACACACCCCTTCCTGGTGCTGGGCCAGGGGACCTGAGGCTATGCCCCCTGCCCAGCAGGGCTTGACAAGGGTGGGACTGGCCAGGTCTGGATCTAGCCCAATGGGGGCGGCCATGTCTGGGTCTCACACAATTTTGAGGTACATGTGGCTGGGCGGGGGCTTAACTCTGAGCCCCAGACTCTGACAGGAGGAAAGTTTTCATATACATTTTACTAATTTTCTTTCATCTCTGACACTTCTATTATAGAGAAAGGGCAAATAGCAATATTATTTCCTCTAATTAATCCCCTTTTAATGTGCATGAATTTCGTGTACCGGGTCACTAGTATAATATATAATAATGTAATTATGAAAATGTCAGCTGCTCCCAAAGGCTATGGAATTGTACTATGCAACAGGGTAGCCACATATGGCTATTTAAACTCAATTAAAAACTCAATTCCTTATTTACACCAGCTTGAAATGCAAAAACAGTGCAGAATACACTTCCATCATCACAGATATTGGACAGCACCATTCTAGAAATGGTCTGTTGCACACACTGGAGTTAGAAGTTAAGCCCTGGCTGACTGATATGCTTGTGACTACAAACATTTTCAGGTAAATTTGTTCCCTCCTATGTTCTAAAGTCCCCTCTTGCTCAAAGGGAAAGAATTTATTGTTTCTTGAGCATGCACCATGTATTATACTTGCCTTATTTATTCCTCATAACACTGAAGGTAAGATGGGATTCCCTTTTTATAGCCAAAAAAAAAAAAAATTCAAGTTCTGAGAGGTCATGTAGCTTCCCCAAGATCACACAGGGAATTCAAATCCCACCCCACCACCAAACTTAGTTTTATCTTAGCCTCCTCTTTAGCAATACATTGCTGTCTTTTGGAGAGTTCTCTAAGGAGATCTTTCCCACTTCCTCCCTCCATCTATAAATCTCACCTTCCTTTTCTTTAAGCATTCGGGTCAAATCCTCTATTAAAGTCACCACTTTCTTACTATCCTTAGGACGTTGTGATTTTACCCAAATCCTGATCTCCCCAGGCAAAATGGACAGGAACTGCTCAAACACCAAAAGCTCTAAAATCTGTTCTTTCGTGTGGATGTCTGGTCTCAGCCACTGAACGCAGAGCTCCCAGAGCTGATTCAGGGTTTTTCTGGGTCCAGCCTCCTCTGAGTAACAAAACCACCGGAACCTCTGTCTGAAAGACTCTGGGTCAGTGGGGTTTCCTCCTGGGAGAGCTTCTTCCTCCCCACGTGTGTCCATTCTTAGGTCCTTGTTTTGTTCGTCTGGAGCCAGAGTCGGAGGCTCTGGGGAGAAGGCTGCCATCTTGTCCACAGGTATTACGGCTTGCAGCTTGTATCTCGGGCAGGAACTCAGTCCACTTTCGGCTCTAACCGAATTTCAGCACAGTCCGCCAACAGGCACTATAAATAGCAAATACCAAGGATTCAGTTTATGGTCTTGTAGGAACTGTCAAGAAATATAAGATATCAAATAAATGAAACAAATCATTAATCCTAAAAACATTATTCTTGGTTTGGTTCATAGATATAGTTTTATATATATATATATATTTATATATATATATATATATATATATATATATATATTTATATTTACATTTATATATATTTATATGTATATTCTCACAGGCCTAAAATAGCCTTGCCCAGCTACTATATTAAAAGCATAATTTTCTTTGTAGGTGAAAAGCCGAGGAGTTACTTAAGGTAAATTAAAGGTGCCCTCCAGCCCTAACCAGTTGGCTCAGTGGATAGTGTCGGCCTGCGGACTGAAGGATCCCAGATTCAATTCTGGTCAAGGGCAGGTACCTTGGTTGCAGGAAGCATCTGATTGATGCTTCTTTCTCAGTGATGTTTCTAGCTCTCTATCCCTCTCCCTTCCTCTCTGTAAAAAATCAATAAAATATATATATTTTTAAAAAGGTACCCTCCAGAAAAACAGTTTCTTCAGACTCAATACTCCTCATAAGCAAAACTGATCAGAAAAGGCTCAGGGCTACAGGAAGATACAGTCACAAACCTATTCATCAACTCTTGCCCTCTCTTGGGGAATGGCCACACATTTCCACCAGCTGCTCACCTCAGAAGCCTGGATTCTTATTTGTCTAGCAAGTTTCTCACATAACCAATATCCCAATTCTGGCAGCTTTAATTCCCAAGAACCTCACCATTCTATCCTACTGAAACTACCTAAGCACAGGCTTCTCCAATCCAGTATCACACTGTCTCGTAAGGATGCCTTCTCACATGCAAAATAAGAACCCTCCCCGACTGTCTCCAGATTAAATAAAACGCAGAGGTCATGCGTGATGATCGAGAGGCCCTGTCCGGATGACCTCGCCTCTTGATTTCTATCTGAATGCCCTTGATGGCATTGCAGCAATAATAAAAAAAAAAAAAAGGTATTCCCCCACCACTAAAAAACAGTATTTCCCCATTCCCAGACACACCACCACCTTCTATCCTTTGCACTAGCGCCATGTCTTCTCCTTGGAATGCTCTCTTTTCCCTCGCCAAGCCCAGGTTTTCCATGAAAATTGTCACCTTTCTATCCTTTTAACTGTCCCCTCTGTGTGACGCTTTCTCGGAACCACAGGTGCTTTTCTGCAGAGAGCCTGCGCGGCTCGCATTCTTTTCATCCTACAAAGAACGGCTGGTCAGTGAGCGGGGAGCGGGGGGCGGGGCCCTGGGGAGGCAGGCAGGAGAGGTCGTGCAGGGTCCCTCCCCCAGAGCACCCAGCCTGGGAGCACCACCGCGCAGCAAGGGTCAGAACACGCTCCTCCCGCTGTAACTATGGAAACCAGTAATTACCCCCCTCCGAGCGCACAACCCCCGCACACAGTACGCATGACGTCACTTACTCCTCGGCCAGATATTAGGTGCCCACCGAGAACCTGGCGCCTTGCTGGGCACCTGGCACTTCGGTGACTAAGACACTCCTCTGGGTCTCCAGGGAGCTTACAACAGAAGCACCGAGAAAATGTGACGCAGGCAGGAATAATGGGGGTGCGGAGGGAGAAGACAGGTGGGGATTTGCTTCACAGGAAACCTGGGCAACGCTGAAGACATTTTGGTTGGCACGACTGGGGAGGTGGGATGCCGGGGAGGAAGGATGCCGGAAAGGAGGGGTGCCAGGAGGAGGGAGATCGGGGAGGAGGGATGCCGGGAGGAGGGAGGCCGGGAGGAAGGAGGCCGGGGAGGAGGGAGGCCGGGAGAAGGGATGCCGAAGAGGAGGGATGCTACAGGTACCAAGTGGGCAGAGCCAGGGATGCTACTAATCATCCTGCAACACAAGGGACAGCCCTCCTCTCCCCCCACACACATAACAAGGAATTTGACCGATGAAAATGCCCAAGTACCTACACTGCTAGGGGATGGGGGAAAGCGCGGTCATTTAGGAGAGTGCCCACCTCCCACCGGAGCTGCGGGACTGGGAGCGCACAGCTGCCCTCGGCACCCACCCCTACCCAAGTGCATACTCGGAGCCGGCGATCTGGTGGTGCCCCCTCCCCCAATTAGGGTCCCTGGGCAAGCACTACCTGCATCAGGACCAGCAGCGAGGACCAGCGCTACCGCAATGAGCTTCTAGAAGCTGGTCCTGCAGTAGCTGCGCGCGCAAGCCGGCGGGGGACCACTGCGCCTGCGCACGGGCGCAGAACTACGATTCCCGGAGTGCGCTCCTCCCGCTCAGCGAAAGTCCTGTGCTTTCCATAGGCTCCCACCCGGGCCTGTTGCGCACGGTCATTGGGAAGCGGCTGGTGGGCCCGGCCACAGAATTACTGCTGCGCCAGAGGCCTGGAGGCCTAGAACATTCTGAGGTTTTCAGATCTATGATGTTATATCTCCTTGGTAACCTCAAACCATCCCGCCCTCCTCCCCTCCCTATCCGTCCCAAATCGAGGGTGGGAAAACCCACCGCAGAAGCGCATTAGGGATGCATTCAATGCAAGCCACGATTCATGCTGCAACTTGAGTTAAACATTAATTTTATGTCTTTCAACCTGCCACCGTGGTCCAAAACACCATCATGCTTCGTCCGAATTACTGCAGTAGCTTCTTGATATCACTCTTCTTCGCAACATAGCCAAAGAGGTGCTAAAAAAAACAACAAAACAAAACAAACAAAAAAACCCCACGTAACACAGAGTATGCCCCTCCTCTGCCTGAAACCCTGCAAAGGCTTCCCATTTCACTCAGAGTAAAAAAACATATTTTTACAGAGGCCTTTCATGAAGCCCATGGGATCCGGCCACCCATGACTTCCTGACATCTTCCCCCACTTCCCTGCTCCAGTCACAATGGCCTCCTCACTCTCCTCTCCCTCCAACCTGCCTGGCACTCCTGGCTGGCATCAGTTTCACCCTGCCGCTCCTTCATTTCTTCTCAGTGACGCTCTCCCACCACTGTCCTCATATTGGAACCCCACCCCTTCCCACTCCTGTTTCCCCTTCTAACAGATCACATAATGGTCTTGTTTATTACTCATTATCTGTCTTCTTCACTAGAATATCAGTTCCACAAGATGAGGATTTTTATCTGATTTGTTCCATGGAAGTACAATCCCCCAAGTCCTAGAGCAGTGCCTGACACACAGTAGGTGCTGAATAAATATCTGGTGACTTTCTGGGCACTTGTATGAATTACTAAGGGCATAGCGCAAAGGGCTGAGGAACTCTAGAGGATTATTAGGAGCGCCCTAATATTAGATGGCTTTTGGAGGGGTGGAATGAGGAGAAAAAGATTGAAGGAGCAGGTTGGGGCAGACCAAGCTCAACTAAATGAAGCTGCTGGGTTTGTCTCAAAGGCAGTAAGACAAGCTGCCGCAGTCAAGAAGCAGCTACAGCAGTCCCAGGTCTGAATGCATCTTCTCCACCTACCTCTGCTTGGGTGGTTGAAAATGGAGCGATATCAACGAGTAGCTGGGGAAAGTAGAGGAACATGAAATGAAATTGGCTCGTTAGTTTAAATGGGCAGGTCAGAGAAACATCAGCGGTTCTCAAACTTGAGTGTGCCTTACAATTACATCATAGTCTTCATTTGAATACAGATTTTGAGACTCTCCCCCATACAACCTGTTGCAGGTGATCCTTGCCTACACTTTGAGACACACTGCATTCGTTGAAATATTCTGTAATTAAATGACGTGCCACATATGAATAAATTACCAGGAAAGAATGAACCTTTCTTGGAACTGGTGACCAAACTGTACATTTTTTGTTCAAAGCAACCATCTTGGTAAAGAGTGGTGGATTGTGCATCAGTAAAGAAAAAGCAAATGACGAACAAATTAATAAGCTGGTGGGATCTCTAACCAGGATAAATAGACGTAGGAATACTTAAAGCAAATAAATGGGCTTCTTGCTTATTTGTTGTTGGGTGTGTGTGGGTTTTTTGTTTGTTTTTTAGCTGTCTTGGATTCAGTATAAAAAATAGGTTGGAAAGAGGTAAGGTTGGAGACGAAGTTGATGCACTATGTGGCAAATTATATTTTGTAAAGATAGCTGCACCAATATGTACATGTCCCATCTGGGTATATATTCTTACAGTGTGATGTTAAAGTCCTTCCATTGAGAGGAGGTATTGATCTTTCCTCCCCCTTGATCCTGGGCTGACCTTTTTTTAAAAAACAAAATATATTTTATTGATTTTTTACAGAGAGGAAGGGAAAGAGATAGTTAGAAACATCACTGACCACCTTCACCCATCGATCAACTGCCTCCTGCACACTCCCCACTGAAGATGTGCCTGAAACCAAGGTACATGCCCTTGACTGGAATTGAACCTGGGACCTTTAGTCCAAAGACCGTCTCTCTATCCACTGAGCCAAACCGGTTAGGACCTGGGCTGACCTTTGTAACTACCTGAGCTAATAGAATGCTGTAGAAGTGACACTGCCTGGCTTCTAAGATTGGGTACATCAATGTAACTAGCATCCAGCATCCCAGAAGCCCCACTTACTCTTTACTCTTTCAGTCACCTTCCCAAGGATGGATGAAACAGAGTAGAAGAGATTTGTTTGTTTTCATACCCTAGAATCTAGAGTCTATATAATGTGAATCATATATCTACTCTTTGTATATAGCTTCTTTCATTCACATTATATCTGTGAGATTTAAGAGTATTGTTGCATGTGGTTATAAATCAATGAAAATAAATTTTGTTTTCATTGAAGCATAGTATTCCCCTGTGGCCTTTTATATGAAAACTTCTTATATTTCACAATCCCTTGCCCAGCCTCTGTTCTCCTATACCAGTGATCAGCAAACTGCAGCCCGTGAGCCGCGGTTTGCTACTCCTGCCCTATACACAGGTGGGGAGGAAGTGTGTGTGTGTGTGTGTGTGTGTGTGTGTGTGTGTGTGTGTGAGAGAGAGAGAGAGAGAGAGAGAGAGAGAGAGAGAGGAGGGGCAAATCTGCCTGGTTTCCCTGCCTTTCTTCAAGAATCACCCACTTTAAAACAAACTGAAGCGCCAAGTCCTGCCTGCTCCCCCTCACCCTGTTGTACAGAAATGCCCAGGGTCGTTCAGCTGGAAAATTGGCAGCTAACCAGCTTTGAGGAGAAGCCTTCTAGGAGGAGAAAGCACACCTTCCCCCATAGCTGGAGGGAGGAGGACAGCGTAGGAGTCCAGGAGAGGAGTTTTAAAGTTGTTGTTTAAGTGCCAGACTCTGTCCAAAAGAAAGATTACGGATGAAAGAGGAGTCCCCTGGCTGGAGCCCTGCGCTTCCCACCAGGCAGCCTGGGAGACGTCTCCTCAGGACTCTGCCGGCTCCTGAACACCTACAATTTGAGAGCCTCACAGACACCGAGTCCCCACCTCTCCGGCCTCTGGCCCTGGCCCAGCCGAGACCACCAAGTACATAATGAGGCGGCAGGGACGGGCACAAATGGGTGAAGGTGGTCAAAAGGCACAAACTCCCATTGATAAGGTATTACGGTCCTGGGGATGTAATGGACAACATGGTGACTAGAGTAGAGTTAATACTGGATTATATGCAAGTTACTAATGTTACTGGAAAGGGGGCCTGGCTCTTCGAGGGTCTGCCTAGGGCCAGCTGGCAGTGTGTGGGTTTTGGACTTCACGCAGGGAGCGTTTCACAGCACAAGTGCAGGTGAATGTTAGAGGGCGTTTTTAAAGCGGAGACAGTAAAACCGGAAAGGGCTGGGGAAACGAGCCTCGCTGGTCCGCTTTGGCTCACTGAGTCAGAGAAAAGGGGCCTCGGGGACAGGTTCAGGGGGTTTGTCTGGAACGAACTGTCACTGCCCATGGCTGCCTTGGCTGCAAGCCTGGCTGGCCAATGGCACTAACTGAATTTCTGCAATCTGTCTCCCTGAGTAGGGCGATGCACGCTATTCCCCGTTGGATGGGGAGAAGGGCAAACCGTTTACTCTGAAATGTCCCTGGTTTAGGGAAGATAGGGTTTACTGCTTGGCATTCAGATCTCCAGGTGGCTGCAAACTGCTGTTTAACTGTCCGTCTTAGTTTCTGTATTCTGCTTGTCCTGGCTTACATAACACGTTAATTAAACTTATTGTAACTATTCCGTAATATATACACACACACACACATATAGTATACCTAAAACTTATACAATAGTATGTATCAATTATGTTTCCATGAAAAACATATCTATGTATCTCACCGGTAAACTTTAAGAGTTAACACTTGAGCTTTGTCAGGATAAAGTGAGAAGCCAGAATGCAAAGGATTAAAGATGGTTTACCATAAGATTCCTTAAAGAAAATAGACTAAGGCAAGTAAGAGGGGAAGTGACAGAATAGAGCCATTTTAAGGAGAATGAACATTGGCTATTTAGACTAGTGGGATGAGGATATTATTGTCCAACTTTCCCTTCCCCCCATTTCTATTAATAGTCCCAACTCCCCACTGCAAGGTGAACAAGTGATCCAAAGTAAAGTCATCAACTCTTCAGTCTCAGGATTTTAATCTTGACACTGCTGAAGAAAGCAAACCTGGTTTTGTGTTTGGATCAGGGATATTAGAGGTGACTTTAGTTTCTACAGCTATGAGAGAGTCATTCCAAATATTCTTGACCTGACAAAGGAAGTGTGGAGGAGGCGAGTGGGGAGGGGGGAGAGAACAAACTTTCCTCTACCCTCAAGGTTCTTCTGGCTGGTCTAATAATCATATAGATGTGAGGCAGATTAGCAAGAGCAAAGAACCAAAGTCCAAATTTAATACTTGTACGTATGGGAACCCGAATACCTGAGAGAGTCAGAGACTCCTGGTGCAGAAGAGGCTCAGAGACAGAAAGGGAACAGGGGTACATAAGAAGTTGTGAGCTAGGGATGAGTGAGGTGCCTTGGGGGTTTCAAAAGGTCATTGTAATGCAGGGCGATAAGAAGAGCAGAGTTTTAGTCAATAGAAATTTGCCCTGCCCTGTACACAGATCAAAAGAAGTTACCTCTGATAATCTCTTATGGACAAGGCCTCTAATTAAAATTCTTCTAGGTAGTTAAAGGGGTGGGCTGAGATGGACACAGAAGCTTCTCTTGAGCCTGCAGCTAAAGTTACCTTCAGCTCAAAACAATCTGCATACCACAGAGGCACATCTTGGGGTGACCCCTTCTGGAGCCTCATAGAACCCATACCCTATGAACTGCGAATTCATTTATTGCATAAATACGATAATCTAATTACTTAAGACAGGCGTCTCTTATTCCTTATTAAAATTAAATAAGCTGTAGTTTTCATCACAAGAAATAAAACATGCAAATATTTGAGATTTAAACATGACCTTTGCCCCTTAAGAATTGATTGATTCATTATGCTCCTCTGGTCATAATGCAAAATTTTTCTCATCATCTCTTGTTGTTGTTGTTGAGAACGGTAGACCAACAGAGTACTTTGGATTTCCAGAGAATTTGTGTCGGCAACATTATTTACCTCTCATCTATCATTTCAACTATAGTTTCTTTTAATTTTAACCAAGGGTAAATCAGAGTTTGTGGCTTATAATTCTTATTCTACAACATTCAGAAATGAAAGACTGTGTTGTTGCTGAATCATTTGTTGCAATTCCCTGGGGAATCTGTAAGTTCCTGGTGCAGAGTTCTTGGAAGCTGCTCGCTTCCCATCCTTCCAGAAACCCACTTGTTTCATTTTTCTTGTTTCTGTGAACTACTCCAGTACTCTTCTATAAATATTTTTGCACTTACATGAGTTGGTTTCTATGCTAGGAACCCTAACTGATACAACTTAGTGATGATCTACAATAGTGAGTAAAAGTGAGGGAGAAAGAAGATAGAATTACAGGCTACTCCCAGGTCTCTGATTCGGTCAACTGGATGTTGGTTCACAAACTCTGAGGGATGCAGGAAGTGGATTTGAGGAGGAAGATAAGTTCATTTGGGGCTACATTGAGTCTGGAGCCCATGTAGAACGCCTAGGTGGAGAGTCCAAGAGACTTGACTGGAGAAATTACAGACATTTAGTAACTGAAGATGAGGGAGTGGGATTGCAAAGCAAGAACAGATAGAGAGAGAAGTGGTGTGAGGCTAAAAAACCCAAAGGGATTTAAAGGGGCGGCAGAAAAAGATAAAGCAGTGAAGGAAACTGATAAGCAGAAAAGAATCAGCAGAAAGTGGTGTAGGGAAAACCGACAGAAAAGGGAGAGTTTTGAAAGGAAAGATTGGAGTCAATTGTTCAAACAAGACTGAGATGAGAAAGTGTTTACCGGAGTTTGCAGTTGGTTGTTCCTCAACTCATTAGTTTCGGGGAAGTCCAGTATGTTGAGGAAAGAATCAAGTGCCCCTTAAATATGACAGTAAAAAAGGACTTGGGTAGTTTATTTCTTTATTTAAAAATTTTTTTTAAAAATGAGAGACTAGGTACAGAATGGGATAAGGAAGAAGAACGCTGAAGACAGACTGTTCTGGAGCAAGGGTCCTTTGGGATACATGGAAATTTTTTAGGATACATGGGCATGGATAGTATTATTAAGAGAATCAATCTCTAGATCATTCATATTCTTTCTTCAAATTGCTTTGGCTAAGAACACCTTCAATTTCATAATGGTCCTCTCACTTTACAAAAGCAAGCCATATCTCTCAGCCACCTCCAGTCTAACTGTGGTTGATTGCCTCCAGAGGAAGAATTCACTGAGCCAAACCGGTTTCAGCACCCCTGTCCTTTTCATTAGGAGATACATTGCCAATAGAATTTTACTTTTTATGTTAATACCTCTCAAAAATTGTAACATAAAATATGCTAATTATTAATAGTTGAAGCCTTCAAAGAAGTTGTAATATATTTATGTTGTTTTGATAAATTGTGTACTTTTAATTATGATTACTCCATCATAATAATTTTAAAAGAACCATGGAAGGATTTATAAATATTCTAATATGTATACATATATTTTGAAGAAAAGAATGAAGTGAACAGTAAGACTTTCAAGGTAAAACTGTATTGCACTGGTATAAAATTATTGTGAAGGATGGAAAGGTTGCCTCATCCTCTGAAATGCAAGGTGGAGTAATACATTGTACCAGGTCAGCTTTTTGCTTTTTTCCCCAGTGATATTTGGGAGGGAAAAATTGTGAGGTTTGCCTAAGGTTGGGAATTGAGTGGCCCTGCCTGTGAGATAGAAACCAAGGAAAGAAGGTGCTAGTAAGAATTCATTGCTGCCCTGGCCAGTTTAGCTCAGTGGATGGAGCATCAGCCTACAGACTGAAGGGTCCAGGGTTTGATTCTGGCCAAGGGCACATACCCAGGTTGTGGGCTCAATCTTCAGTGGAGGTCATGCAGGAGGCAGCCAATCAATAATTCTCATCATTGATGTTTCTATCTCTCTCCCTTTCTCTCTGAAATTATATATATATATATAATATATATTATATATATTATATATATACTATATATATAATATATATTATATATATTATATATATACTATATATATATAATATATATATCTCTCCTATATAATAAAAAGCTAATATGCAAATTGTCCCTTCAACTAGGAGTTCAACTAGGGGATGGGGATGGACAGCCAAGCACCTGTGGACCCTCCCCCCCCATTGGCCTGGCCCAATGGGCCTGAGTTGAGCCGGCTGGACCCCACCTGTGCACGAATTCGTGCACTGGACCTCTAGTGTGTGTGTGTGTGTGTGTGTGTGTATAAGGAATTCATTGCCATCTTTGGGATTTCAGCTAAAAATGGAGTAAATGGTATCAGAAAGGACAGAAGCAGTCAAATGGTTGAGGTGATGATGATGATCTAAAATGTACTCGAAATCCACAAGCATGAGAGCACAATGGAAGGATTCTATAGTATTGTGATTAGAGGCTGATGTTTCTGAGTCTGAGTTTTAGAATGTTTTGAGTCATAATATGATTTTACTAGAAGCCCAGTGCACAGATTCATGTAGTTGAGGGGTCCCTTGGCCTGGCCTGCAGGGGATCGGGCCAAAACCAGCTCTCCAATATCTCCTGAGGAGTCCTGGATTGAGAGAGGACAGTTCTCAGGTAACGCACCCCAGAATCTGGCTCCCTCCTTTCTGGTTCCTCGTACATCACCAGAGAACCTCAGCTGCCAAGTCACCACAGCTCGGTAGCTCCCGCGTTGAGCATCTGCCCCCTGGTGATCACTGTGTGTCATAGCTACAGGTTGGACAGTAACTTAGGCTTTTATAAAGATAGATATGCAGTGATATATTTTTAAATCAATAACTGTCTGAAAAGAGCAAAGATGAACCATTAGTGTTGTGAACTTTGTTGGTAAATTGCACCCAGTGTCTATTTCTGCAACCAAAATAAATACCATATGTGCTTATTTATATAGAATTTTTGCTTGTGTGGAACTTTTTGGGAATGGATAATTGACTCATTTGGGATAGCTGGATTTTCTAGATAGTTTAGAATTGCTTATTATAATCACTGTAGATGAAAAGCATGGTAAAATATACTTCATAATCCCTTGTTTTTTGATGCTAAAATACTAAACATAATTTTACTATTTCTTGATGTCAGGACTAAAGCCCTGAACGTCAATTATTCAAGTGAAATAATTTCAGCGCCTATGGGGTGGACAGTGCTTTTTGTCTTTTATAAATAACCCCAGCATGCTTTGCTTTTTGAATTCTTATAGCTTCTTTTCAGCTTTCCTTTTTCTTATTTCTTAGGGTGCCTATTAGCACTTCTGTCATCCATGTACCTGCCCAGAAGAGCACTCTTTGACATTTTGCTTCTAATCTCCTTTGACTATGGAAAGGAGACTAGTTAATTTATTAGAACTGTGCATACATTTAATGTGACTCGGCCTACAAAAGGAGAGAGGGGACTTTTAAGGAGTAAGAGGCACATTTTTAGTTCTTTGGTTTTGTGATATCTTATTTTCATTTCTCAGTGGTCTCTTCTCTGTCCCCTGTTCATCCGCTCCCTTCTTCCAATGCCTTCTTGTCTGTTTTTAAATGTTGAAGTAAATTCTAAATAGGAAGGATCTCAAGGTCACTACTTTAAAAAAAAAAGTGTGTAGTAAGAAGATGAAGCTATGCCCAGCTGGTGTGGCTCAGTGGTTGAGTGTTGACCTATGAACCAGGAGGTCATGGTTTGATTCCCAGTCAGGGCATATCCTGGATTACTGGCTCAATCCCCAGGGTGGGCCACGTAGGGGGCAGCTGATCAATGATTCTCTCTCATTACTGATGTTTCTGTCTCTCTCTCCCTCTCCCTTCTCCTCTGAAATCAATAAAAATAAAACAAATTAAAAAAGATGAAACTATATAATGGGAAAAATAAACTATAAGTAGTTTGAAGGGAGAAGCAGCTATTAAAAAAAAGCTAGAAGTATAATAAAGCCACTGGAATTGTAAGCACCATTGCAAGCGGCTATTAACTACTATCTGTAATAAGTTGTTTTTGCCTGACAATTTCACATATACATATAGCAATGTGTGACTTCATAAATATATATGTATAAGAAAGTTTTGCAGTAGCCTTGTTTGCAATAGTAAAAATTGTAGACGATCTAAATACTCATTTGTAGGGGAATGATAAAATAAATTTTGTCATGTATTTAGGATGCCAGCCTTTAAAAGGAGGCAGTTCTTTACACAGGTCATAGTGGTTAAGAGTGGGCTCTTGACCCGCACTGTCCAGGTTCGGACACTCTCCCCCCCACTTTCCACTTGTGGCACTTTATTTATTTATTTTTTTAAAAAGAGATTTCAGAGAGGAAGAGAGAGAGAGAGACATCAATGAGCCCTAACAGGTTTGGCTCAGTGGATAGAGCTTCAGTCTACGGACTGTAGGTTCCCAGGTTCGATTCCAGTCAAGGGCATGTACCTTGGTTGTGGGCACATCCCCAGTAGGTGGTGTGCAGGAGGCGGCTGATCGATGTTTCTAACTATCCCTCTCCCTTCCTCTCTGAAACCAATAAAAAAATATATTAAAAAAAACATTAATGATGAGAATCATTGATCGGCTGCCTCCTGCAGGCCCCTTACTAGGGACTATGCAAGCAACCTGGCAACCCAGGCTAGACTGGGAATATAAATGAACTGTGACCTTCTGGTTCATAGGTTGACACTCAACCATTGAGGCACACCAGCGGGGCATCCAGTTGTGGCACTTTTGGCACGTTCTTCACCCAGCTGTGTCATAAAATCCCCTCTTCATAAGATTGTTATGAAGATTACATTAATTCATCCAGGTAAAACACTTTAAACAGCACCTGCCTCATTAGTATTAGCTACTGTTACCATTACTGATAGGAAAGGACAACTGTGATATATCATTTGGTGAAAAGATAAAGTTTCATAATATGTGTAGTATGATTTCATTTTTGTCAAAACAAAAATCTGTGTACACACAAAAATAATTTACATACACATGGACTCTGGAATTTCTATGTAGGAGGAACTTATGAATTGCTAGCTGGTTTTGTCTGGAAGTAAACTTGCCTAACTTTTTTTTTAAAACTTAGGTTCTATTTTTTTTTTAAAATGATTTTAGAAGGATCTATTTGAGGTTATGGAAAGTCAAATATCCCCAAACCAGTCCTTGGTGCAGCTACTTTATATATTCATAGAAATACTTAGAAAAGGTTGTGTACACCCCTTTTAATAGGAATTATTTTTAGGAATGAGGGGATGGTGGGCAGGGAGGTAGGGGACAACCTTTACACACTTCAATATTGTATCCTTTGAAAATAGTTTATTGTGCATTGACTGTGTCAACAACAAACAAAAGAGCCAAAATGTACTCCCCAAAAGGAATTAATTTAATGTACTATGAAGTCATGACCGAAAAGTGTGGTGGTGTACAGCTCTCGGAATTAACATGGAAGAATGTTTATGGGGGAGAATATTGACCAGAACTTTGTAGTGATTGTGAATCCCCTTCCCATCCCAGTCGTGTTTGGAGCTGCACATACTGTGCGCAGAGACAAGCCCTTGCAGGATGTGCACTCAACCGTGCCTATTAACTATAGTTTTCTCTGCCAAGTTGGGCAAGGAAAGGGCTTTCACGTTTTTTATGCTATTCCAATTTTCTGGACATTAACGAGGGCTTTATAAATGTCCACTTTCAGGAACAAAGGCAATTTCACCCCATTTACAATCTTGATTTTTTCCCTCTTATTACAGAAAAATGTATCTGATCTTGTACCTAATTTGTTACGACAGCACCATCACTTAAAGCACTGCAATTATGCAACCCCTTAATTTGAATTCCATTTTGCAATTGTTTTTTTTTTTTCAAGTACATGACCTCACAGACAAACTGATGGTATAGTAAAAATCGGAAGATGAAAAATAAATCACTCGGGTCACCAAAAGGAACGTAGGTATTGCAATGTATACGTTTTAGAACATAGCTCATAGGAGCATGTATATCATTGAATTTGTACTTAAAAAAAAATCGGTTCATTTAACTCTTAGTAGGGCTTAGGGATTCTCCTTCACTCGGTCAACCTCCACTTGACCGCGTTTCTAAGGGAGAAAAGGGGCCCCGGGAGCCCGGTCCGGGGCGGCTCGCGGGGCCGGGCTCGCTCGGGACTGAGTCAGCGCCCAGCGCCGGGGCCGAGAAGTTCGGCGGGAGGCGCAGGGCGGGGCTTCCTCCCGCCGACGACTCCGAACCCGGCTCCACTTTGCCGAGTCCACGTCTTCTTCTCCGGACAGGCGTGTGTCTGCAGGTCGGGGCCGGCAACGTGACAGCCGCAGCGCTTTCGAAAGGCGGCTCCGGCCCCGCTCCGAGGACCTCCCCCTTGCCCGAGCCCCGGGCCCGCGCTCCGAGGAGCCAGCCCCTCGCGGGTTTGCAGCGAGCGGTCCTCGGGGCAGAGTCCGCCGCCGAACGCCTCCTCGCTCCGGGGGGGCCCGAGCGCCGCATCCCCGGCATGGAGACCGGCTCCGACTCAGGTCAGAGGCCCGCGCGTCCGGCCCCGCTGCGGGCTGCGCGGGCGCGGCGGGGCGGCGGGGACAGGCCGCCGTGCAGGCCGCCGCGTGCCGGGTCCGCGCGGGGAGCGCTCCCGGGCCGGCTCCGGCGCGCGGGGCGGGCGGGCGGGCGGCGGCAGGTGGGCAGGACGAGCCGCGAGCGAGCGAGCGAGCGAGGGCGGGCGGGCGGCGCGCGGCGGCGGGCCCGGCGGGGGGGCCGCTGGGAGGATGGCTCAGCTCTTTCTAAATATAAAACCGGCGTGAGCTGGGCGAGCGCGGCGCGAGCCTCAGAGCCGGCCGCGCGGGCCGGGCGCCCCGGACTCGGCCGACGGACGGCGGCGGCTCCGCAGAGGCGCGAGGCTCCCGAGAGCGCCCGAGCCGCGACCTCGCGGGGGGGACGGCGAGAGCGCCGCGCGCGCTGGGAGGAGGAGGAGGAGGAGGAGGACGCAGGCGGCGGGCGGGCCTCGTGGGCGCCGCGCGGCCCGCACCGAACGACCTGAAGGCGGCTCGCCGGGTCGCTGTGAGCCCCGCGAGCCGCGAGCCCCCCAGCGCCGCCCGGCCGCGCGCTCCCCCTCCGGCCCCTCCCTCCCGCCGCGGCGCAACATGGCTGCGGCCGCCGCCTCCGCCTCCCAGGACGAGCTGAGTAAGTGCCACGGCGAGCCTGCGGCCGCGAGCCGGGGGCCCGGGCCGCGCGGGGCCGGAGGGCGGGCGGGCTCGGACTGGGGCTCGGGCCGGTGGGCAGGCGGCGGCCCGGCGTGCAGGGGGCAGGGGGGAGCCCAGGGCCTGGCGGGCGAGCGGGCGGGCGGGGCACCGGACGCGGCCGCCGGCGTTTGTAGGCCTCAGGTTTGCACCGTCACGTTGCGAAATTGAAACCGGAGCCCCAGGCGGAGCCACCTCTGCCCGCGATCCGCCCCGGCTGCGCTCGGGGGGTGGGGGAGCCAGCCCCCTGCCCGCGGTGCGTTGGGCGGGCGGGCGGGCCGGCCCGAGCCCCAGAGGTGACGGGTAGTGTCAGCCCGTCCCGTCTGACCCTGCTGTGCCCCGCTCCCCGACCCCAACTGTTGAGCGAGTTTTAGAAACAACAGCGCTTTCGGGGAGGGGGAGAAGGTGCCTTTCTGTGGGACCCCAGAAACCCGCGGCGAGGCCGAGAACCGGCGGTGACCCCCGGGGGGAGCAGGAAGGACGGGAGGGCGGAGAAGGTGGCGGCGCGCCGGGCGCCGGGGAAACCGCGGGGTGACAGCGCTCTCAGAAGGGAGAGCCAGTGCACACTCGACCTTAAACGATGCCATTTTCCAGGGGGACGGCGGTCCTCGATGCGGAGAGCGGTGGTCACCCTGAACCCCAGGCCGCCACGCCCGCCGCCTGGGCTCGCCTCGGTGCTTTGTGGGAAGTGTAGTCCCCGGGGCGTGCAAGGCCCGCGCGGGTGGGAGTGGGGGTGGGGGTGTGGGGTTGTCATGAAAACTGAATTTGTCCAGGACGCGTAAGATAATTTCCGATTGCATTTGGGGCGGTCAGATGAATGCTTTCGGTCTGTTCGTTTCCTCATCGCCGCCCTTCAGCGAATGACAAAAAGGAGGTGTTGAGGGGTTGCCCGTGAGTGTTCGCGGGGAAGGAAGCCTGGGCGAGGAGCCCCACGCTTTGTGAAGTTTCTGCTGTGGCAGCCCCTTCTGCATTTTCTATATGAAAGTAGTTCTGAACATAATTTCTGTTTCTTCGGTGCTTGGCGATTGAAAGGAACTTTTACGTGCATGATGTCATTTTTGCCCTCATAAACAACCGTAGGGAGCAGGCAGGTAGGAATTATCCTGGTTTTAAAGGGGAGGCAGGTTTGGAGAGATTAAGTTCCTTGCTGCCTTCACACAAAACTGGTGTAGCAGGAGTAGCGTTTGCTCATTTCGAAGCTCAACCAAGCAATCGGTGTGACCCCGGGCAGGACGGAGAGGTTAGAGGGAGTACCAGGGGCTGAGAGCCACTCAGTTGCTTTGCTTGCCTGTCAGTTCCAAGCTGGAGCACTACCAGGCCTTATGGGGAGACCAATTCCCTGATTTTTTCCTTCCATTTTTTGTTATTGTGGTAAAATACACATAGCACATTTTACCCTCATAACCATTAGGTATACAATTCAGTAATATTAAGTACATTCGTATTGTTCTGCAATCATCACTAGACTCTCTTTAACTTGCAAAACTGAAATCCCATATACATTGAACCCTGAGCCCTCTCAGCCCCTGGCAGCCACCATTCTACTTCTTGTCTCTGATTTTGACCGCCCTCTGTGTCTCGTGTAAGTGGAGTCCTACAGGATTTGCCTGTTGGTGACTTATTTCACTTAGCAGCAAGTCCTCAAGGTTCATCCATGTTATGGCATGTGACAGAATGTTCTTCCCTTTTAAGGCTGAATGATATCCACTGTATGTACATATCACATTTTCTCATTCCATCTCGTGTCATTGGAAACGGGGGTTGCTTGTATGTTCTAGTGATTATGAATAATGCTGCAATGAACATAGGTATACAAATAACTCTGAGATCCTGTTTTCAGTTCTTTTGGGTATTTACCCCAAAGTGGGGTTGTTAGGTCATATGGTAATTCTATTTTTATTTAAAAATACATGAGCGTATATTTTTTTATTTCAGAGAGGAATGGGGGAGGGAGGGAGGGAGGGAGAGAGAGAGAGAGAGAGAGAGAGAGAGAGAGAGAGAGAGAGACAGCAATGATGAGAGAGAATAATTGATCAGCTGCCTCCCCTAGGCCCCGCACTGGGGACTGAACCCGCAGCCTGGGCATGCGCCCTGACCTGGAATCAGCGGTGACCCCCTGGTTCATCCTGGTTCGTAGGTTGACACTCGGCCACTGAGCCACAATGGCTGGCCAGGTGTGTTTTTTATTTTTTGAGAAACCATCATACTGTTTTCCACAGTGGCTGTACCGTTTTATGTTCCCACCATTAGTACACAAGGGCTTCAGTTTTGCCATGTCCTTACCAACACTTTATTTCTGTATTTAAAAACAAAAATTCCTCGCCTGAGGATATGTCTTTTTATTCGTTTTTAGAGAGAGAGAGAGAGAAAGAAGTATCTATTGGTCGCCTATCATAAGCACCCTGGCCCGGAATTGAGCCTGCACCCTGGTATGTGCCGGGACTGGGAAGCCAACCGGAGACCTTGCTGTGCCTGGGGCAGTGCCGTCAGCCGCTGCGCCCCATAGCCGGGCAGGCCTCTGTACCTGTTCTGGGTGAGGTGGTCTGACATGAAAAATTTTGATATTCCATGATATCTATTCCTATTGTACCAATAAACAAGTTAAAATCTAAAGTACTAGCTGGAATGGGGAACAAGACTAGAAGAATTGGATATCATTTTAGTCTTTAGAAATTATTTTAATTTCAAAGAGAAGAAGGGGGAGAAAGAGAGAGAAACATCCGCACACGCCTCCACCAGGAATCAGACCCGCAGCCCGGGCATGTGCCCTGACCGGCAGTAGAAACTTCTGCCTTTCGGTGTGCCAGGCGACGCTCTCCAGCCAGCCCAGCACGCTGGCCAGGGCAGAGTGGACGTCACTTTCAAGTTGCTGATGTATTTATACTTGAGGTACCTGTAGAAGTGCTGATAGCACTTCTTCTAGTCAAGGAATTTTTTGGCTTTATCAGCAGCTACTGGAAAAGTTAAGGACAAATAGTTCCAATCTTGCTTTTCCAGTGGTTTGTTTGGTTGAATTATCAATCATCGACCATAGATGTCTGTTGACTTGATTTCTGTATTTCTTCAGGAAAGATTAAACACTTGGCAAATGGCACCTTAGAATAATATACTGTTTAAGGAGCTTCAAATAAACTACTTTTAGTTTCAGAATGGCTGTAATAAAAGAATAGATGACTGGCACAAAGGTGCTTTTTAAAATTCTGCCATAAAAAGGAGCTGAGTATCTGAATATTTATTGGCTGTTGTTTCTGACTAGAAGGTGGTGATAAAAAGCAAGCTGTAACGTGCTAGCATTGTTTTTCTCTAACAGCTTATTGTAAAATCTTCAAATATACAGAAAAGTTGAATATGAGCATTCATATACCCCTACTTAGATTCTACATTTGATATTTTACTAGCCCTATCACATGTCTGTCCATCATTCAATCTATGTTTTACAATTTTAATTTTTTTTTATTAAAAAAGATTGTGGTAAGATACACATACCATAAAATTAATCATAACTAGGTTTTCAGTGTACAGTTCAGTGGCATTATGAATCCACTTTTTGATGCATTTCGATATAAATTGGAGGCATCAGTACACTTCCTCCTAAATATTTCAGCACTAGCATTGTTGTGCTTTGTATATATTCTTTCAGTTGTCAAAATAATCCTAAGAGGTAGGTTAAAATTATCGCTGTTTTATGGGATGGAAAACAGACGTTAGGCTCCCAAGCTCCCGCAGCTAGTCAGTGGCAGAATTGGATCCCAGGTGTCTCAGACGCCAGTGTGCGCTCCTAGCCAGCCTTTAGGCTGGATTACTTCTGTGCACCGCAGTTACAGTGTTCGTGCTGATGCTTTGCTAAATTCTCGGCAAAATGTTACTTCAATTCAGCTATTTGAAGGCTATTTAACATTGCTGTAGGGATATAAAAGAATTATAGTACTGTTGAGAAGAAAGAGAAGGAATCCATAGAAATGATATAAGTGCCAAAATGTATTATAATGCTAAATCAATATTATCATCTGTAGTTCCCAGGTCTGTTATTTAGAGATGTACAGCTGTGATAACAAAGTTTTCATTTTTTACCTTTACATTTGAAGTGATACACATATCGTAAGTTTAAATTAAATCTATTCTTGCTTTAAATGTATTTGCCACCACACTTTTCAGGAGCTCCTGAGAAGCAGAATTAGAGTTGTCTTATTTTACTTTATTTTTTTTTGGAATAGTATTATTGATGTTATAAGAGTCAGCAAAGGGTATGATCCTGAGGTAGGATTTGTTAGAATTTTTTTCACAAATATCATTAATTGTCACTTTGGGTCAGGTATTGTAATGAAATCAGAGTAAAACTGATGTTTCAAGGCTTACCCGTGTGTTCTGATCACGTGGTACATGGTACCTGAGAACCAGGCAGCATTGTCCCTGTGAATTTGGTGCTGCTGTTTTCTCGGGGTGGAGCTCCCCTCCTTTTACAGAGTCATGGCTTGAACTCAGATTCTCCGATTCCTGCGTTTGTTATTTCTGCTCTACCACTGTATTTACTCTATTCGAAAGGGAAAATACACAGTTAATAACAAGGCCAACATGGCTTTCCCTCCCATATCTTGCTAGCTTCTGTAATAAATCTGTAGTGTGTAAAATGTGGCAACATTCTCATGTATATTGAATAGAACATAGATTTTGAGCTAAGATGCCAAAATAAAGAGAACAGTTAGTCTGACAAAGGCAGTTCTGAAATCTAGTTTGTGAATTACTTAAGGTTATTGTCTGTAGTTTTCTTTCTTTATATAACTATTTTGAATGAAATAAATTTCAACGCAGGGCATGTGGGCTAGTTATTCTCGTAAAATCCTCTGCCACTTCATGGAAAAAACCGTATAGTTATGTTTTAGCAGTGGATATGGAAATTTCTAACAGAAAGAAGGAGGCACTTGAGACTTTTTACCTGGTCAGCTGTTTAGTGATTTCATATTCTGGGCTTTATAATTAGAAGGCATCCTCAGTATCTGATCTTCATTGGGATAAAGACAATGCATGGAGGAGTATCGACCTATAATCTTAAGGCACACTGATACTATTCAGTTTGACCATTTGGCACAGCCATGGGAAACTTCAGTTTCAAAAGTTGGTCAGATAATCAGCATGTCAAATACCTTCTGAGAGAGTCTCTCTGCCAGTGCCTTTTAGAGGATGAGCCGTGGTAAGCTGTGCAGGTGAATTAGATTGTGGGGGCATACTGAGATGGGACCTTTAATGATAGCCATACATGCAATTGAACTGATCTTTGGCAAAAAGCTAAAGCAAGCCTGTATCATTTAAATTTTGTTACTTAATCAAGTAGGAATGTTAAAATGGAAAATAATATTTCTGTGTTTTGTTTTTTTTTACCAACTTCTAATATTTCAATTTCATCCTATTGTTTTTCATTATGCTTTCAGTAAAATGTAATCCTCCTGTATAAAAAAAAGGCTAATATGCAAATTATCCCCTCAACTGAGAGGTTGACCAAGGTGCAGGCTGGCCAGCCAACCACTCTCAGCTGCTGCTTCTGGCCAGCTTGGCTCGATCGCCCTTATTGGGGTGGGCCAGCTAGACCCCACCCATGCAGGAATTCATGCACCAGGCCTCTAGTCCTATCAAATAAAAGAGTAATATGTAAAGTAACCCTTATTCCACTACACCACAAGCATGCCCACCAGCTAATTAGGAGCAAGTATGCAGATTAACCCAACCAAGATGGCTGTGGCCATGGAGCGAGCAGGAGGCTTGGGTTTCCTGGTAATGGAGGAAGCCAAGCTTTCCTCCTGCCCTGGCTGGCCTACACCTCTACTCAAGGCTACAAAGTTTCAATTATAGAAGATACATAAATCCCAACAAAAATGGCTGCAGCCACGCAGCAAGTAGGGGGCTTGGCTCTGCTCAAAGATACAAAGTTTCAATTATAGAAGATAAATAAATCCCAGATACCAGGGCCTCTGCATGGGTTGCTGGGGGGCGTGGCCAGCCTGAAAACCACCACAGGCCCCTCACCCAGGCCACCCCATGCCCCAAGGGAACCCCACCCTGATCCAGGAAACCCTTCAGGGCAAACCAGCTGGCCCCCACCCATGCACCAGGTCTCTATCCTATTCAATAAAAGAGTAATATGCAAATTGACCATCACTCCAACACATAAGAGGGCTCCCCCCATGTGGGCACAAGATGGCCACCACAAGATGGCCAGCAGGGGAGGCCAGTTGGGAGGGACCAGGCCTACAAGGGAGGGCAGTTGTGGGTAATCAGGCCAGCAGGGGAGGGCAGTTGGTAGGACCAGGCCTTCACAATGGAGGGCAGTTGGGGGCAATCAAGCCTGCAGGGAAGAGCAGTTGGAGGGACCAGGCCTGCAGGGGAGGCCTAGCAGGGGCAAACAGGCTGGCAGGGGAGCAGTTAGACATCAATTAGGCTGGCTGGGGAGTGGTTAAGGGGGATGATCATGCTGGCAGGCAGAAGTGGTTAGGGGCAATCAGGAAGGCAGGTAGGCGAGCAGTTGGGAGCCAGCAGTCCTGGATTGTGAGAGGGATATCTGACTGCCCGTTTAGGCCTGATCCTACTGGGGTCCTAGATTGGAGAGGGTGCAGGCTGGGCTGAGGGACACACCCCCTCTCTGCATGAATTTTGTGCACTCAGCCTCTAGCATTTAATAAAGGCCAATGTCTGTGAGAATTGTTGGCACTAGTGCATTTGGCCTTGTTCAGAAGATGTTAAAATTGTAGTCACTGCTAGTAGCTCAGATGGTCTGATCCATTTTGCTCCAGGTTAGCGTTTGCCGTGATCACTGTTCCAGATGGTCTGATCCAATCTCTGGTTTCAGGTCTGACCAGTCTTTGCCTTGATACTTGCCATTTTATATGGCTTGTTTTTCCCATATGTTTATCAGTTCAGCAGACTTCAAAACTGAGTGACTAACTTAATGGTACTGTCCTTGGAAGCCTTAGAATTCAATGTAGAGATAGATTTATTTGTAAATACTCGTGGCCTGGTGCACGATATTTGTGCACATTAAAAAGGAATTAATCAGAAGAAATATTTTAATATTGTTATTTGTCCTTTTTCTCTAATAGAAATGTCAGAGATGAAAGAAAATTAGTAAAATGTATATGAAAACCTTCTTTCTGTCAGAGTCTGGGGCATGCTGCGAGACCCAGAGTCAAGTCCCCGCCCACCTGCACGCACCTCGAAATTGCGAAAGACCTAGCCCCAGCTGGCCCCACCCCCATTGGGCGAGATCCAGACCCAGCTGGCCCCATCCCCATCAAGCCCTGACAGGTGTGGGGGGGGGGCACAGCCTCAGGTCCCCTGGCCTGGTGCTGGTTTGGGGAGGGGGCGGTGCAGCCTCAGGTCCCCTAGCCTGGCGCCGGGCATAGCCTTAGGTCCCCTGTCAAGCCCCGCTGGGTGGGGGGCGCAGCCTCAGGGCCACTGTCAAGCCCTGCTGGGCGAGGGGTGCAGCCTCAGGTCCCCTGGTGCACCCTCAGCAGGCCTAGCAGGGGCAAACAGGCTGGCAGGGGAGCACAGCCTCGGGTCCCCTGTCAAGCCCCACCTGGCGGAGGCGCGCAGCCTCAGGTCCCTGGTGATTGCTCATTAAGGCTCTTTACGGGAACTCAGTTTCTGCTGTAGGTGCAGTCTTATGTTATGGAAACCCCACCTCCACTGTGGGCCTTGACATTTTGTGATGGTGTGACGGTCAATTTTGCATATTCCCTCTTTACTAGATTTCTTCTTTATTAGATAGGATAAATAACTAATGCAAAGTATAATATGAAAAATGCCTAACAGTTCTTTAGAAACAGCAAAAAGTGATACTAGTATTCCATCCTAAGGGAACAGTAGCTTGAACTAAGGCAGAGATTGGAAAATAATGTGTCTTTTTGAGAAAGTTTGAGTAAGTCTGATATGTTGGAATGAGGGTGCTATGGCTGTATGAAGAACTAGGGAAGGAGATAAGATTTGGAATTTGAGACTTGGCCCTTTCTGCCTTTTATTATTTGGGATGTTGGGCAAATTATCTTACCTTTGTAAGTCTCAGTTTCTTTATCATAAAATTGGGATAATAAGAAATACTCATAGTGCTATTAGGATTAATGTGCATGAAAATTCACTGTATAAACAATTAAGCTCTGTATAAATTATTGCAATTTTTAGGGGAGAGCAGTAGGAGATGAAGCTGGGAAGGTAGGTTGAGGCCAGTTCATATAGGAGTGTCAATGCAGCTAGTTTGGATTTTGTTCTATAGACAGTGTAGAACCATCAAAGGCTTTAAGCAGGGGTGGTGACCTGAGTAGATTTGTTTATTAAAGATAGCCGGCGGCAGTGGTGTAACATTGATTACAAAGATCCAGAGAACACGGGCAGCAAGACTCATTAGGAGGGTATCACAGTGGCCAGGGAAAGGAAATGTATGGTCTGAATTGGCAAGGAGGTAATATAATCTAGAATCTCTAAAATAGGCAGAAATTGCTGGCTAAGTAGATGAGGGTTATTCAGGAGAGGAAGGAGTTAGAGATAATGCCAAGAATCTGCCTGAGACGTGAGAGGGATGGGGAGAGTGTAGTCTCTAGACCAGTGGTCGGCAAACTCATTAGTCAACAGAGCCAAATATCAACAGTACAACGATTTAAATTTCTTTTGAGAGCCAAATTTTTTAAACTTCTAATGCCACTTCTTCAAAATAGACTCGCCCAGGCCATGGTATTTTGTGGAAGAGCCACACTCAAGGGGCCAAAGAGCCGCATGTGGCTCGCGAGCTGCAGTTTGCTGACCACTACGGCTCTAGACAGATGTAGGGAGGTGGAAGTAGAAAATAGGACAGATTTGTGTGTAACAAGTAAATTATTTGTTAAATGAATGATTGAGTAATTGAGGCACCCATGTTGAGTTGTTTAGGGAGACTGTTTTGGATAGAGGCTAAAACTGCCTGGCAGTGAAGTCAGAGCTGGCTTTGAATCCTGGTTCTGCCACTTTGTGGTTACTGTCCTAAGTAAGGGACTTCCTAAGTAAGTCTTGGCTTTCTCATCTGTAAAATGGGAAAATAACAAAACCTATTTTGCAGGGTTGTTATAAGAATGGTAAGAGAATGCATGCTAAGAACTTGGCACAGTGCTAGGCAAGTGGATTGTAGGTGTGTGAGAACTTTAGTTTTGAAGCTTGGGGAAGAGTAGGGATGATGATGGAGTCATGGGAAAGGACAGATTGTCCAAAGGACAGCAGTTTGGGGGTTATGTATATGTAGGGGTGAGAAAAAGACAAAAAAGAATCAGGGAAGGGGATTAGCAGTGCTGAGAGGGCAAAGGTTTGCAGAGTTATGACTGTTACGGTCTCAGTTAAAATGTGCTAATAACATATGCCTACATACTAATATTTTTCTTATAAAATTATTTTATACTTCAGATACTTTGTTTTAACTTTAATGCAAGGTTTTGTATGTTTATGACATATACATATGTACATATATGGTAAAATATATGTTGCATTGGTATTAGAGTTTCTTAGTCTTCAGTGAATAATTACCAGTGTATTTTTAAATTATTAGCATATTCTACATAGTAAATTTTATTTATAGAGTACATTTCTTATTCTCCAATTTGGTAATCACTGTGGGCCATCAGTTAGGAGATCTTAGCATAAAAATGAAAAGTGCTTTAAAAAAATGGTATCTATGGTCCTGGTTGGGCATAGCTCAGTTGGTTAGAGCAGTGGTCGGCAAACTCATTAGTCAACAGAGCCAAATATCAACAGTAGAACGATTGAAATTTCTTTTGAGAGCCAAATTTTTTAAACTTAAACTTCTTCTAATGCCACTTCTTCAAAGTAGACTCGCCCAGGCCATGATATTTTGTGGAAGAGCCACACTCGGGGCCAAAGAGCCGAATGTGGCTCTTGAGCCGCAGTTTGTTGACCACTGGGTTAGAGCATATGCCAAGGTTGCCGGTTCATTCCCAGGTTAGGGCACATAAAAGAATAACCAATGAATGCATAATAAAAATAAGTGGAACAACAAATCTGTGTTTCTATTTCTCTCCCTCCTCCCTCTCTCTTTTCCTCTCTCTCAAAAGTCAATAAGTAAAAATCAAAATAATAAAAAATATGGTAGCTGTAAGTATAAATCTTTTAATTGTTTTTTTTCCCGGTGTTCTAAATAATAGATTCTTTATACAATTGCATATGTACGAGTGGATGAACGTACCCTTGGTGATCCAGAGGATTTTTGTCAAGACTGGATAAACCATGTATCACATTGATTGTAGAGGTTAGTAGATTTAGTTCTTTAGGATGTATGCTTTTTTTTTTGTAGCAGAATTTAAAAATGCATTGGTTATCAAGCAACAGTTACCCCTCTAGGTCTTCATGGGCTTTTCTCCTTTTCTAGCTATCCTGAGAGAATCAGTCTAGTTCATGTTGTTTCTATAGACCTGAAGCTCTATTCTCTGTCTTCATGTAAACATAAGTTTGAAAAGTTAGCAAGCAAGAGAAAAAGATGAAACTTCAAGATGTTACTTAGCCCTGTGTACAAGGAAAAGACTGAGTGTTAAGTTTACAAGTAGCATTGTCTGCCACAACCACAAAAATGATTTTACTTGCTCCAGGAATGTCATCATGGAATTAATTGTTTTGTTTGTAAAAAGAGGTATTGACAGAGGTATTATTCTGGTAACTGGGTAGTGCTAATTCTGCCATTCTGACACGCACTGTGCTGGAAAAGCCACGTGATTCTACTTCATTCTGAGACTGAACAGGAGTGTGGTGTCAGTTTCCTCTTGGATGATGTTGGATGGTCCTTTGATTGAAACTCTGTAAGTTCAGATTGTAATTCTCAGATGTCATGGGCTGAATGTACTATGAGTGTCTGAGATTTTGTAGCTTCAATCCAAAGGTGCATTTTGTTGCTATCTTCTGATTTAATTATTGGGTTGCTCCTCCCTCTGTGCATTCTCTTTTTCAGTGTGTATATTGCTGATGGTGATATAGTATGTCTTAATTCATTTAGGTGGAATTTTGAGGGATGCAATGAATGGAATATTTTATAAACCAAAGTTCAGTATTGGAACAACTTTTGTTGTTTTACATATCTTCATTCCATCACAGAGAAATGGAAAATTGGGTGGTTGAAGGAATTGTTTAGAATTGAATTGTTTAGAAGATAAATGAAGAGGATATTGTTTATTCACTGTTAGATTCTTTCTTTCTTAAAGGTTTTGGGCCTGTAATAGATAATGTCATTATGATATAGTGAAGGCAAGCAGATCAAACCACAAATGCTAGGATTTAAATAAAGAACATTCTAGAGTTTATAATTCAAAATGAGCATTGTCTTAAGTAATTAGCTGAATCTTAACTATCATATTTGACTTTTATGCAGTCTGAACTCTTGCATAGTATATATTACCTCCTCTGAGCCAGCTTTCATAAGCTAATCTCTCTGCTCATCAGTTTACTAACACTGATTTCTAACTGGGTATCTGCCAGCTACTGTCTCTGAGGGAAAGGGCCTCCTTGGGAGGTGGGAATGTTTGTGGACCTCAGTGCATCTGGGATTTGGCACTTATTTATTCAATTTAGGATACAGATACGGATTGCTGTCTCCTCATTTGGCCCAACTCTGCCTAGCTAGCCCTTTGACTTCTTCCCTTCCTCCTGGGTGTGGGTGTTAGGGGAGGAGGGGCAGTGCGGGATGGGGTATGTGAGCAGGGAGGAATGGTCTTGCTATGGGCTATGCTGGGTTGGTTGAGAGGGGGCTTAAAGTAGCCTGACATCACATGTAGATGGCTAGGAATTCTGAAGTGGCAAGAGAAGAAAGACTCCCCTTCTTTGCTTAGAATCTAGTCAGTAGTGAATCCTGATGCCGGGGTTTCCATATTGGAGTACCTGCCTGGGCCCTGGGAATATCTGCCTAAGTCTGGTAGGCCAGAGCACAGGAAGGCGGTCTGTTGATTGCCATATTTCTGGATGGAAGGGGTGCAAGCAGGGACTGTGTTAGTAGGAATCTCTTGCTCAGGACCTCATTGCCTTTAAGGATTATTTGCCACTGCCTTGGACTGCCCTGGCTAGAGGGAGGCAACTCCTGCAGGAATTGTGATGGGTTGTCTCTTTCTTGGATTGGATCCTCTCCCCACCACCAACTTAATTTATTTGTTAGTGCTAGATTTCCTGACATCCCCCTTTTTCAGTTCATTTGCATTTACTGAGTTCCTTTTAAAAAGGTGGGGGAGAGAGCAATTCTGTATTTAAAAAGGAAGGAGTAGCCCTGGCAGGTATGGCTCAGTTGCATGCCTACTATATACCACCAATCAGGGCACATATCCAGATTGTGGGTTTGATTTCTGGTTGCGGTGTGTAAAGAAGGCAACCGATGGATGTTTCTCTCTCCTTTCTCTCCCTCTAAAATCAATAAAAATATATTCCTAGTGAAGATTAAAGACAAACAAAATCTTTAAAAAAACAACAACAAAACTAAGGAGTAGAGATTACAATTCTAAGCATTAATTCCTCAAGATGTATCCTGTTGACCTTCTTAGGATTTTTCCAAGTATTAGAGTGGCATTTAGTACATTGACATGGTATAGAGGAATCAGTAGCTATGTGGATTTTAACTTTCAGTTAGTACCTAGTTAGGTTTATAATTCACTAGAGGACTGGTCATGAAATTTGTGCATGGGGGGAGGGTGTCCCTCAGCCCAGCCTGCATCCTCTCCAATTTGGGACCCCGACCGAAATTGAGCCTAAACAGGCAGTTGGACATCCCTCTCACAATCCAGCACTGCTTGTTCCCAACTGCTCGCCTGCCTGCCTTTCTGATTGCCCCTATCCGCTTCTGCCTGCCAAACTGATCATCCCCTAACCACTCCCCTGCCAGCCTGATTGATGTCTAACTGCTCCCCTGCCAGCCTGATTGCCTCTAACAGCCCTTCCCTGCAGGCCTGGTTTCCCCCAACTTCCCTCCTCTGCCAGCCTGTTCACCTCTGACTCCCCTCTTCTGCTGGCCTGATTACCCACAACTGCCCTCCCTTGCAGGCCTGGTCCCTCCTAACTGCCCTCCTCTCCTGCTGGCCATCTTGTGGTGGCCATCTTTTTTTTTAAAAATATATTTTATTGATTTTTTTACAGAGAGGAAGGGAGAGGGATAGAAAGTCAGAAACATCGATGAGAGAGAAGCATCGACCAGCTGCCTCCTGCACACCTCCTACTGGGGATGTGCCTGCAACCAAGGTACATGCCCTTGACTGGGATCGATCCCGGGACCTCTCAAGTCCGCAGGCCGATGCTCTATCCACTGAGGCAAACCAATTTCGGCTTTTTTTAAAAAAATGTGGTGGCCATCTTGTGTCCACCTGGGGGCAGGATCTTTGACCACGGTGGGGGGGGGCAGTCCTCTTGTGTGTTGGAGTGATAGTCTGCATATAACTTTTTTGTTATATAGGATAGGCTTTATTTACCAGAAAAGTGTGAATATTACATACAAAATCTAGATGCCAGTTAGAGCTTCCTTATTCTTCATAGTTTCAGCCTCAAACTCATAATCGCAGATTATTGTCAAAATTCAGAGGTACTTATCCTCCCTCCATCACATCTAGTTTTTATGACTTTCCTAGAATTTACTTTACTTACGCTTTTCTTACCTTCTAGGCTTCCTTCTAAAAGTGGTGTTTGGTTCCACCCAGATCGGCTTGAACATGAAACTCCCTGTCTCACTGGTATCCACACACGATCCCCTTTTCCAAGCATTTCAGGAGTTTAGTTAACTCTTAGAGATGCGGTGAGTCATGGGGCAAGGCCTTGACTTTCCTCCCTCCATCTCCTTTTCTTTTCTCATCTTTGCTGTGCAGTAACTGTGCACCCTTCCTGATTGGGAGCAGAACAGTTCTGCCATGCAGTTGGACCTTCTGGAATTTTTCTCATTATTCTCTTGCTCCTTCTCTTCATCTTCTTTCTCTAAAAAAGAATCCCAAGCACTTGTCATAGGAATGAAAAATATACAGTCCCTTTTCTAAGAGATTCTGATCTCAGGTATTATAAATTGTGTCAATGTAAGAAACATTCAAACCAGTAGAGAATTTTTGTGAGTTTGAGCTAAACTGACAACAATTGCCAGGAAGAAAATCTCAACAGATTGAGAAAATGCTCCAGAGAATGGCCGTTATGCACCTTATTTTATATATTACAATTCGAAGATGTTAATGGGTTACATAAAATTCATTGGTGATTTGCCCAGTCCTGTCCTGTTGGCCACCTTCTGATTAATTACTTTTAATGTGTACAAATCAGTGCACCTGGTCTCTACTGTTATGAGCAAAAAGACAATAAACAGGCTTAAATAAGGTGAAAGTTGACGTTTGTCAGGGAAAATTCTAGCCTGGGACATTAACTACCCACTATAAATTGCTTTAAGTTAAGAAGTTTTAATTTCAGGTTATGCTGTTATTTTAGGTCTCTGAGTTTGAAAGTCTCCCGCCATACAGGCCTTCCCTGAGCTTGTCAGGTTTAGTATGTGGCCCCTTTTCATACAATTGCCTTGCTGTAGGTGTTAACTGTATAAACTTACTTTTTTCTTTATGCCTGTATAAACTTCTAAGTAGCTTTGCTAATGCAGAGGAAGTAAGATTTCATATATTCAACAGGTATTTGAGCAACTACTCTCTGCAAGGCACTGAGTTAAATGCTGGGATATCAAGAGATTATGTCACTGTTTCTCAACCCGGGGAGCTCTAGAGATGGGTGGAGGGAGTCAGGTGGAGTCAGATTCAAGAGTTGTTATGGCTAGTGGAGGGCAAAATGGGCAGTTACCTAATGTTCACATAAGTGGCAGGAGAGATGTAGAAAGGTCTGTGGGAGTTTATAGTTCCTGAATGGGATGTGTAAGTGTGGAGCATTTTGGATTTGAGCTGGACTTGGAATAAGGAGGATTTGGATGTGTGGAGATGAAGAGATGGTTGGGAGAGTATTCCTGGTAGAGGGGTTGGTTAACAAAAAGAATGGGCCTGGGAGAACATACAGTACACTTAATAAGCTGCTGCAATGTGGGTGTCAGTGGGGAATGAATGGGATGAATGGTTGAGAAACTCCCTTGAGGCTAGAACCTTAGAAAGGACTTCCTCTCTGATCTGACACTCATCCTAGGCACGTGTTGACTGTTTAATTTTAATGTATTTGTGTAGAAGTGCATGTCTTGCCCAGCTGGTGTGGCTCAGTGGTTGACCCACAAACCAGGAGGTCATGGTTCTATTCCTACACAGGGCACATGCCCAGGTTGCGGGCTCCATCCCTAGTGGGGGGGGGGGGTACAGGAGGCAGGTGATGGATGATTCTCTCTCATTGATGTTTCTGTCTCTCTCTCCCTCTCTCTTCTTCCCTCTGAAATCAGTTTTTTGAAAAATTTATTTTTTTCGCCAGTCAAGACCTTCCATTTGTACTTGGACCCGGTTGTGAGCTGGCTTAAGGAAAAACGGGGCACTTACTAAAAAGGAATCGAGAAGTCTATGGAAACAGAGGGGCCTGTTCCAAACAAGAGCGGTTTGGAACGAAGGACTGGAAGTCATCCAGTTCTGCCAACTTCTCTCTGCGCCTCCATGCTGTTATTTCTGCAGACTAGGTTCTCCAGCTTTGTGCTCCGTGGGGCAGGCTGAGGACGCCCAGGTCATTTCTCTCCTGGCATGCTTTCATTAAATACAGGCCCGCAGGGAGGCTGGACTCCTTGGCCCAGTTCTGAACCTGAGGAATGGATGAGTTGAGTGGCCATACAAAGTCACTTGGTACAGTTATCTAGTCAAGCGTACATTCTCTCCCATATTCTCTGTCTCAACCTCACTGTAATCAGCCTTTTAGAAAGAACATTGGGTTTGGAGGTGGACTGCCTGAAGTGTGAATCCTAGCCCTGCCACTTACTTCCTTTGTAATCTTGGTCAACATTCTTAACGAGTCCTACGGTCTCTTTCCTCATCTGTTAAGTTGGAGCTAGCATTACCTATTTCAAAAAATAGGACTTTAGAGGTAGGTAATTTAACTTACAAGTCTGTGTCTTGTTAGCTTGGACACCTTTGGCAAGTCAGATCCGGAGCCCCAGTTTTTCATGCATAAATGCAGACAGTAGCTGCCCACCTCACAACGTTTTTTTTTTTTTTTTTGAGACTTAAAAGGCCATGTGAAACTGCCTTGTGAGCATAATGTGTTTACATATGTGTGAATCAGAGGAAAGTAAATACCACTGGGGAGAATATTTCTTTGTGAAATTGTTCTATTATAGTCTAGTGTATTTCTGTGGTAACTTGACAGATCTTTCTCAAAATAATCCTATAGCTTTAGGCTATTAATTGCTTTATGATGCAGTATGCAGTGCTCTAGGTATTTTTAGCTTTCCCTTTTAATCTCAGCTTATAATTAAGGCTTCTAACTTGATTTGTGATTTAAAATTTATTTTCATAATTCAGAAAAAATGTTCTTTGTAGAAGATTTAAAAAAAATCTGAAATGTGTTGTTATCAGTGGAAGTGGAGTTCTTGCGGTGCTGTGAGGATAAGAATGTCCTGAGGCCCCCGCGAGAGGATGAGGTTTCATGGAAAGCTTTATTGATAATGTAAAATTAAAGGGGTTTTTCTAAGGTCCTACCTCTGTCCATCTTGCCATGGAAGAAGTCTACTCCTGTCTTCAAGCAGGGCCAGAATTAAGGCCACTGCCATAGTTTCTGCTCCATGTTCAAGTCTAATGCAGTGCAGCATCCTGTGTATGAAGTCTCATGTCCCATGGTCCATAGCCATGTGACTACCTAAGGCCACATGACTATATGCCCATGTGCTTGCTTCTTCTCTCTCCATAGACAACGTGCCCTTAAGCAGCAAGAGAGAGCACAAGAAAGATGTAACTCTTGGGGGTTTTTAATCAGGAGTTTAGATTTTGTGCCCTTCTGATGGGTCCACCCTCTAGCCAATCCATTGTTTCTGAGACTAGACTGACAGGCAAGCACCTTCCCTACATCACCTTGACTTCATTGCACATGCATTCACCTCCCCTTTTGTTTAGTCCCTTCTTCTAGTGATTTGCAGGGAATGGACCAGTGGTTGGTTCCCTGGGGAGTGTGAAGCTGTAGCTTCCTGATGAAACTTCTGAGATGACATCTATATAGTACATAAAAGCCTAAGCGACCGTTATGACCGGAACAACTGGTCAGTCAGTCACTATAACGCACTCTGACCACCAGGGGGCAGATGCTCATGCAGGAGCTGCACCCCTGGTGGTCAGTGCACTCCTATAGCCAACCTCCCGTGGCCCCTCCTTCAGGGTCCTGATCAGGGGCAGTGGCAGGCCAACCTCCCACAGCCCCTCTCCCTGGCCAGCCGCCTCCCCTCCCCCCATGGCCCTGATCACCAGCCAGGCCGAGGGACCCCACCCGTGCACAAATTCGTGCACCTTGCCTCTAGTGCTTATAATGTTTGTCCTCCCCTTTGCTCTCTTTCTATTATTAACATTAACTGGCTAATTAGGACAAGAACACTGTCACCTTGAAATATAACTTTTCTCTTTTTAAATCACACAAGTTATTCATGTTCATGAAGTAAATTAGTGATGACATAGAGTAAAACAAATAAGCAAAAAAAAAAAAATCCTGAAATTTCTCCATATGGGGATATTCAATACCTTATAGTCCTTTTCCTAGTCTTTTGATAGTGTATGCTTTTCTCGCATACTTCCCAAGGAGTGTTTTGATGTTCAAGTTGTCATGAAAAGGTGACATCTCTAAGGAAACTGATTTATTGTTTTTACTTTATGGGCGTTTTTTTTTTTTTTTTTCCCTTAAGTGATGATGTGAATGAAATACTAGTATTTGCCTTTTATAATCCTGTGAGAAAATAATAGTCTTTCCTCAACTTGGAAGTTGTATATTTTTGGAGAGATCTGGAGAGTGAGCGCTTTCTGTGGATAGTTGTAGTTCTCGGGAATGATTACACATTTTCAGAAAAATCAGTGGCTAATCTTCAACCCTGGTTGGCTGGTTGGTTGTTTCTTCCTTGGGAAGGCAGAAAGAGGAAGGTTTTTCTTTCACTTTAGATAGAGAACCTAAAGAGATAGACAATATGAGTTAGAGAGATATGTAATGAAATTAAATGAATATATTTACTTTCAGTAGTTTTTTGCTACATGAATGTAATAGCTAACATTATCTAATCTGGATTTGGTTGTTTTGGAATTTAAGAATCTCAGTGGTTTAAAAAATTTTTTTAATTGACTTTGGAGAGAGAGGGAGAGAGAGAAATATAAATGATGAGAGAGAATCATTGAATGGCTGCCTCCTGCATGCCCCCATTGCAGATTGAGCCCGCCACCTGAGGCGTGTGCCCTGACTGAGAATAGGACTGTGGTCTCCTGGTTTACGGGTCGATGCCCAGCCACTGGGCAAAACTGGCCAGGTAGACATCTTTTTTTTTTTTGTGCGTGTGTGTGTGTGTGTGCAAGTTTCAAAATAAATGTTTTTACTTGAGTTGGGTGATAGTTACATAGTAGGTGTTTATAATAATTCATTAAACTATTATGTTTTCTACATTTTTCTAAATGTTTAATTTCACAATGAAAAGGATTAAAAAACCCACAAAAAGAATAGGTTTCCTATATCCCTCCATGTGCCTCCCCCCAATAAAAAGTTCCAGCTAGATTAAGAGTTTGAATGCAGAAAAAAAAAAATCCTACGAGCTAGAAGAAAACATAGATAAATAAATATGTCTGTCAGAGTCTCCAAGACCACCCCACGCTCAGTGCTTTGCTGGGAGGATTCACGGCACTCAGCATATCGCTGTACTCCTGGCTAAGCTTTATTATAGGGAAAGGACACAAAGCAAAGGAAAAGGTACGTGGGGGTGAAGTCCAGAGGAAACCAGGTGCAAGCTTCTCAGAGTCCTCTGCCAGTGGGGTCACACAGGCCACACGTTAATTCCTCCACAACGAGTCATGACAACACGTTCGAAATGTCTGCAGGTACTCAGTAGAGGCTCAGTGCTGAGGGGCTTTATTTGGTGCTTGTCACACTGGCACTTTCTGCCTAACTCATACCAAATTCCAGCTTCCCAAAAGGAAAGCAGGTGTTCGGCATAAACCATATTGTTTGTATAAAGTTCAGACAGAGTGAGTCACTCTTATCAGTTCTGGAAATCATGGGAGCGAGCAGTTCTGAAATCCAAGTGTCCAGATGCCAGCTGAGGGCCAGCCTTGGCAGGTGAAGGTTTCAAAAGCAGTCTCATGCTTGCCATGTTAATTCCTTTCTGCAGAATATAACATTTTTTATAATCCTGGAGTGAAAAGGGCATTAAAAAATTTAAAAAAATATGTTTTTATTGATTTTTAGAGGGGGGAGAGAATAGAGAGAGAAACATTGATAAGAGGGAAACATCAAGGATCAGCAGCCTCTAGCATGTCCCACAGTGGAATCAAGCCACAACCTGGGCATGTGCCCTGAATGGGAATCGGGTTGGTAGCCTCCTGGCTCATGGGTTGACGCTCAATCACAGCCACACTGTCCAGACAAAAAAGGCATTTTTAAGCATGATTAGGGAAACTCAGAAGCCATAAAAGGAAGGAAAGGTAAATTTGTATTTTAAGAACTTAGATATGAAAAGAAAGTGCTGTGGAGTCAAAAGGCATTGTAGGAGAAAAGAACTTGTAATGTATGGGTTAAAAGAGGGAGATTTTCCAATATACAGTGCAGGGAGCTGAGAGGCCCGAGGCCAGCCAGACATGGCAGGAAGAAGAAAAAAGAATTCTCAAAAGCAGATGAAGGAAGCTTTGTCAGTGACCACAGTGGAACCAGCATGCTGGAAGCTACCCTGGGCTTGTGCTTGCCTGTGCTCTGTCCTGTGCAGAGGGCTCCCGCTCTCTCTCACAGCACTGTGGTCTCCGCTTACCTGGAGGGCTCGGTTCTTCAGTGACCGTTTTCCTAATAGTTTCCCAGTGACCACTTTGACCATTTGTCTCCACTCATCTACCTTGAGCACCTTGCTGTAATTACCTCTGGGGTAGGAGTATCCTGTCAAACATCCTGCTGGAGAACTGCCAGAATGCCTGTCCAGGAAATCCTTAAAAAATTAGTCTAAAGCAGAATACATTTCAGCACCTCTTATTTCTGTGTAATCAGCAGTGCATTTGTTGCTGTTGCCATTGTGGTGGACTTTCCACTTTTTCCCAGAAGATTTGCCGAAACTGAGCTGTCTGGGACAGGAACAATGGATTTTCGAGTAGGAGGCTTTGTTTTGGGGACTGAAATGGATTTTCCAGAGATTAGGAGAAAATGTATGGAAGGATTCAGATTTTCTTTATTTACAAAGTGGTTTTACTCTAGTCACTAGTCTTTCTAGGGATATAAAATCTACTGGAGGCCTGGTGCATGATATTCATGCACTGGGCGGGGTGTCCCTCAGCCAGGCCTGCGCCCTCTCACAGGCTGGGACCCCACGCTCCTTACTGCCCACCTGCTCGCTGCACCTTATTGCTAGGTTTACTGCTCCTTAGCACTCGCAGCTGTGAGCCTGGCTTCTGGCAGAACAGCGCTTTCCCTGTGGGAGTGCACTGACCACCAGGGGGCAGTTTCTGCATTGAGCGTCTGCCCCCTGGTGGTCAGTGTGCATCATAGCGACTGTTCGTTCTGGTCATTCCGCCATAACGGTTGCTTACGCTTTTATTATATAGAAGATAGGCCACCAGGAACATTTAACTGAGTATGGAGTTCACTGGAACTTTTTCTTTACCTTATTAGTTGTGAAATTGATAACCACTGTTTTTGATCCTGCCTCCTCCAAAAATAAACCCTGGATTGTGGTTCATCAACATCAGCTAGTCCTTGAGTGTGACCCATTGAAAAGGTTAATTAAAAAAGGATCTTTATTGTTGAAAGTATTGCATATGTCTCTTTTCCCCCCCAGTGACCTCTTCTAACCTGCCTCCAACTCCGACTCCGGGCCTTCACCACATTACTGTCTGTGTCCATGGGTTATGCATATATTCATACAAGTTCAAAAAGGTTAATTTTGTACGAAACTGATGGCAGTAGCACAAGGGTTGGTTCATTAAATGCCAACCGAGAGTGAATAATGTCTGCCTTGGGATGTGACAGTGTACATGGCTGGTGTGCAAACAAGATCATGTGTGCTTAAAAATCACATGTCAAAGACTGGATAAAAGTAGCATATTGTACTCTACTGACAGCTTTTTGTATCTCTTTAAAAATTTCAGGTATACATATAAAAGTAGCATCTTGAAGAATGGCCTTTTGTATCTGGATAGTTGCTTCTGGCCTGGTCCTTGTTAGCAGTTTATTACTGGGCGATATAATTTTGAGTTTTGTCAAATTTTAATTCAAGGGGCTCCAGTACTGTGTGACTAGAAACATTTAGTCTCCTGCTACAAATAAAAAGCTTTTAGAATCTCTAGTCTCTGAAGCTGAAAGAAACAAACCCAGTCTTTGTTTAATCATAATTATAAACAGAAACCAGTTGATTTTTTTTTTCTTTTTGCTATCGAATGTAACAACTGGCCAAATGAACCTGTTGGTAGGTACATTGCACAGCAGTACCTCTGGGCTTTATTTGTGCTCAATCTCTGTGTTTAACAACTGTATTACACACACACACAGTACATTTGCAAGATAAGACTAAAATGTTGGTGATCAGTAGGGGTTGGATGTGTGTGTTTGAACTATTAATGAGGAAGGACAAGCATTAAATGTGAAGAAAATGGGGTTTTGGCAATCCAGTGTTAGAGTTTCAACTTTTCTGTAACTAGTGGGGCTTCATATTTTAATGAATCTCTGCACTTTGTAAAACAAAGCAATGGAAAGAAACAAAGCCTTGTGACTTGTTAGAATATTAAATTTCAGTATTTTAAAGAAACTTGTGTTTATAGTTGTGACACTGGAAGATTGGAGGGCAGGGAGGAGTGTTTTTATTTTATGTCACCTTATTCCATTCTCTATTTCTTATTGTATATATTTTATAATATTACATTAAAACATAATGTGAGTTGTGGGGGAAAATATTATCACCCAATATATATTGTGCCTGGTATTTGATTAAAGTTCTGCCTTGCTCTGCTAGATAGGTTTAGAAGATTTCTTAAAAATTTTTCAAAATTTTGATTAAGCCAGTTGTTATATTTGATGGCAAAATTTTTTTTCTATATTGAAATTCTTTAGGAAAATGGAATAACTTTGTATGTAGGAGAGAATTTTGTAATTCCTGGCTTTATTTTCCTTTCTTCTAGATGTTAAGTGACTGGGACAGTGGGAAGAGTGTAACTAGCTAGTAGCCCTTTGCAGTGTTATTCCATAGCTGTGTCAAAATCATCTACATATAAGGCTAGCTATGTTAAAGTTCTGACTGAAGGATCTGCAGTGCAATAAATGACTAAACCATAAAAACAATTACTCTTGGTTGTGTTTGACTTGCTAAATTCTCCTTTTTTTACTTTTTATATTATAGATCAGCTTGAACGGGTCTTTTTACGACTTGGCCATGCTGAAACAGATGAACAGTTACAGAATATTATATCTAAATTCCTTCCTCCTGTTTTGCTCAAGCTGTCTAGCACCCAAGAAGGAGTACGCAAAAAGGTAAGCATGCTGGGACAGTTGGGGAAATTAAATGGTGAATAAATGGATATATATTGTGAAGTAAATTTTCTTTTCCCATTATTGAAATCTAGGTTCATGATCCTAATTATGGTCTTTCAAAATGGAGACCACCTTACATGATTTAAAAATAGCTTTTGTATGCATAGCATAGCTGCATTTAGCTCCAACTATATACAGTTGGCAGCAGAGCCAGATGATATAATTGAGATAATTATTCTGAAATGTATGGAGGTTTAATTTAAAATTCATGCCTTTATTTTTTTGGTTTTGTTTTTTTAAATCCTCACCCGAGGGTATTTTTCCATTGATTTTTTTTAGAGAGAGTGGAGGCGAGAGGGAAAGACAGAAATATTGATGTGAGAGAAACACATCGATTGGTTGCCTCCTGCATGAGCTCCACTTAAGGCCCAGCTGGGAGGAGCCTGCAACTGAGGTGCGAGGTATGTGCCCTTGACCAGAATCAAACCTGGGATCCTCCCGTCTGCAGGCTAATGCTCTATCCACTAAGCCAAACTGGCTAGGGCTCATGCCTTTGGTTCCAATATGAAAGTTGGTTGTCGTGGGGCAAAAATATTCTTTAATCATTGGCTGACTGTGAATATAATCTTAATTAAAAATTAGCAAAATAAAAATTTTTGAAAGCATGATATTGTATAACTCCTGTTTTAAGATTCTGTAAAGTTCTGTTACTAAAAGTTGGATAACTGTCACACCAAGATTTTCTTTTTAAAAAAATACTTGCCTGAGTTGTTTTGAGAGAGCGAGAGAAAACATCCATCTGTTGCTTCCTGTTCATGCCCTGACAGGGAATTGAATCTCCACCTTTTGGTGTAGGACGACACTTCAATAAACTGAGCCACCTGGCCAGGGCCAGAATTTTCTTTTTTAACCTAAATGTTTTCGTGGAACATTTACCCACTTCATTTTTAAATAGTTCATTTGTCTTCTAGTTGTAGACCTTAGAGCTTTTGATGTGGTTTGATCTCTAGGGCTACTCTGATTGATGGGCAATGGCAGTTGGCAATGCCTGCTCTGAGAGGGAATCTGAGATCTGTCCTGACTTGGGTTCATTGCAGAAACAGTATCTTTAAGAATGTCTGTTATGTTTGCAGGAAGGAGTAGGGCATTCTTGTTATATATTTGACATGCCTGTTGTTAATAGGGCCTTACTGAGATACATATGTATTTGATAATGTCACAATTCTATTTAAAACTGTCCTGTGGCATTCTGTTACACCGAGGGTAGCAAAGTATAAAAAGATCTACATGAATTGGTTTGTGCTTATTTATTTAGCCTTATTAGTTTTGTCATTCATTTGGCAGATACTTAGTGCCTTCTGTATGCTAGTTGGTAAGGATATGTTAGTGAATGAAAGAAACATCTAGTTGGGGGATACTGGTATTAAATAATCAGGCATAGAATATCTAGTTGTAAATTGTTGTAAATGTTAAGATGGAATAGGTTTCTATGCAAGAATATATTTGGGGCATAAGGTACACCTCCGTAGGTGTGTGTGTGGGCAGTAGCCAGGCGGAGAGATGAGGGAGACCATTTCAGACAGAGATGGCCTGTGCAGAGGCTCTGAGCTGAGACAGAGCGTGAAGCCCTCTGGGAGCTGGAGGAGGCCACACCGGTGCACCCAGTGCACAGAGGGCAGGCACAGGGAAAGGAAACGGGGATTCCTGTGGGCGGCGACTTGAAAGGTCATGGATAAATAATTTTAATATGTGAAATTTCGAAGTCAGTGAAACTAAGAATTTGTATTGCCTCTCGATTATGTAATTTTGGAGTTGTTATCAATTGCATAATGCATATTAGATTTAACCAGGATATCCTGTAAGGTAGCTGGGAATTTGTGGATAAATTGAGTGAAAGAGAAGTTTTAGATTTCTACTGACATATCATTAGAGTACATTTCCTATTTTAAGGAAAATGAAATTTGTTATGTAGAATTCTACTTTACACCTAATTTTGTATATTCAGACTCATCGGAATAGCTGAAAATTAAAGACTGACTGTAGCAAGTGTTGACAAGAATGTAAGCGACTGGGAATCTTAGACTGTTGGTAGAAGTGTAAATTAATATTATTGCCACTTTGGAAAAATGTTTGGAGTATTCTAAAGTTTATTATATGCATATTCCATGACCAAGCATTTTCAAGCCTGAATTAATATACAACATGTATATACATATGTTTACCAAAAGGCATATGTAACAGTGTTCATAGCAGCATTATTCATGATAGGTCAAACTGGAAAATAATCTAATGTCAATAGGAGAATAGATAAATTGTGCTATTTTTCCACTAAAGCAATGTAAGTGAACTAATAATATAAGCAACATCATGGATGAATCTCAAATACAGTGTAGAATGAAAAATGTTCAGACATGTGAGTTCATCTTACATGTTTCATTTATATATAGTAAATTAAGAAATGATGGTAGAATGGTGTTGTAGTTCTTGTAGTTACATAGGTGTGTTTATTTTGTTGAGCCACATATTGGCAGTTGTGTACTTTAGCTATATGTTATACTTCAATTAAAAAGTTGGCCCCTGGCCCTGGTTTGGTGACTCAGTTGGTGGGAGCATTGTCCTGTACACCACTTGTTGCAGGTTCAATTCCTGGTCAGGGCATATACCTATGCTGAGGGTTTGATCACTGGTTAGGGAGCATGTGGAAGGCAACTGATTGACATTTCTCTCCCTCTCTCCTTTCCTCTCTCTCTCTCAAAAAAAATCAATTAAAAACAAGTTGGTCTTGGCAGGATAGTTCAGTGGGTGGTTAGAGCTTCTTCCTAATTTGCCAAAATTGTGGGTTCAATCCCTCAGTCAGGGCATTTATAGAAATCAACCAATGAATGCATAAATCAGTATAACAACAGATCGATATCTCTCCCTCCCTTCCTATTTCCCTCCCTCCCTCCTTCCTCATTCTCCCCTCCTTCTTCCCCTCCTTCCCCCCTCTCCCCTTCCTAAAAAAAACCAAGATCATTAATAAATAAAAAAATAAAAATTAATGTGTAGTAAGGAGAACTGATATGACCAAAATAATATATACTTGAGGTTGGTAATTTTATAGGCTCACTGCAGAAGTTAATTGTTACCGATTTAGCCCAAACTGGTTCAGCTGATTTTTTTATTTTTTTAGGGGTTTATAGAGAATTCTAGACTGTAGACAACCAAATTATGAAATTAATATTTAAGGTGATAAAATTGGTTGAAGAAAAATAAGTAGTTAATTCTTTAAAGCTAAAAGTTCTGCCCTAACTGGTTTGGCTCAGTGGATACAGTGTCAGCCTGCAAACTGAAAGATCCCAGGTTTGATTCCAGTCAAGGGCATATGCCCAGGCTGTGGGCTCAAACCCTAGTGGGGGACTTGCAGGAGGCCGCCAATCCATGATTCTCTCTCATCATGGTTGTTTCTTTCCATCTCTTCCTCTTCCTTCCTCTCTGAAATAAATAAAAATATATTTTTTAAAAGTCCTTAAAAATAAAGCATGTAACTGTGCACACAATTGTTTATCACTGTCAACAATAATTTTCCAGTCTTTCTAGGAATCAACTTAGATTCATTAGATTGTCAGAAGAGGGCTATTTCCTTTGTATGCTTCCTTCGGATTCTTTTCCCTGTCATCAGCTGTATCCTTAGTTCTGGACCAGGTAAGAAGTTTGCAGGAAGTGTGCATGGTAATGCAAATGCCCAGGTTTCTTTAAGGTATCAGCAGTCCTAAGGATGTCTTATCCTGACAGGCTCTTTAGTTTAGATGAATTGAACTCAGTTATCAGCATTTGAAGAAGTTAAATATATGGACCTTGGAGTTAGATCTTGACTATGCCACTTGCTAGTTCATATCCTTGGATAAGTTACTTCTTCCCTGAGCTTCTGTTTCCTCACCTGTAAAATGGGAATAACAGTATCACATCTCTGGTTTTTGTAAGAATCAGATGAGATAAAGAATGCAAAATACTTTGCACAAGTTTTTCTGTGCTCCTCTCTTAGCAAGATAGTCTCACTTTTATGGTAAGGTTGGAGCCTCTGTTATTTCTCTCTCTGGGAATTGACAAACTCTGTCTGCTGTCTTTCCCACTTAAAGAGAGGAAGCTGGTCATTACTGAAAACTCTTTAGTAGAATCAGATGATCTTCACAATAGAGTAAAAATTCTTCAGTATTTTACCCAATACCTTACATAATTTGGGCCCTTACCTTACCAGTCTGTGTTTCAGTCCGATGCAGTGTGCAATGTCATTTTCAACCTGTGGGCCTCCTAAAAACTGATTCTGTGCTTGGAGATTTATCTGATCTTTAGGAGTGGTGTTCTTAGCCTTCTTCTCTGAAGTCCTTGATCTAGCAGGTACTTTCTCTTCTGGAAACTCAGTATGTATTTCTGTTACACATTTCTCTCTCTCTTTTTTAGTATTCATGGTGTGTCTTAGTTTGGGTAACAAAGCACCACAGGCTAGGTGACTTACACAACAAACATTTGTCTTTCACAATTCTGGAGGATAGGAGTCTGAGATCAGGATGCCAGTATGGTCATTTTCTTCGTGTATGAACTCTTCATGGTTTATAGAAAGTTGCCTTCTTGCTGTATTCTCACGTGGCAAAGAGAGAGGACTCTAATTTCTTTATCTGTTTATTAGGATATCAACCCCATGATTCCATGCAAACCTAATTACCTCCCCAGATCATCATACTGGGGTTTAGGCTTCAGTATATGAATTTTGGGGAGACAGATATTCAGTCCATGGCATTTTGTGTCTCACTCATTTGTTCACAGGTGTTCTGGGGGGCTGTGCCTCAGTAGAGGCCCATCTCAACTTTGAGTAACCAAAGGGCCGTGTAAAATAAATTCATTAGTAAAATTCTGGTGCATGGAGCTCTGGCTTGTGTGGCTCAGTTGGTTGGAGCATCATCCTGTACACTAAAAGGTTGTGGGTTTGGTTCTTGGTCAGGGCACATACCCAGGTTTCGGGTTTGATCCCCAGTCAGGGCAGATGAGGGAGGTGGCCAATCGATGTTTCCCCCTCCCTCCCTCCCTCCCTCCCTCCCTCCCTCCCTCCCCTCCTCCCTCCCTTCCTCCTTTCCTTTCTCCTTCCTTCCCTCTCTCTTGTTCTCTGTCTCTGTCCTCCTTCCTCTAAAATCAATAAAAAGAAAAAAAAAATAAAGCGAATGAAACTACTATTGGAAAAAATTCTGATGCATGGATTCTTGGGGGATATTTTATACTCCCTTTCTGGGATCTAAAACTTAAATTTTAAAGACAACAAAGTAGCTACTATCTATCAAATAAGTACTATCTGAGAAATTGATTTGTTTTGTGTCTCTCAGATAAGTAATGCCTGAGAAGTGAATTATGATCAGTAATTTCAATTTATATCTCTCTGTATTTTAGGTAATGGAACTATTGGTCCATTTGAATAAGCGTATAAAAAGCCGCCCCAAAATACAACTCCCCATAGAGACACTGTTGGTTCAGTACCAGGACCCTGCTGCAGTTTCCTTTGTCACAGTGAGTGTTATCTTGGAATATTTTCTGATTTACTGTAAGTTTCTTTCATAACGTTTACTAGATGCCATCAATGTATTGGCAACTTAGAATTGTACCATAGACTATTTCTAAATGAAGTATGGGGTGTTTTCTTTAAATGACACACTGTTTTACCACTGAGTATCGATTTGGAGGAACTGTCACCATTAAGGAAATGGTAGGAACAGGATCGTGCATGGGCTTTTACATTGGGCAAAGGAATGTTGGTGAAATGACTTGTCAGATGTTTTGATCTATAAAAGAATGATTTGATTCCTAATAAAAGATTATATGAGGTCAGTTGGAATAGAGAGAAGAGAAGGGTTATGTAGCATAGGCAGGAAAAAAAAGATAATAGAAGAAAAAAGGGTAAAATGGCAAGAAGAAATACGGATCCTGGCAGCCACTGTAGTTGTGAGGAAGGGATGGAAGCAGCTGCCCCCGCTGCAAAGGCCTACTCTTGCACAAATTTCACGCATCCAGCCTCTAGTCTATCCATCCTTCCTATCTAATAAAAGAGTAATATGCAAATTTGATTGCATCTTTGCCATACCCACAGCCACACCCACCAGCCAATCAGGAGCAGATTATGCAAATAAACCCCAACCAAGATGGCTGTCGCCACTGAGAGCAGGGGGAAGGCTTGGGTTTCCCTGGCAACAGAAGAAGCCAAGCTTTCCGCCTGCCTAGGCCTCCACTCAATGTTACAAAGTTTCAATTATAAAAGATACAGAAATGGCGGCAGCCACTGAGCTGGAGAAAATGAAGGCTTGGATTTCCCTGGCAATGGAGGAAGCCAAGCTTTCAGCCTGCTGTTGCCGGCCTAGGCCTTTATTCTAGGCTACAAAGTTTCAAACAGAAGTGGCTGCTGCCCCAGAGCGAGCAGAAGGCTTGGCTCTGCTCCAGGCTACAAAGTTTCAATTGTAGACATAGATTAATCCCAGATACCAGGGCATCCGCTTGGGTTGCTGGGGGGCATGGCCTGCCTGTAAACCTCAACAGGCCCCTTTCCCAGGCCACCCCTCGCCCCAAGGGAACCCCTACCCTGATCTGGGACACTCTTCAGGGCAAACCAGCTGGCCCCCACCCGTGCACCAGGCCTCTATCCTATTTAATAAAAGAGTAATTTGCAGATTGACCATCACTCCAACACACAAGAGGGCTGCCCCCATGTGGACACAAGATGGCCACCACAAGATGGCCAGCAGGGGAGGGCCGTTGGGAGGTTCCAGGCCTGCAAGGGAGGGCAGTTGTGGCCCATTAGGCCAGCAGGGGAGGGCAGTTGGGGGTGACCAGGTGGGCAGAGGAGGGAAGTTGGGGGCAAACAGGCTGGCAGGGGAGCAGTTAGACATCAATTAGGCTGGCAGGGTAATGGTTAATGGGTGATCAGGCTGGCAGGCAGAAGCAGTTAGGGGCAATCAGGGAGGCAGGCAGGCAAGCAGTTTGGAACCAGCAGTCCTGGATTGTGAGAAGGATGTCCTACTGCCCGTTTAGGCTCGATCCTACCGGGATCATCCCCTGCCCCCTGGGCACGAATTTTGTGCACCGGGCCCCAGTGTATATATATATAAAGAGATAATGTGCTAATTGGTCTTAATGGTGTCTCAGTCACAACCACTCAACAGGCCACATGCACACAGGAGCTGGTGGGTGGGGATGTGCACCACTGGGACATGGGCTGCATCCAGGGCTCCCCTACCCCTGTGGAAGCACACACAGGCCTGCCGCACTACCCAGCCTGGTGTTGGGGGGGCGGGGGGCATCAGGATGGGGGCGGGGCCTCGACAGAGAGCTCTCAGCACTCCTGCGCCAGGGTCTGAAGATGCAGAGAGGAAGGGAAAGCAGATGGGCAATTACGGGGTTTAGGCCAGCAGGGGAGAGCAGATAGGCAGTTAGGGGGATCAGGCCAGGAAGGGAGAGCAGATAGACAGTTGGGGGGATCAGGTCAGGAGGGGAGAGCAGATAGACAGTTGGGGGGATCAGGTCAGGAGGGGAGAGCAGATAGACAGTTGGGGGGATCAGGTCAGGAGGGGAGAGCAGATAGACAGTTGGGAGGATCAGGTCAGGAGGGGAGAGCAGATAGACAGTTGGGGGGATCAGGTCAGGAGGGGAGAGCAGATAGACAGTTGGGGGGATCAGGTCAGGAAGGGAGAGCAGATAGGCAGATAGGAGGATCAGGTCAGGAGGGGAGAGCAGATAGACAGTTGGGAGGATCAGGTCAGGAGGGGAGAGGAGATAGACAGTTGGGGGGATCAGGTCAGGAGGGGAGAGCAGATAGACAGTTGGGGGGATCAGGTCAGGAGGGGAGAGCAGATAGACAGTTGGGGGGATCAGGTCAGGAGGGGAGAGCAGATAGACAGTTGGGGGGATCAGGTCAGGAGGGGAGAGCAGATAGACAGTTGGGGGGATCAGGTCAGGAGGGGAGAGCAGATAGACAGTTGGGGGGATCAGGTCAGGAGGGGAGAGCAGATAGACAGTTGGGGGGATCAGGTCAGGAGGGGAGAGCAGATAGACAGTTGGGGGGATCAGGTCAGGAAGGGAGAGCAGATAGGCAGATAGGAGGATCAGGTCAGGAGGGGAGAGCAGATAGACAGTTGGGAGGATCAGGTCAGGAGGGGAGAGCAGATAGACAGTTGGGGGGATCAGGTCAGGAGGGGAGAGCAGATAGACAGTTGGGGGGATCAGGTCAGGAGGGGAGAGCAGATAGACAGTTGGGGGGATCAGGTCAGGAGGGGAGAGGAGATAGACAGTTGGGGGGATCAGGTCAGGAGGGGAGAGCAGATAGACAGTTGGGGGGATCAGGTCAGGAAGGGAGAGCAGATAGACAGTTGTGGGGATCAGGTCAGGAGGGGAGAGGAGATAGACAGTTGGGGGGATCAGGTCAGGAGGGGAGAGCAGATAGACAGTTGGGGGGATCAGGTCAGGAAGGGAGAGCAGATAGACAGTTGGGAGGATCAGGTCAGGAGGGGAGAGCAGATAGACAGTTGGGGGGATCAGGTCAGGAGGGGAGAGCAGATAGACAGTTGGGGGGATCAGGTCAGGAGGGGAGAGCAGATAGACAGTTGGGGGGATCAGGTCAGGAGGGGAGAGGAGATAGACAGTTGGGGGGATCAGGTCAGGAGGGGAGAGCAGATAGGCAGATAGGAGGATCAGGTCAGGAGGGGAGAGCAGATAGACAGTTGGGGGGATCAGGTCAGGAGGGGAGAGCAGATAGACAGTTGGGGGGATCAGGTCAGGAGGGGAGAGCAGATAGACAGTTGGGGGGATCAGGTCAGGAGGGGAGAGCAGATAGACAGTTGGGGGGATCAGGTCAGGAAGGGAGAGCAGATAGGCAGATAGGAGGATCAGGTCAGGAGGGGAGAGCAGATAGACAGTTGGGAGGATCAGGTCAGGAGGGGAGAGGAGATAGACAGTTGGGGGGATCAGGTCAGGAGGGGAGAGCAGATAGACAGTTGGGGGGATCAGGTCAGGAGGGGAGAGCAGATAGACAGTTGTGGGGATCAGGTCAGGAGGGGAGAGGAGATAGACAGTTGGGGGGATCAGGTCAGGAGGGGAGAGCAGATAGACAGTTGGGGGGATCAGGTCAGGAGGGGAGAGCAGATAGACAGTTGGGGGGATCAGGTCAGGAGGGGAGAGCAGATAGACAGTTGGGGGGATCAGGTCAGGAGGGGAGAGCAGATAGACAGTTGGGGGAATCAGGTCAGGAAGGGAGAGCAGATAGGCAGATAGGAGGATCAGGTCAGGAGGGGAGAGCAGATAGACAGTTGGGAGGATCAGGTCAGGAGGGGAGAGGAGATAGACAGTTGGGGGGATCAGGTCAGGAGGGGAGAGCAGATAGACAGTTGGGGGGATCAGGTCAGGAGGGGAGAGCAGATAGACAGTTGGGGGGATCAGGTCAGGAAGGGAGAGCAGATAGACAGTTGTGGGGATCAGGTCAGGAGGGGAGAGGAGATAGACAGTTGGGGGGATCAGGTCAGGAGGGGAGAGCAGATAGACAGTTGGGGGGATCAGGTCAGGAGGGGAGAGCAGATAGACAGTTGGGGGGATCAGGTCAGGAGGGGAGAGGAGATAGACAGTTGTGGGGATCAGGTCAGGAGGGGAGAGCAGATAGGCAGATAGGAGGATCAGGTCAGGAGGGGAGAGCAGATAGACAGTTGGGGGGATCAGGTCAGGAGGGGAGAGCAGATAGACAGTTGGGGGGATCAGGTCAGGAGGGGAGAGGAGATAGACAGTTGGGGGGATCAGGTCAGGAGGGGAGAGCAGATAGGCAGATAGGAGGATCAGGTCAGGAGGGGAGAGCAGATAGACAGTTGGGGGGATCAGGTCAGGAGGGGAGAGCAGATAGGCAGATAGGAGGATCAGATGGTCAGGAGGGGAGAGCAGATAGACAGTTGGGGGGATCAGGTCAGGAGGGGAGAGCAGATAGACAGTTGGGGGGATCAGGTCAGGAGGGGAGAGCAGATAGACAGTTGGGGGGATCGGGTCAGGAGGGGAGAGCAGATAGACAGTTGGGGGGATCAGGTCAGGAGGGGAGAGCAGATAGACAGTTGGGGGGATCAGGTCAGGAGGGGAGAGCAGATAGGCAGATAGGAGGATCAGATGGTCAGGAGGGGAGAGCAGATAGACAGTTGGGGGGGATCAGGTCAGGAGGGGAGAGCAGATAGGCAGATAGGAGGATCAGGTCAGGAGGGGAGAGCAGATAGACAGTTGGGGGGATCAGGTCAGGAGGGAGAGCAGATAGGCAGATAGGAGGATCAGATGGTCAGGAGGGGAGAGCAGATAGACAGTTGGGGGGATCAGGTCAGGAGGGGAGAGCAGATAGACAGTTGGGGGGACCAGGTCAGGAGGGGAGAGCAGATAGACAGTTGAGGGGACCAGGCCAGGAGGGGAGAACAGTTAGGGCCATCAGGCAGGCAGGCAGGTAAGCGCTCAGGAGCCAGTGGTTCTGGATGGCAAAAGGGATCCAGATTGGAGAGGGTACAGGCCAGGTTCAGGATCCCCTTCTCCCCCCATATATGAATTTCATGTACCGGGCCTTTATACTTACTATCTAATAAAAGAGTAATATGCAAATTGACCATAGCTTTGCTACACCCACCAGCCACGCCCACCAGCCAATCAGGAGCTGGGGAGGAGCCAAAGCAGCTGGGGCTCTGGGGGGCGGGGCCGAGGTGGCTGGGCCGTGGGGGGCGGTGCTGGGGCAGCTGGGGCCCTGGGGCGGGTGTGGCTGAGGTGGCCCTGGGCCCTAGGGGGCGGGGCTGAGGTGGCTTGAGGCCCTGTGGGGATGGGTCCGGGGCTGTGGGGAACGGGGCCAAGGTGGCCGGGGCTTGGGGGGCGGGGCTGAGGCCCATGCTAGCTGGGTGCAAGCTGGCTAGGGCGAAGGCCTGGGCTGGGGTCGGTGGGGGAGGCATGGCTGGGCTGGAGCCAGCCATCGACCCCATTGCAGGGCGATGGCTTGGGCAGGCTGGGGGTGAGTGGTCAGTAGGACATCCCCTGAGGGCTCCCAGTATGTGTGAGGGGGCAGGTTGGGCTGAGGCATCACCCACTCCCAGTGCACGAATTTCATGCACCGGGCCCCTAGTTATACATATGAAAAAGCCTAAGCAACTGTTACAATCGAATGACCAGAATGACTGGTCAACCGACATGCACTGACCACCAGGGGCAGATGGTCAATGCTGAAGCTGCCCCCTGGTGGTCAGTGTGCTCCCACAGGGGGAGTGCTATTCATCCAGAAGCTAGGCTCACGGCTGGCGAGTGTACCTGTGGCAGCGGGAGCCTTTCCCGCCTCCATGGCAGTGCTGGCGAGTGGCGAGTGGCGAGTGGCGATAGGTGCAGCGGGGCTGGGATGAGTGGCGGCGGAGCTGTGCCCAGCCCCGGCTGGGGCTCCTTCCAGCCATCTGCCACTGCGGCACTGCGGCACTGTTACATCCCCCCAAGGGGTCCTGGATTCTGAGGGTGCAGGCCAGGCTGAGGGACCCCACCCGTGCACGAATCCTTGCACTGGGCCTCTAGTATAATATATTCAGAAAGGTATCCTTTTAAAATAATTAAACTGAGGTTGGTAAGAAATATTCCTCTTGAATTATTGTCTTCATGAAAATTAAATATAAAACAATGTGTGATGACAGGTGATGTTTTTTCACAGGCCCTGTAGTTTCTTGCATTGAGGCAGAATCTAACATCTGGGTTTCAGACCTTTGGAGCCACCTACTGGCCCAGACTTCTTGTCTGTGTCTGCTCTGGACATACAGCTCCATTACAGATGTTCCTGTTTCTTAAGCGCAAAGGAACATTTTGAGCTGATAAAATTGCCAAATAGGAGTGGCTTTAAAGGAAAGGCATAACCTTATTGAAGGGATTAAGAATTAGAAGTTGTCAGTTATAAAATAGTCACAGGGATGTAAAGTACTGCAGAGGGAATATAGTCAATAATATTGTAATTACTGTGTATGGTGCCAAGTGGGTACTTTAAATAGTAGAGGGACCACTTTGTAAAATATATGATTGTCTAGCCACTATGTTGTACACCTGAAACTAATACAAAAATCTTGATTGTAAACTGAAATTGAAAAAATAAAGAGATAACCCTAAGAAGTCGGTTTTAAAGTGAAAAATCCTTCATAAAAGCAGATCTTTATGTGTAAATCCAGATATGCATTTATGGGTTTGCTTAAAATGAGGCATTCACACGGATTATAGTGATGCAAGCACACTGACAGCACTCAGCTTCCCTTGGTTCATCACCACTGGTCAGTTGTGAGTGAGGAACTGGAATACTGTACTGTACTAAGGTTGGTTTAGTAACAGAGCAGTTGGGAAAGGGTAGTCTAGTCTAACACGTGGTCTCTTCTGAGCTTGAAGGGATTAATGCAAACTGGTAGATCTGATGCTAATGTGTAGTATGGAAGTTTAGACAGGTCAAATGTTACTTTATTCTTTTCAGTGAAAGTAATTGCATATATGAGTACTTCCCCCCGCCCCCAACTTTATTGAGGCATACTTAACAAATAAAATTGTATATATTTAAAATATACAAGGTGATAATTTTATACACACACACACACACACACACACACACACACACACACACACACACACACTAGGGGCCCGGTGCATGAAATTCGTGCACTGGGGGTGGGTGGTCCCTCAACCCAACCTGCCCCCTCTCACATACTGGGAGCCCTCAGGGGATGTCCAACTGATGGCTCACCCCCAGCCTGCCCAAGGTTAGGCCTTGGGCACCCAGCCATCGCCTTGCTCAGCTCAGCCCCAGCTACCTGTGACCACCTAGCCCCAGGGGCCAGGCGCTTCCTGCTGCTGCCACTACTACTGCTGCTGCTGCTGCCGCTTCCCTTCACAGCGCCTGGGGGCTGGGCGCTCGCCGCCACCGCTGTTTCATCTCCGCCCCTAGGGCCCGATGCTCTGCCACTTGGCCCCGCCCCTGCTCCTGATTGACTGGTAGCATAGCCAATCAGGAGCAAAGGTACGGTCACATTTGCATGTTTCTCTTTTATTATATAGGAGGATATATATATATATGTGCTTTGGTTAGGTGTTGCTCTCTCACATGAGGCCCATCTTAAAGCAAGCATTTTGAATATGTGGGGCTGCCATCATCCTGAAATATAATAGTTGGTTAAGCTGAAATAAACATGTGATAACATATGGAAGGAGGATGCGATTTCTTTGTTATAACTTCTTAAGTTATTAATATGTTTATGTTGAAATCCTAGATTATTTCCTTCGCATTCACTTGCTTTTCTCGTGTTGCTTTAGAATTTTACTATAATTTATGTTAAGATGGGCTATCCTCGCCTACCAGTGGAAAAACAATGTGAACTGGCCCCTACGCTTCTTACTGCAATGGAGGGGAAGCCTCAGCCACAGCAAGACAGGTATGCTTTCCTCAATTATGTTGCCTCAACTCACCATTAATGTTTTGTTGATACTATTATAAAACTTCTTATTATGAGCATATTGAAAAATGTGCAGAGCAAACAACATTTTTCTCAATCTAAATACATTTTTTTGGTCAGTGATTTTGAAGCAACTAATTTTCTGTGACTGAAAAAATTAGTTATAAAATACTTTTTATCAAAACATGTCTATTTTGGAGGATATGAATTTTGAGAGTAGTTTTCTTAAGGGACAGATCACTTGTATTAATGTAGGAACTGGAGAGGTGAAAAGGTTTAGACAACATCCTTCATTTCTAGGCTTAGCCCAGAATTCTTTATTGTAGACGAGTAGTGGTGAGAATCGTCACAGAAGTGTGGAGGTAAGAGGGAATGAAATAATGTTTTCAGCTCGTTTTCCATGTGTTTTAAGAATAGCAAAAGGTGCCCTGACCGGTGTGACTCAGTGGATTGAGTGCTGGCCTTGCGGACTCAAGAGTCCCAGGTTTGATTCCGGTCAAGTGCATGTACCTTGGTTGTAGGCACATCCCCAGTAGGGGGTGTGCAGGAGGCAGCTGATTGATGTTTCTCTCTCATCAATGTTTCTAACTCTCTCCCCCTCTCCCTTCCTGTCTGTAAAAAAAAAAAAAAAAAAAAAAATCAATAAAAATATATTTTAAAAAAAGAATAGTGAAAGATATTGTGAAAGAAGGAATTAGTGAAGCTGTGTTACTTAAATTCACACTGGAAATTTTATTATATTTCAAATATTGACATGATGGATTTTAATTCCTTTAGCTTTAGAATAACTTTATTTTAATTAACTGTGGAAAGGAAAAAAATTATCAAAAGGACATGTTATAAGTTAAACTTTACCTAGGTTTAATATAAAGGTTTAATATAAAATCTCTTGTGCTGACAGATAGTGACACTGAGCCCATATTATGTACATTTTTTTCTGGTTCTTCTGGTGATGAGCCAGATGGACTAAATGCCAATTCACACTCAATATACTGGCTTTTAATAAGAAGGAAATCTAGGCTAGTCCCTGGATTAGGACTTCGTACGTTAGTGGTATTGAAATGAGTGGCCCTTGCTACAATTGCCACTTTTTGTTATGGGGTATTTGTTTTGTCTGTTATTTCATGTATAAAAACCTTGTTTTTTAAGTAGTTGCATTAAATGTGATTGTTTTTTCAGCTTAATGCATCTTTTAATACCAACCCTTTTTCACATGAAATACCCTGTTGAATCATCAAAATCAGCTTCTCCTTTTAACCTTGCTGAGAAACCAAAGACTGTGCAGCTGCTTTTGGACTTCATGCTAGATGTCCTTCTGATGCCTTATGGGTAAGTTAAAGAAATGAAAACAAAACAAAGCAACCTTGCTCATGATTGCTTTTACCTGTGTGGAGTTAATTGTTCACCTTTCACTTGAAAATGGATGAGTCTCAGTGTTTTACTGTAGCCCTGACTGCTTCTGAACTCCAGCCCCACTGCTTATTGACCTTATAGATATGGAATTGCTGTTTGATTTCAGATTCAACCTGTTCAAGCTGAAATCAGTTTTCCCCATAAAAATAGTTCCTCTTTACTGCCTGTGATGACTATGTGATATGCTGTGATGGTTCTCTTAGCCATGTTGGCATACAAGTATAAATTGCCTCCAGCTTTTCTCTTCCTGGTTGCTACAATGTCAGTTCCACAGTACCTCCTCCCTGTCCTTGATGAATCCTGGGACTGTTCCCCTTGGAGCCATCTAGTGTTGGCTCTTCTCCAACGCTTGTCATCACTTTCTCACAGCCACTCTCCAAAAGTTTCTACACTGCCATAGTTTCCTGAGGTTTAAAACACACCTTACAATCCTTGGGCTGTGTTTTCCAGTCATGTATGCACTCATGTATTCATACACTCTTTTCTTTTTTTAATTCTCACCTGAGGATATGTCTTTATTTGTTTTAGAGAGAGGGAGAGAGAAACATCGATGTGAGAAACATTGATTGCCTCCCTTACAAGCCCTGACCAGGGATTGAACCCTATCCTTTTGGTGTACGGAGTGACAACTATAATCAACTAAGCCACCCAGCCACGGCTTCATGCACTCTTATGTGTCCAGGCCTTTCTGCGACTTAAGAGAATATGGTTCTTTGCTTAGAATGCTTCCCCATGAACAAAGGGAAAAAAAGAAGAAAATGCTGAAATAACATCCAAAAATCCACTTTGAAAAAGCACCTCAAAGTAGCTGAGATACCAACTACGTTTATCAGTAATCACCCATCTATACAATTGCCGTTTTGTGTTTTTAATGCTTAGTTGACTTGTCCATTTTCTCTAATGGATTGGGAGCTCCTCAAAGTCAAGAGTGGTCCCTGGCCTGGCCTGGTCCCTGGCTTGGTGCCCACTAATGATCTGCTTCAGCTTATTTCCTAGGTTATCTTGCCAGATATTTTTCTCAAATACTGGTTTCATTATGTTTCTTTCCTGATTAAAACTACAATATATACTCTAAACTTGACATATGGGCCTCCATATTAGTCTAGACATAAGAGTTCATGCTGTATGGTTTCTTTTCTCTCCAGTTTGCTCTCTTCCTACCCCTTTATTTTAGTTGGCTTTATTTTATGGACCTTCAGACATTTCTACTAACCTCTACCTGTCACTTCCATTACCTCCGTCATATCATTTCTTACGTCATCTGACAACGTGTCAGATTGTGACATGTGTCGTCTTACTGTCTCAACTTGCTACAGATGGCAGAGACTCAGTCTTACCCCTTCTGGTGTTCCTCTCGTATTTAGGATGATGTTTTGTACAGTGTTAGCTGTACAGTAATTATCAATTATTTTACAATTATCAATTGATTTACTTATTGCCACCAGTCTTGCTATAATTTAGAAATAAATGAAAATTTCCTTTTAAATTTGTTTTAGCAGGAGGCAGTCAGATTTGGCAGGTGATGATGACTTTGGTAAATAATCTGTGAAATTCAAATTTGACTTAGCTACATAATGTACCAAGCCAGGAATTCCTCACATTTTTCTTTCCATTGAGAGTTTGCCTAGTTTGTCTAAAAATAGTGATTCCTTAACAGTTTTTTTTAATTTAAAAAGATGAATTTAGGAATTGAATGAATATGCCATGTAAGTAATCCTCCTGTATAATAAAGAGGTAATATGTAAATTAACCTTCACACCATTATAAGATGGCTGCCTGTTACCAGGCCGGCAGGGTGGTTAGTGAAGGACGACCAAATGACCGCACAGCAGGCTGCGAGGGGCGACCAAGCCAGCAGAGGGGGAGTTTGGGGGCGACCAGGTCGGTGGGGGGGGGCAGTTAGGGGTGACCAGCTGGCAGTTGGGGGCAACCAGGCTGGCAGGAGGGGCAGTAAGAGTCAACTAGGCAGGTGGGGGTGGAGGCAGTTAGGGGTGACCGATTGGTGGGGGTGGGTGTGCAATTGGTAGTGACCAGGCTGGCAAGGAGGGCAGTTGGGGGCGACCAAGCTGTCAGAGGTAGGGCAGTTGGGGGTGACCAGGCCAAAGGAGGGATCAGTTATGAATAACTAGACTGGCAGGGAGGGGGCAGTTGTGGGCAATCAGACCAGCACACAGAGGCAGTGAGGTGCAATCAGGCCAGCAAGGGGGGCGGGCAGTTAGGGGCGACCAGGCAGGCAGTGAGCGATTGGAGCCAGCGGTCCAGGATTGTGAGAGGGATGTCCGACTGCCGGTTTAGGCCCGATCCTAAGGAGTCTCGAATTGAGGAGGGTGCAGGCTGGGCACTCCCCACCCCCCACACAAATTTTGTGCACCGGGCAGCTAGTATAATTTACTGTGCCATCAAGCTCTGAATCTTTTCTTTAGTTTTTATTGTAATAAGTGTTTTATTTAGTATTCAGTCTGATGATTTGTTAGCATATACTTTTAGAGTCTGAAGAAACTTGAATTAATTTTCACATAGAAATTTTGTAGATGAAGTATACCAGTTCAATTGGATCGAAATGAATTTACCAGAAACCTCATTTTTGATCTATAGAAGCTAAAAATGAAATAGGATGATAAATTAAATAAATAATAGCTGTGAAGGGCTTTGAATATACAATGAGAAAGCTGATTCCTTTTTCCTCTTTGAGCTTTTTGATCTTTTTTATTTTGGGAACATTATGTGCTTGTGTGCTAAGTGGTTTTAGTAGGTTTTGTAACGCAGGGACATGAGTTCAAGGAGAATTGAAGGTGAATTGCAACTTAACAGCAATAGAAATGACTGTTAAAATATTTCCTGCTTTGAGTATAGAGCAATATTTTTTTTTATCTCCCTCAAAGTCAACAAACATTTTTCTGTATTTGTCAACTAAAAACTCAAAATGCAGTGGTTCCACAGTGGCTCTTAGAATAATAGTTTATAGATTGAGAATGAACAAAATATATTTATTGTTGGTAACTACTCTAGTTTATTTGTAATGAAGTTGAACAGATGTACTCTTATGGTCAATTTGCTGAAGATATAGTACCTTTTTTAGATACCTTTAACACATTTCTTTATGATGAAAATTTACTGTTAAGTGTTTATTCTTTTAGCAGAATTCTCTGAGAGGAAAGTATATAAATAAGTGTACTACATATGCATGTGTTTGTATGTGTTTTAATAGAGAGGGGTAAAATTTCTGTTTCCTTTCCAGATATGTGTTAAATGAATCCCAGAGTCGCCAAAATTCATCATCAGCACAGGGTTCTTCTTCAAATAGTGGGGGAAGTTCTGGCATACCACAGCCTCCCCCAGGAATGAGCTTTTATGCAGCTAAACGAGTTATTGGTGATAACCCATGGACACCTGAACAATTGGAACAGGTATCACATACTGTTTATTCATAAAGCAACTTACCCTGGACATGCACCCCTGTGAAGTCCTTGAAGGCATGTGCCACACAGTGTGTTCAGGCTCTCTAGTGAGACGTGTTTGAAGGAGCAGTAATATGATTATTCTTCATCACGTCAGTTACTTGTTAAAGCCCCAGGGAAAGGAAGGAGTGGAATTTCTTCAGCATTTCTAATATTGATTACATATTTCAAGTATGAAATACAGCTCACTTTTGAATTGAGAATATTTAACTTCTTTTACTTTAGTTTTAAATTATGAGTTTAATAATTATTTAGCTGCTTTTCTGCAGTTAAAATACAAATTATCCTACATTATTTAGTGTTTTTAGGTCTGTACATTTTGTGTATAGTGAGGAACCTGTACTCAGAAGTGACAATATGGGAGAAAGCATGACTCCTTTTTATATTTCTTCCTGGGAATTAAAAAAAATGGCATTAAGAATTTTATTCTGGATTTAAACAGGACACAGATGTTCTCTGAGCAGCTTTTTAAAAAGACTGGTGCTCTGCAGAGAAGGTGCCTCACTGTGTCTGTGTCATCAGGCACCTCAGGGAAGAACAGACGAGATCAGTATGTAATTATTTTGGAATTCAAGCAGCCTGGGTTCGCCTTCCAATCCTTTCTCTATCTCCATGGCAGTCTCAGTGATTTGATCCTTTTCTTTTTGGGGATGTGAGTGACCACTGGAAACTTCCAATGAGAGGGGAAAAGGCAAGTGGGACATTCTTGCCACTCTCATTTATAGAATGGTTTGTTCAGTGAAGATTTACTTCTTCATGTTTTATAGATTTTTTTGTTCTCCTTAAGCCATGATGTAAGTAAGGAATAAAGGTAAATAGTAACAGAAGCTCCTCTTTATTGAGTGTGAACTATGACAGGCACTATACTGATGAGTACTTTGAATTCATTATCTCATTTAATCCTCACAGCAACCCGATGAGGTATAAAAATTGTTACTTGCGTTGGTAAAGGGTTTTGCGGTTCACCATGGTCTCACTTCTACTGCTGGGCTTTGAATCTGGGTCTGTGTGGTGCTAAAGCTGTAAGTGCTGGGCAGTTGTTAACATCAAGTTGCAGTGTTTTGTTGGTTTGCTCATTTCTAAGGTTTTCTGAATGCCTTTGGTCAGCTTCATAATCTAGGGTTGAAAGAAACAGGATGAAAGCTGTTTTCCTCTAATTTTTAAATCTCTTTTGTTTTACATATTTTCTTCCAGATAAACAGCTTTTATTTTGATAAAACTAAAGATAATTTAAAGATTCAGTTAGTCCAAAACATTATAAAGAGAAATTAAAAATTACCTGGAATCCTGCCACCTACTTTGTCATACTCTGTGTGTGTATGTGGGTGTGCACACACAAATACAATTTTACACTATACATTTTTACTTATCATATGACACATTATTTGTAGTTCATATTTTTTATTCAATAGTATATCTAATTTAAAAATGCCATCCCTTTTATTCTCTGTATATAATTTTTTTTAGATTTATTCTGATGCTTTTATTTATTTATTTATTTATTTATTTATTGCAGTATAACTTATATTTGATAGTAGTACATAAGTTTTCCTCCCCCCCCAATATCCTCCCCCCAGCCTCCCTTATCCCCCAGCACATGTCCCCACCTGCCCCCCTCCCCGCCCCAGTGTCTTTCATTCATTGGTTATGCTCATATGTATGCATACAAGTCCTTTGGTTGATCTCCCCCAGCATCCGCCTCCCATCCACCCCATCTCTGTATATAATTTAATTACATGTAAACCACATGGTCTTCTATTGATGGACATTAGTATTGTTCTAGTTTTCTTTGAACATTTTTTGTGTGCTTGACTCTCATACCTGTCCTTTTTATGGCTTAAGTAAATGTTGGACTCTTCTCTGTTGTAGCTCTTATTACTTGTAAGTTATATAGAACAAGAGGGGAAAAGCAGGCATTTTAATGATATTTATATACCTTTTTAAATTGCATCCTTTGTCATTTAATACTTTTAAATTTTATCAATCTTATTTCATATGCATAAGAACTATTATGTAACTGATTTCTTCAGGTAAAGATAAAGTTTTACTTACCAGGTATATTTATTTTTAGTGAAATTCATAGCTATTTTACATTACATGAAGTTCTAAACAGAATCTCACTTCAGTCTGGGTTTCATTTTAGCCAGTTATTTAAATATATTAAATACTGTTTGAATGGAAATTCACTTGCATTGACTAGAGTACATTTCAAATCAGATTGTTTTCAGAATGTCAGTATATTGAGGACAAGAATTAATATTTTTAACAATACAGTGGAACTCAAGGAATGTGAATTTAGTTCCTTTTGAAATGTCATATCCATGAAGAACTTTATTTCTAATAAACCACCATTTTTACCTGGAGGCTTAGAATTTGGACTTCAGTTAAAGGTTTTGTGCTTTTAGAGAGGCTGCGTAGCCTAGCTGTCTTCAAGATTTTGTCATTCTAGAGAGGCTGTGTATCCTAGTAGGAAGGCTGTGTATCATAATTGTCTTGGAATCTGAGAGACTTGGGTTTGAATCCTGCCTTCATTACTTGCTAACTATGTGTCTTAATCTCTTAAGCCTTGCCTCACTTTCCTCATCTGAAAAATGGGTATTATAATGCCTCATATATTGTGAGGATTAAATGAAATCATGACTATATATGGTTTAGTACAATCCCTGGTAAATAGGAGCCGCTGTTGTTGTTACTATTAATCCTTAGTTTAGGGCCATACTGATAATGTTAAACAGTATTTTTGGTTGGTGTTCTTTGTTTCTCTGATCACTGTTTCTCCTTCCCTCCATTATCCACAGTGCAAATTGGGTATTGTGAAATTCATAGAAGCTGAGCAGGTGCCTGAACTCGAGGCTGTTCTCCACCTGGTGATTGCTTCGAGTGACACTCGCCACAGTGTGGCCACGGCAGCAGACCTAGAATTGAAAAGCAAGCAAAGGTAAACTATGCCTCTTTTATTTTTAAATTAAATTTATTTTTTAAAATATATTTTTACTGATTTCAGAGACAAGGGAGAGGGAGAGGGAGAAACATCAATGATGAGAAAGAATCATTGATGGACCGATTCCTGCATGCCCTTTACTGGGGACTGAGCCCGTAATCCAGGCATATGCCCTTGATCAGAATTGAACCCGGGACCCTTCAGTCTGCAGGCTGATGCTCTATCCACTGAGCAAAACTGGCCAGGGCTAAACTACATCTTTTTTAAACTCTCAGAATTGGAAAGAGGCTAGATTTCTAAATTGCTCAGCACGTAGTTGTTCTTTTAGGATTTTATGTAATGAAACATTCAGTTTATGAGATTATGAAATATAATTTGTAGTAAGGACAGCTTACTTACGAGCAGAATTCTGTATCAGACAAAGAAGAAAAGCTGTTTGGAGAAGCAGTTTAAAACCAGAAGGGGTAGGAATATTACAATAAGAAGTGAGACCTTTGGCTAGGTAATGAATTTAAAGAACTGGTGTGTATCTATATGGAATATTATATATCTGCCAGGTATTTTATCTATAAAGGCCCAGTGCACGAACTTCATGTGCGCGGGGGTTGGGGGAAGGAGGGCTCCTCAGCCTGGCCTGCACCCTCTCGCAATCCAGAACGCCCTTCCAGACAGAGCTGTGGTGGTGGCCAGGGCCGAGGCAGGCAGCGGTGGTGGCCGGCAGCAGCGGTGGCCGGCAGCGGCGGTGGCCGGCAGCGGCGGTGGTGGCCGGGTCATGGGGGTGGCGCTTTCCGCTGTTCGGCTGGGTTGCCTTCTGCACAGGGAGGCCAGACTGTGACGTAGGCCTGCTCCTTGGAACAGACCTAAGCTGTCAGTAGGTCATTCCCTGAGGGCTCCCGGACTGTGAGAGGGGGCAGGCCGGGCTGATGGACACTCCCCTGGCCCCTGCTGAGTGCATGAATTTTCATGTACTGGGCCTCTATAAAAATAATAAAGCAGCATGGAAACTGCCTCCAAGTACTGGCTAGTTAATAAAGCAAATACAAAATGTTATGTGCACTGATTTTAAAAATGACATGTGCAAAGGAAAATTGAAAATGGTTGAAAAAAATCAAATTATGGAATAATTTTTTTCTAAATTTATCTTAATGCTTAGTATAATAACATGCATGCTAAAAGACAGTTGAATGTGGTCAAGGAAATAAAGCTTTCATGAATTGTAGTTTTCTCTTTCCTAAGAAACCATACAAGTAGGTGAAACAGAATAAGGAATTGTATCTATAGTTTGTTGAAATATAAGCTAACTATGTCTGTGTGTGGTGGTGGTTGGGAATGGCTCACCACTAAGGGGCATGTGAAGTAGCATACAGGAGTGCCTCGTGCTGATTCTCTGAATTTGGAATACTCACTTAACCTTGCCAGGCCTTGGACTCTGTGAAATAAGAAAGTTGGACTAGAACAATAGTCAGCAAACTCATTAGTCAAAAGAGCCAAATATCAATAGTACGATGATTGAAATTACTTTTGAGAGCCAAATTTTTTAAACTTAAACTTCTTCTAACGCCACATCTTCAAAATAGACTCGCCCAGGCCGTGGTATTTTGTGGAAGAGCCACACTCAAGGGGCCAAAGAGCTGCATGTGGCTTTCGAACCGCAGTTTGCTGACCATGGGCCTAGAATGTTCTTAACATTCTCCCCAGGTCTAAAATTCCTTCATGCTGCTTATAACTATATCTTCCTGATATCTCTTCCAAGAAATTTATTTGGTTTCGAAGTATCAAAATACTTTCCTTTAAAACTTTTCATTGTGTTTGAACTGGCTCCATTCTTTACACAATTATGATAGATTGGATTGTTGGAAATACAGATGTATTAAATATTAGTTTTAGTTTTGTCTATTAAATGTATGCATTTTTCCATAAAATAATGTAATATTGTTGAGAGGTAAAAAGTAAGTTGAGAACATTCTGTAGATATTATTTCATTTTGTTTAATAAATATTCCAAAGTATCTCTTCAAATAATTTATCTTTTGGCCTATTTTTTAAAAATCTACCTACGTGCGCCGAGACCGGTTTGGCTCAGTGGATAGAGCGTCGGACTGCGGACTGAAGGGTCCCGGGTTCGATTCCGGCAAGGGCATGTACCTTGGCTGCGGGCACATCCCCAGTTGGGGGCGTGCAAGAGGCAGCTGATCGATGTCTCTCTCTCATCGATGTTTCTGACTTTCTATCCCTCTCCGTTCCACTCTGTAAAAAATCAATAAAATATATTAAAAAAAAATCTACCTACGTGCCATACCCACCCATCTATTTACATACATAGTAAAGAAGTCTAGAAAAAGATACATAGCAAGGTTAGTGGTTACTGAAAAGAGGAGGGATATGGTGCAGATTGTAAGGAATTTTATTTTCTATATTTCTGAATTTTTACAAAAAACACTTACTCAGGAAACTAAAGCTAGAAAGATGCCAAGAGGAAAAGTAAAAGAAACTGAAAATTATCCCTAATAGTTAACCACTGTTAAGTTTTTAAAGTGTTTTGTCAAAAATCTCTAAATCTACAGTATTATAAAAGGGAAACAATAGTGGAGCTTGCGAATTAGTTAGTAGTCATCAGCGGAGGAAAGATGTAGGTGAATAATAACTAAGCTGTAATTACAGAATGAGTTTGAAGAAGTGGAATTGTGGATATCCAAAGAAGAGGCAGCTTGACAAGCTAGGAAAGAAGAGATGGATTAGAAAAGCATTCAAATCAGCAGGATAATTTGTGTTTGCACAAATAGAGCATACCTTGAAAGCAGAACCAATATCCAAAGGCGGAAGATTGTGTAGTTAAATCTTGCTAATAAAGTGGAATTCAAGATTGCACTATTAACTAGGTTTATAAAATGACTCGGAGCTACTGCAGAGGGTGGGTGCCAATCACCAGTCACATGATATTCTAATTTACCTTATTGTGGTGCCCAAGTAGGAATTTGTCTTAGTGACTAAAGGATTACAAGGTAAACTTGAAAGTGTGTGCTGGTAAATAAGGAAGAAGATGCTGGGAATTATAGTGGCACAATATTTGAGAAATGCAATGGACTGCAAGCTTCCTAGAGTTGTGTCTTGAATGGGTAAAATTTTCTTGGTCACCCTCTTCATTACTTTTGGATTTCCTTGTGAAGAATTCCCAGATGGTTAAACAGAAGTCCATGCCCCAGTGCTCTCCGAACGGGTCGCGTAGCTGTGCTCTGTTGGAACTGCTCCAGGGAATGGGCCCTGAGAGCGAATACACTTTAGTGTTTTGTGCTGCGGCACCAAACCGAACCATTGGAACCGAAGTACTAATCCAAGTGGAAAAAGTGACTTTCTTCCTTCTGTTTAAAAAGTTTGATGAAGTTAATCCCCTTCCTTTTCTTCTCTTTTATAGTGTCAGTTGCTCATTTCATTTGAGTGTTTTTAACTTTTTGTTTTTGGTAACAAATATTGGGGCTATCATTTTTGAAATCATTGACATAGGAGAAAAATAATAATTTTAACAAGTTGTGTTGAAACTTTCTGTAGCTTGATTGACTGGAATAATCCTGCCATCATTAATAAGATGTACAAAGTATACCTTGGCGATATACCACTGAAGACAAAAGAGGTGGGTTCTTTTTGTGTTTTCTCACATTCCCATAAAAAGTACTTTGTTACATGAGTTCTATGTAGCTGAACAGTTTTTCCTATTTATTGTTATTTAAGCTGAACCTGTGCTGTAGGAAATAATAGTTTTAAGCCATGCTGGTCTAGTAGAGTAAAATCTCCTGGTGACTTAGTTTACTTTATCTGGTGTTCTCAATTCAAGTGCTTAAATAATGTCTGGATTAGGAGTCAGTAAACTTTTTTCTGTCAGTATTTAAGGCTTTGCTGGCCATGTGGTTGTGAGGCTGCCACTACTCAATTCTGACATAGGTGAAAGCAGTCATAGGCCACACACAACTTAATGAGCGTGACTGTGTACCAGTAAAACTTGAGGGACACTAAAATTGGAGTATGCCAAATTGGATGCACCCCGCTACCCCCAGTGGCTGTCATGTAATTTTTAGATATTATGAAATATTATAAGCCTGGTGCACAAAATTTGTGCTCTGGCTGGGGGTAGAGGGTGTCCCTTAGCCCAGCCTGCACCCTCTACAATCTGGGACCCCTCGGGGGATGTCCGACTGCTGGTTTAGGCCCGATCCCTGGGACTGCTGGCTCCTAACCGCTCACCTTCCTTCTAGCGTGATTACCCCCTAACTGTTTCCCTGCCAGCCTGGCCCAATTGCCCACAACTGCCCTCCCTTACCGGCCATCTTGTGGCAGAATCTTTGACCACATGGGGGCAGCCATCTTGTGCGAGGGTATGAGGGTCAATTTGAATATTGCCTCTTTATTATATAGGATTATTTTGATTTTTAAAAAACCATTTGAAAATGTAAAAACTACTCTGAACTCACAGGCCTTATTAAGTCAAGATGGTGGCCAGATTTGGCCCATAGGCTGTACTGTGTTGATTCCCGGTCTAGAATCTAGAGCAATAAGTAGGATCTTCTGAAGCCTAAAGTAAAATGTTTGCTTAATAACATAAGTTATATTTGAAAGTGTTCCAAGTGCAAACCCAGTCAGCAATTACTTGTTTGCTTATTTTTAAACTATAAAGAGTTGTTTTTAAAAAATGAGCTTTTCTAGATTCAGTTGCATGTGATACCGCAGAAAGAACAATTAATTGGGAATTGGGATGTGCCCCGCTACCCCCGGGGCTGTCAGAATAAATGTATTGTGGAGGAGAGATTTAATCACAGAACTCTGGGCCTCATGTTCTTTGTATGAAGATGAAGGAGTTGGACTAGATCAGTGATTCTCAGAGTGTGGTCCATGTATTCTTATTGGATCACAGAGATTTTTAGGGGTCCATGAAGGCAGCCAATTACTGCTTTTTAAAGATTTGTGTTGTTATTTGAACTGATGCTGCAAAAGCAACAGAAGGTGCAGTTGCTGGGGTCCTAGCATGAATCAAAGCTATGTCACTAAATGATATTAGCAGACATTCTATTCTTCACATATAAAAAGAAAATGCATATAAAAATAAAAAGAATTAAACTCAGCTATACTTAAGAATATCTTGATGAAGCAGTAAATATTTTATCTGAAGAGTAGATGGGAAAACTGTGGGTGTTGAGAAACATGCTTGTCAGATATTTCTCTAAAATAAAAAAAAATGAGACTTCAAGAAAAACAGCATGGTTTATTGGCACTGATAAAAATTGAGCTTTTAAGCAAAAAACAAATTTTGGAAAATGTGTATTCATTAGAATGAGCTTTACAACTTGCCAGAACTTCCTGACTTTTTTGATGAGATTGGTGGTGGTGTTTTCCTTTCTGGAAGACTTATAATGCAACATGTACTTACAGTAAGTGAGTCAGTCTTTTCCAGATGACCGCTGATGTTACAGAAGCATACACGGTTACTTAGGTAGACCAGAGGGGTGTAGGATAACAGAGTATGCCAAAGTTCAAGAATTTCAAGTCCAAATGGCAGCTTACCAGGTTTTGGTGTAGTATCAGAGTGTCCACAATTACCTGAAAAGTCTAAAATTATCCCCATTTTTCCATCCACATTTGTGTGAAACTGTTTTTTTTAAAAATATTATTTAACTGAAACAGCATAACAACAGACTTAATGCGGAAGATAAAAGAATCCAGCCCTCTACTGTTAAGGTAGACAGTGAAGAGATTTACAGAAAATATTAAATAATGCCACTCTGTCAGTACAGTCTTTTGTTTTGAAAAATACATTTTTCCTAAAAAATGTTATTTATGAAAATATATACTAATAATAGATTTATTAATACTATTTTTGAGTATTTAAAATCTTAGTTTTAACTTAATTTATTAAATATTGATAGGCATTCCATTATAAACAAAATCTCTTTGAAGTCTTCAGTCATTTTTTAAGAGTTTAAAAGGGATTTGATTTAGATGCTCTCTCATGACTTTTTTTCAGTTCACAGTAATTTTGAAATGGTAAGTTATTATCCAAAATATTTTTGACAGGGAGCAGTTCTGAAGCCAGAGCTGAAAAGGGACCCCGTCAGTACGAGAGTCAAGTTAAAGATTGTCCCCCATCTTCTTCGTTCTAGACAAGCTGCAGAAACGTTCCCAGCTAACATTCAGGTAATTTGTTCTTCTCAGAGAAAACGGCCTGTTACAACTTGTATGTCTCTTTACTGAGAGAAAGAAGTGCATTAATGGATCTTCAAGAGATAGGTTGATGTAGACTTCTTAGCGTCTCTCCTTCAGAAGGCTTATTTGTTTAAGTGGCTACTTCTTCCTTCTAGATAAAACTTTTGTTCCCAATATTGAATACCCTAATATTTTACTAATTTCAAGTACCTGTTGTATGTCTCCAGAGAAACATAAATTTACCAGACCTGCTTCCATTTCACTTTCCAAGTACTGTTTCCCAGACAGTGTCTTGATAATTTTGCTTTCAGAAAATTTGGTTGTGGTAACACTGCATTGTATAATAAGCAGCAAGAATTTTGTGCCAAAATATTCATAGCCATCCTGTAGGTACACACTTTATTTGTAGCTTTTTATGTCTTTAAAATAGGTCCTAAATTTTTGTACATTCAAGGACAAACTCACTGTCCATCAACGGTAAACATTCTTCCTTTTTTATATTCCCATTTCTAATGATGGATTACTATTCTCCTACGTAGTTGGCCTTACCCCTTTCTTCTCCATCTGTCAATCACAGAGTCCTTTAAAGGTAGCTTCTTACCAGACACCAATAGTTTTAACTAGACACATCTTGATTTTGAACATATGAAAGAAACTCGCACAATTCTTTGCATATGTGTACAGTGCCGCGTGGAGTGGCAGGGTGGTGGCCCATGGCAGCGTGAGCTCTGTGTGACTTCCTAGTGGTAGGCCCCAAAGTTTTGCAGACTTGTCAGATCAGACAGATCAGCCATCGTGTTTGTCACTCCACAGACTTTGATTGGGATTACTGATTGGCTTTCTAAGTTTATCAGCTAAAACGTATACATATATTAAAAAGAAATACATTAATTTTGGAAGAGTAAGATATAGTGCAAAAGATGTGCTGTTGAATCCTAATAGTTGAGAATAGTCAATTACTATTTTAATTAATTGTTGTTCTTGACCACTAGTTTCTTTCTCATAGGTGGTGTATGATGGACTTTTTGGTACAAATACAAATTCCAAATTAAGAACATTATCTCTGCAATTTGTGCATCACATTTGTATAACGTAAGTTTTTCAAACTATCCTATCTAATAAAAGAGTAATATGCAAGTTGACCATCAAGATGGATGCCCCCATGTGTACACAAGATGGCTGCCACAAGATGGCCAGCAGGGGGGAGCAGTTGGGAGGGACCAGGCCTGCAAGGAAGGGCAGTTGGGAGGGACCAGGCCTGCAAGGGAGGGAAGTTGGGGTGATAAAACTTGCAGGAGAGGGCAGTCAGGGGTGACCAGGTGGGTAGAGGAGGGAAGTTGGGGGCAATCGGGCCTGCAGGGAAGGGCAGTTGGGTGGGACTAGGCCTGCAGGGGAGGGCAGTTGTGGGAGGATTGTTAGGGGGTGAACAGGCTGGCAGGCAGAAGTGATTAGGGATAATCAGGGAGGCAGGCAGGCCAGCAGTTGGGAGCCAGCAGTTCTGGATTGTGAGAGAGATGTCCGACTGCCTGTTTAGGCCGATTCTAATGGGATTGGGCCTAAATGGGCAGTCAGATTTCCCTCAAGGGATCCCAGATCCGAGAGGCTGTAGGCTGGGCTGGCAGACACACTCCTCCGTGTATGAATTTCATGCACTGGGCCTGTAGTTTGACTATGAAATTTTCAAACTGTTGGAGTGATCAAATGATCTTATCTAGAAAAAAAAATGTTTGCTAATATTTTTGAAATTTCTGATTTTATTAGATTAATTTATTTCAGTTTCTAATTATTTTAAGTATCTGCAAAGATAGGTAATTATGAGAGTCTTGTTTTGTGTTTTTTTGTTTCTTAAGTTGTCCAGAAATCAAGATTAAGCCATTAGGTCCAATGCTTTTGAATGGCCTCACCAAGCTAATCAATGAGTATAAAGAAGTAAGTAACTTAACTCAAATTTTGTTAACATTTTATATTTTAAAGTATTTATATTATAAACTTTCCTGGTCTTCTACGTGTTGATTTAATTACAGTTTGATACTGTTCTAAAGTTTCTTTTTTTTTTTTTTTAATATGTTTTATTGATTTTTTTACAGAGAGGAAGGGAGAGGGATAGAAAATCAGAAACATCAACGAGAGAGAAACATCTATCAGCTGCCCTTTGCACACCCCCTGCTGGGGATGTGCCCGCAGCCACGGTACATGCCCTTGACCGGAATTGAACCTGGGACCCTTCAGTCCGCAGTCCGACGCTCTATCCACTGAACCAAACCGGTTTCGGCTTTTCCATCGTTTCTTAACATTTTTACTTGAAGTGGTGCAAATTGCAGAAATTACTGGAATCTTTTTCTTTTTCTTTTGGAAATAAGTGTTAAAACTGATATGAATCTTGAGGGGTCTTATTACTTCTTAAAATGACTTTTAAGCCAAGACCAGTTTGGCTCAGTGGATAGAGTGTTGGCCTGCAGACTGAAAGGTCCAGGGTTCGATTCTGGTCAAGGGCATGTACCTGGGCTACGGGCACATCTTCAGTAGGGAGTGTGCAAGAGGCAGCTGATCGGTGTTTCTCTCTCATCGATGTTTCTGACTTTCTATCCCTCTCCTTTCATCTCTGTAAAAAATCAATAAAATATATTTAAAAAAATAAAATAACTTTTGAAAAATAAATACATTTTTTACTTTTAGGCACTGTGTAAAAATGGAGTGAAAAGAGTTAAATTTTATTTTATAATTTATTTTTATATGGGCCTTTGGGTTTGCTTATATATTGAGAAACAGTGTTAATTCTTAGGGTCTGAGTTATTACTGATTCAGAATTCTGTCAAAACATGCATTCAGTAAATTTTTGATTCCTTAAAATAAGGCAGATAGGGATTCTTTGGATTGTAGCATTTTGAATCCCATTGTAGTCCATGCAATATCACTCTTACCATCTCCAGTATTTCAGGGGAATTTACTTAAAAAAATAAAATCTCAAGAACGCTAGTTAGCATTATCTTCCTAAGTCTTAGTTAAACGTGAATGCATGTTTGCAATAGTATAGTGATTAAGATTTTGCCACTTGGAGTAAGAATAGAGTTCAAATCCTAGATTTGTTTTTTGGTGAGTTACTTGCTTTTTTGGACCTTTGATTTTTATTAGAAAAGTTAAAATAATACCATTTAGTTGAGTTATTGTGAACATTAAATGAAATATGCTCATAAATTAGCACAATGAAGGCACCTTGGTAGATATTATTAGTCAAAATAATATTGTTAATTATTGTTACTGTTAATTAATTGTGCAGTTACACAGGTGAGCTTTGGGGGCAGTGTTGGGTTTGGGAGTCCTGTCTTCTATTGAATAGTGCTTGTGTGGTTTTTAAGGCCTAGGAACCAGATTATTTTTATGGCATGCGTAGTCAGATGCTTTGGATGGTTGGTAGGTAGCAAAATGCCTTGGGGCTTTTTATGAGAATTTATATATTTAAAAATAGATTAGAGAAGCCAGATAAACCACAGGATCCTAATCCCCTTACTTGTAGGTGACACCTGCATGTCTCCCAGTGATGAGTTCATGAAGTTGAATCCATAAGAGTGGTCATCTAGGTGTGGGAGAGTGAATCCTGCCTAAATGTACAAACTTCAGCTCACACAAATGTCAGTTTTTTCTTAGTAATCAGACAGACAGTTGGTTTCCATTAAACTATGTAACATTTTTTTGAGGAGGCAATTTCACTAACTTACTTGACGACTATGATCTCTTTAATTTTTTATAGTGGAAGACATGAGAAGTGCAGATTCTAAAGGCATCACTCACTGCAGTTTGGGGTGAAAAAGGGGGGATCTTAGCTTATTGGATGAGTGGTGAATTTTCTAGTGGGTTAATAAACGTTTCCTAACGTGTTGAAGATGAATAGGTTAATAAACGTTTCCTAATGTGCTGAGGATGAATTGTGGTGTTTGCAGGTTACATAGGGTTGAAAAGATCCTGAACTTAGCACCAACTAAGAAGCCTTGTCGTATACGACCACCGCATTTTCTTTTGGGAGTGAGTTGGGGATAAAAGGTTTTATTTGTTTTTCCCTTTAATTAGTGTGATGAATTCTGGGTTTAGACTTGTTCTGTTTGTTTTGTTCGGATGCTAATATCATGCAGTTAGGTAGAGTGAGACCAGGTTTATCAAGGAGTAAAGTAATGTATGTAATTGCAGCAAAAGGTTTTGCCGTTTACTTGTTTTTTGTTTTTTGTTTTTGTCTGCTTTTGTTCTTTTTTCTTTTCTTCTTAATTTCAAGGACCCTAAGCTACTGTCAATGGCATATTCAGCTGTTGGAAAACTCTCCAGGTGAGTAAACTCTTTTTCAGTGAGAGATATCCTGTTATATACTAAGAAAAGTTATGTGGCATTTAATAATGGATGGAGAATAAGTTTGTTTGATTCTAAAAGGAAATGCATTTTATGGCCATAGGTTGTTTAGAAATGTCTTCCTTGTAGCAGGAAAATTATATGAGAAGTTTTAATTTCCCCTTAAGGATATGTTACCATGTTAAATAGTAGTCTTGAAACGAATTTTGAACTGGATTGTGTCATGATGAGTTACAATTATTTGTATGCTAGAAACATTCAACCTCAGGTGTTCTTGATGCTATTTACTATTAGTCTTTATAATCCCCAGAATCAAGGTTTGCTAGTGATTCTCTTTTCTGATAGTATTATATTAGGATTCTGAGTGTCCTGGTTCCCAAAGATGGATTTATTTTCTTCTGCTTAGTATGCTTTCTTCCTGCTAGTTCCTCCTGGTCTCCTTCCCTTCACCGTATTCCCAAGCAGGGAGATGGAGGTCACATCCTCAGTTGGCACCAGGCGCCACTTTTAGTCCTGCTGCGTGTTCTGCTTTGGCCTGTGTAGACTAGTTCCTGTCTTCTTTCTCTGCAGGGTAGGAAACTTGAGGGTTCAGAAAACGGCCCGAGACCAGCTGGTACAGCATAGGCTTACCAGCACACCTTGTCCGTTATCTGCTGGCCTGAAGTAACAAAGCCCCTGTCACACTAGCCTTTAGTTTAAATAGCAATTTAGCCTTATCTGTTTTCTTTGTATTAAAATCAGAAATATTAACTGAATGCATGGAATATAATGAAGAGAATATCTGGATAATGTGTCTATTAATCCAGGGTTACTTGAATTAGACAGTTGAAGTATTAAATTTTATTTATAAAAATATTTGGCCCTTTGGGTAAGTAATCTAATGATGGTGACATGATGTCCAGAGATAAAATTGCAGGTTCAGGAAAATTTGTATTTAATTTCATTTTCTTCCACGTCAAGGAAATTTATGATAGTAAAGGTAGTCTTGTATTTTCTTACAGTCGAATGCCCCATTTGTTCACTAAGGATATAGCTCTCGTGCAGCAGCTCTTTGAAGCCCTGTGCAAGGTAGGGAAACACTTGGCTAGTTGATGCTTTCTGCTTGGATGCTCACCTGGAAGCCCAATAAGGAGGGAAACACTTTTTATTCTCTTTCAGGAAGAGCCTGAGACTCGACTTGCTATTCAAGAAGCATTATCTATGATGGTTGGAGCTTATAGTACTTTGGAAGGAGCACAGCGAACTCTCATGGAGGCACTTGTGGCTTCATACTTGATAAAGGTAGGTCCAAACCAACTATGTGAACTCTAATGGCTAGTAGTATATGCATCTTACTTAAAAAAAAAAAGTTTATTGATTTCAGAGAGTAAGGGAGAGGGAGAAATAGAAACATAAATGATGAGAGAGACTCATGGACTGACTGCCTCCCCTATTCCCTACACTGGGGATTGACCCAGCGTCCCAGGCATGTGCCCTGACCAGGAATCGAACCGTGACTTCCTGTTTCATAGGTCGACGTTCAACCACTGAGCTACACCAGCTAAGCTAGATTCTGCTTTTCTGGTCGAACTTTGTATTCCTAAATTATTAGTCTATTTAAATTAACTCAATATACTTATGTAATTGAAACTTTGCTTTGGAGTCAGTTTTAACTTTAGAACTAATCTGAAAAAGCATGAGATATTTTGCTTCAAATTTGTAGGGGTTCTAAGTAAACTATATTCCCTGCAAAACATCTAAATTTGATTCATGTGACTGAGTTTGAGAGTTGGGGAAAAACAGGTTTTGGCCAGAAACTGTCATGTTGACCTTGGTCCCAAGGGTGGGCTGAGGATGTGCATGTATAGAGAGAACGTCTATGCTGTGGTCTTTGTGGGTTTTCCTGCTTTACTTGGAAGGTCCTTTTAGATCATAGAAGTACTTTTTAAGTAATATCACTATCTAAAGACTTTTAAGCAATATGGTCAAAGATCTTGCACAATTGCTTTGTCTTGATTTTGTTTTAGACATATTAATTGAAATAGCAAATTAACTTTTGATTGTGTATAATTAATATGACTTATTCTGACTAGAATGAGTTGTTGGTAATTATTTTTAATCCGTGGTTGTTTTTTGTGTGTGTTTGTATGTCATCTAGCCTGAAGTTCAAGTTCGACAGGTGGCTGTGAAATTTGCCAGCACAGTGTTTCCCTCAGATCATATACCTTCCAGATATTTGCTCTTACTAGCTGCAGGAGATCCGTAAGTTTTAAAAGCTGTTAATTTTGAATTTGAGTTCGTTTTAAATTTATTCAAGCATTACTAAAATTATGTTTGAAATGTTGGTCTATGGAATTTAGAAGCAATTTATTAAAGAGTTAAAATGTATGTCCCTTGGTATGATATAAATCTGTAGTCATAACCTGTTTCATTTTTTTTTTTTTTACTTGTGGGTAAAATTCAAAGATGCAAGCCACATGACTTCAAATCTCAAGAAATTGCCAAAAAGAAGTAATTTCTTTTTTTTTTTTTAAACATATTTTATTGATTTTTCACAGAGAGGAAGGGAGAGGGATAGAAAGTCAGAAACATCGATGGGAGAGAAACATCGATCAGCTGCCTCTTGCACACCCCCTGCTGGGGATGTGCCCGCAGCCACGGTACATGCCCTTAACTGGAATCGAACCTGGGACCGTTCAGTCCGCAGGCCGACGCTCTATCCACTGAGCCAAACCGGTTCGGCAAAAAAGAAGTAATTTCTTATAATGTATCTTATGATCCTGCTTAGATAGCCAAGAATATATTTGAGGCATTTTCTTAAAACCTTAGCTGCCAAATAAAATTGCTATTCTTTGTCTTCAAATTATTATTCTGCAATTGGTGAAATTGATTTTTCATTCTTATTTGTCTGAAAGACGGGAAGAAGTCCATGGAGAAGCACAGCGAGTATTAAGGTGTCTTCCTGGTAAAAACAGAAAAGAAAGTGCTTCTAAGCAGATGCCTTCTTTCCCAGAAATGGTATATTATATCCAGGAAAAGGTAAGGCATTGGACTTCAGATAATTAGAGTTATATAATGGATGGTGAAAGTAAACATACATATTTTAGGTGACATCTTTAAAATGTTTTCATCATTAAGTATTGAATAGTAGTAACAGTCTAACAGTGTCAATATTTACAAGAAGAGGATGGTACAAAATGAAGAGAAAAAATTTATTTTCAAATGTAATTGATCTCATTTGACCAAATCTAAATTGGTTGCAATTTCTTTTATCTTCAACACTTCGACTGTATTTTGATTTTTGTTCCCTTGGTATGACATGCTTAAAAATACATCTTTTTATTTTTAATGACTTTACTTAAGGCACCTTAAGTTTAAGAATAATGCAGGGAGCAGTTTAGATTTTTTCCACTGTGATCATAAGAGAATATCACATCTGCTTTTGCAGTGTTCTCTTGATAGATCAGAGAGTATTGGCAGTCCTGACCCCAGCCCTGATCCTGTTCCACTGATTATTACAGTGTTTCTTTGAGTATGATGGGGGTGGGGGGTGGGTAGGAGGGGGTACTCCAGCATATTCTGCCTCTACTGGTGGTCCTAGCTTTTTGCTCAGATAGTCACCTGAAGGGAGTTGGAGGGTCAGTAATAGGCAGCCATGATTCTTTTCTCCATCGCACAGTCCTGTTTGTGGTCAGAAGGTGCTCTTGTGTGCATATTTTCTTCTTGTTTCAATTGTTAATAAAGAGCTGGCAAGCAGTGTCCTGGGGTGTCTGTGTCTGAGATGCCTGGAGAAGGTTTATTTTTTAAAAACGAACCAGTAAAAACATGAGGAAAATGCAACACACCTGTCATTTAGAGTGAAGAACATAATAGCATGATTAATGGAAAATGTTTTGAGTAGAAAGAACCCGTTTCAAACAGTAATGCAATTTGAAGTACAGTTATTTTCAAACCAAGGAAGGACACATGCTCCATTTTTCAGTGATGGTGTTTGTTTTGGGCTTATTTTGTTAGGCTTCCCATCGAATGAAAACTCCAGCCAAGTACATGACTGGAACCACTGTCCTTCCATTTAATCCAGCAGCCTTTGGGGAGGTAGGATTGGCATATATTTCTATTTTGTGTTCTATAAAGATTCTAAAAGATAATGTCACACCCAAAGAGATGTCTGCAAATATTTTCTGTTCTAGATAAATTTATATTGTGGTGTCATTGTTTTTTATGGTTGTTTATTAGAAAAACAGTAGTGGTAATTGGTATTATTTTAATTCATAGTGGAATAGATAAATGCATTTATCTCAGCTGAGATTCTCTTTGCGAAAGAACTGGATGCTCCACATTGATTACTATTGAGCTTTTACAGCAAATTAGATTTTAACTTTAAAGCCAACAATATGTTGAAGTTGTTTGGATTATCTAGTTTTGGAGATTGGAGAGTGAGATTCACTAGTCAGATTTACTAAGGGAAATTTTGTTGTGTAGGTCACTGGCTTGCATTAATTAAATGACGAGAGTAAGATTCTTCACAATGAAATTGCTGCCGATCCTATCTTAGCTGTCACGGAACGAGCATTCAGAGAACTCCTTAGCAGTCAGTTTATATCAGAGGTTTTTATGGTGTCCTATTTACTCTTCTGTAGATTATTGGAACCCATTTTCTCAAATTCTTGTGTTAGTGAAGATTAAATACAACTGGACTTCCACAGGAGTAGATTATTTGCCTCAGGTTATTTGCAAATAACCTACTCCCTCCTCCTTTCCCTCTTTCTTTCCCTCCCTCCCTCCCTCGCAAGCACACACACATACACAGAGTATTGTAATTTTTTTAGACTTTAGGAGTTGAGTTTGCATTTTAACTATGTTAAATGCCACTAAAGAACACTCTTTGGATTTGTGAAAGCTTATTAGGTAAATTTTACTCCATTATGGTAATTTCAGTTAACATATTGGGTCATGTTTTCCAGTTTCTGTGGGGATTGTTGAATAGCTTTATGAAGAAGGTAGAAGAGTCTAAGCTGTCACTTGAAGAATATCCTTCCACGTTGATTTTTGGAGAAACTTAATCCTGTATTCTTCTTCCTTCTGTTTTAGATAGTTCTATACTTACGAATGTGCCTAGCTCACAGTGCAGGAGTGGTGCCTACCTCTCAGAGTTTGGCAGATATGCAAGATCATGCCCCAGCCATTGGACGCTATATAAGGACTTTAATGTCAGGCAACCAGGCAACATCCTCATCATCTTCCAAGAGTGGAGAAACCAACCCTGTTCAGATCTACATCGGCCTGCTTCAGCAGCTGTTAGCAGGTGTTGGAGGTAGGAGGTTGTGATGCTGAGGACAGATATAGCACTTGAGAAAAAAATCTAATTTTAAGCTCAGCCAAGAATTTATAGCAAAATTACTTTTTCTCTTCACTACTGTGGTTGAACATTAGTCTTTGTTTCTTTTTCTAAACTTATCTCATTCATCCTTGATGCACTGTTTCTCTTTTCAGAAATAATGGTGATAATAGATAATATTTTTACTTTGGAAGTGGGTGTGAAGAAGAGGCCAGCTTAGTATAGATAACCAGTCTGTAAATATGCTGTATTGTCACACGCTATTTAGGTTAATTTTTCCTTTGTAGAACTAGGGACTGCCTCCTAAAGGAATTTAGTGATCCCTGATGTTTATCACTTCTCTTGAAATTAAAATGGTTCTGAATTCTTTCTTATTTAGGTTTGCCAGTCATGTACTGTCTCTTGGAAGCTGTCTCAGTGTATCCAGAAAAGCTGGCTACCAAGTTTGTAGACAAAACAGAATGGATAAAGGTATACCCTGTGCATGTATCTTTCTCTTTGAGTCTGCATATTTTAAGTCTCATTATTTTATCTTCATGTTAGTGTTCCTATGACCTGTTCTGTCTTTAGGTCATTTTGAAAACTCTGTCATCATCAAACACTTACTTGAGAAACATGTAGGTTATTATATATCAGTGACTATCTGGTGAGAGTGGGAGATGAATTGAGAGTCATATGAGTACAAAATAATTATTTTTTCTGACTTCTAAAGTTTAACAGATTTACCTAGTTTAAGAAAAAATATTTAAAATGTCTCACACCTACCCAAATCCCCCAGCTTCCTGTCCCTTCCTCTCTCACTGGCAAATATACATGGTCATCACTTATTTATAGGTGGTGTACCTTCGAGAGTTTACTTATGCATATATATACCAATAAAAATAAGCATTTTTTATTTTTATTTATTTTTTTTACACAAGGTAGCACAGTTATCACTTAGTTTTACACCTTACTTGTTTTACTTACCATTGACACATGAAGATATTCCTGTGTAAGTACGAGAGAGCATCCTCTTTAACAGCTCCATTGTTTTCCCCTGTCTGAATGTATCATTCTAACTAATAAAAGAGTAACATGCAAATTGACTGTACCTCTGATCAGGCCACACCCACAGCCAAATGCACAAGCCAATCAAGGAGCAAATTATGCAAATAAACCCCAACCAAGATGGCTGCGGCCACTGAAAGCAGAAGGGAGGCTTGGGTTTCCCCGGCAATGGAGGAAGCCAAGCTTTCCTTCTGCCTTTGCCAGCCTAGGCCTCCACTCAATGCTACAAAGTTTCAATTATAGAAGATATATTCCAACAGAAATGGTGACAGCCACGCATCTGGAGAGAGCAGAGGCTAGGGTTGCTGGGGTGATGGAGGAAGTCAAGCTTCTCTAGCCCTAGTGCCTAGGCCTCCACTCTAGGCTACAAAGTTTCATTTATAGAATTTAAACAGAAATGGCTGTCGCCATGGAGCGAGTAGAAGGCTTGGCTCCAATCCTGGCTACAAAGTTTCAATTGTAGACATAAATTAATTCCAGATCTCAGAGCCTCCGCTTAGGTTCCTGGGCGGGGCGTGGCTAGACTGCAAACCACCACAGGCCCCTCGCCCAGGCCGCCCCATACCCCAAGGGAACCCCCACCCTTATCTGAGACACCCTTCAGGGCAAACCAGCTGACCCCCATCCATGCACCAGGCCTCTATCCTATCTAATAGAAGAGTAATTTGCAGATTGACCATCACTCCAACACACAAAGGGCTGCCCCCATGTGGTGGTCAAAGATCCTACCCCCAAGTGGACACAAGATGGCCAGCAGGGGAGGGCCATTTGGATGTTCCAGGCCTGCAAGGGAGGGCAGTTGTGGGCCATCAGGGCAGCAGGGGAGGGCAGTTGGGAAGAACCAGGCCTGCAAGGAAGGGCAGTTGGGGAATATCAAACCTGCAGGGGAAGGTAGTTAGGGGTGACCAGGCTGGCAGAGGAGGGAAGTTGGGGGCAAACAGGCTGGCAGGAGAGCAGTTAGACATCAATTAGGCTGAAAGGGTAGTGGTTAGGGGGTGATCAGGCTGGCAGGCAGAAACAGTTAGGGGCAATCAGGGAGTCAGGCAGATGAGCAGTTTGGAGCCAGCAGCCCTGGATTGTGAGAAGCATGTCCGACTGCCCGTTTAATGGGCAGTTGGACATCCCTCGAGGGGTCCAGATTGGAGAGGGTGCAGGCTGGGCTGAGGGACACCCCCCACCCCTTGTGCACAAATTTCATGAATTGGGCCTCTAGTCATTTATATAAATCCTCACTGATGGCCATTGAGGTTACTTCCAGTCTGCTGCAATGAACAATTGTTTTGAAAATGAAGTATGTTTTTAATGGGTCCTGCAGCAGTCGAGTTGAGTACATGCATTTTAGCAGTTTTGACAGTGCACATCCTTATGAGTGCCACCAATTTACACTCACCAGCCGTGGTGGAGAATGTTTTCATCCCATGGTCACCCCAAAAGAATTGCCAGTTTAGAAATAAATACAAGATGCTCAGGTAAATTTGAATTTCAGTTAAACAATGAATAATTTTCTTAGTATGGGTACGGCCCAGATAGTTTTTATGCTACATAATTGCGGCTTGAGTTATGGTTAAATGTACAGATTATCTCTTTCTGTGTGAAAGCATGAATGAAATTGACTCAAGAGGTGTGAGTTTTACACTTCCGGAAGATCTGCTCTCATGAAATTTCTTCTAGCTAAAGGGTTTTTATTCTTTATGAATATTTTCTGATTTTAAAATGATGTTAGAGATTTTGATGTTTGATCTTGTAGGTCAGAGGTCATCGAGCTCCAGTCCATGTGCCAACCCTGGTGTTTTTCTATGGCCTGCAGGCTGAAAATGGCTCTTATGTTTTTAAATGGTTGAAAACACACACAAAAACGAATAACACTTGAAATGTCCACAAAGCTGATTTGAAACAAGGACACCTGTTTATTGTCTGTGGCTGCTTTTGCACTGCAGTGGCAGGGTGGGGTTCTGAGAGAGACCGTATGGCCCACAAGGCCTATTTGGCCCTCTGCAGAGAACATTTGTTAACCTCTGTTTTAGACCATATGTGTATTAATTCCACCTGCTTATACTTTCTGTCTTTGATGAAAATGCACAGATTTTGGTATATAATTCAACTTTTATTTCACTTTGAAGTACCTTGTGTTTTTATGTCCAATAGATTGAACAACATAACGTATCATTTATTTTAACCTTAAATGTTAGATGTTATAAGCATGAAGACATATATATATATATATAAAAATATATAAATATTTTTCTATACCACTCAGACTCTGATGAACAGCAGTAAAGAAGAGATGCGTGAACTGGCAGCGTTATTTTATTCTGTGGTGGTATCCACAGTGTCGGGAAATGAGTTGAAGATGATGATAGAACAGCTTATAAAGACTACAAAAAATAATCATGTATGTTATCAATATGGTCTTCATTTTTTTGTGGGAGATAGTAGAATTTTACAAAAAGTATCTAGTATATTTTTAGTTCTTGCATTCTCATTTGTAAAATGAACTTTTATGATTGTAAAGTTTAATTGAGATAATTGAATCAGCTCACTTGACAAATTTGAATGCCTTGTGTCTGATAGGAACTGTTTTAGGTGCTAGGAATGTAATGGGGAGTAAGTACATATGCTGTTGCCTATCATTGTGCCTATCCTATCAGTAAACCCCACATGCTTTCAAATATTTTATTGCTTACTTACCTTGTGTTTGGAGGTTGAGCATTTAGAAGTAGGATCTATTTATTGTATTTGGTTGGCAATAGGGAGAAATTATGCTGGAAAATTATGATAGTGTAGTTGCATAAGTTACCTCCTAAGTGCTATAAGCTAGAAGAAAGTTTGAGTGCTATGGGAACATGCAAGAGAGCCACCTCTCCCAGAGTTGGAGTGGGAGTGGGATTAGGGAATCTAAATCTTGAAGTTAATCAAGACTCGGCTTACCTTCTTGGGATTAACTGTGTTAGAAACTCAAAGTTTCTCTTGTTCCCTAAACCCAACTCATTAGCAGCCAGTGGAACCTCAAAGGTCACTTTATTCTTTGGCCTAATGTTTTGTTGGAGAGATGACTAATAAACACACAGTTACTTCAGTGTGTTCTTGCACATGTGAGAGAGACACCGAGACATATGCTATTGTGCTGTTAAACTCAGAGCCCAGAGACACAGCACGGATCCGTGCTCGCGTTGGGATTCACCGTAGGAAGGTATTTGGCTAAAGAGAAAATGAGAATGGCAGAGCAACAAGACCTGGAGACAAAAGCTGCTTTCCTGCCGGAACAAGAGGAACTCATTCAGAGCGCCACAGAGACAATAGGTAATTAACGTGTTCATGCTGGTTTGGACGTCACAATTTTTGCATTAGGTTAAAATTAATTATAGCATTTTTCTTTTTAAAAAATATATTTTTATTGATTTCAGAAAAAGGAAGGGAGAGAGAAAGATTGAAACATCAGTGATGAGAATTATTGATTGGCTGCCTCCTGCACGTGCTCTACTGGGGATCAAGCCCAAAACCTAGGCATGTGCCCCCTGTTGGAATCTAACCCAGACCCTTCAGTCTGCAGGTGGCCTTCCATTCATTGAGCCAAACAGTTAGGGTCACTTTTATTTCTTTTTACAGCAGTGAACTTTAAAGGCACAAGCCTTTGTGTAAACCTTACTGGATGCTAAGTAAATTCTGTGTTTTAATAACAAAACTACCTTCTTCTGTCTTACTGTATGCTTTACATCATGATTCTATTATGGGAAAAACTTCAAATATTAAAACAAGACACTACTTTATGCCCTGTTTCCATTGTTTTTATCTGTTTATATACTTATATGTATAGTCCCTTTTTATTTTACTAAGTAAACATTAATGAATTCACTAGAAGATACTATAGACATTGATTTTGTTTTACTGTCTTTAAAAAAATCTTGAATACATTTCTTGGGTTTACAAGGATAATAGTATTTTCTTCTCAGTTTTGTCTAAATGTGTTTGCAGGATCATTTTTGGACAGTACATCGCCCCTCCTGGCAATTGCTGCTTGTACAGCCCTGGGTGAAATTGGCAGAAATGGTCCTCTCCCAATCCCCAGTGAGGGATCTGGCTTTACCAAGCAACATCTTGTGGAAAGCTTACTAAATAGAATACCCTCCAGTAAAGAAACAAATAAGGTAAGTCTCTTCCTTTTTTTCTTCCTTTCTGAAATTTATGTATGAATTGTAATTAGGATGGCATTGCAGCTGGGAGAGGATTTAATGTGAAAAGGAATGAGAGGGAAGTCCAGGTGAGTTAGGGATGATTTGTGTATAATCTTTGTGTATGCACTATTTGACCCAGTTACTCCAATATAGGCAATAACTATTAAGATTTAGATAAAATGTTAATTAAGTGCATTACTTCTTTTGTCATACAAAAGGTGGATAATAAAATGTTAAATAATTTGATGGTTTTTCTTATTTCAGACCAAATCTAAGTCTTTATTTATTTTTATTTTAAAAATAATTTTTAAAAAAATATATTTTATTGATTTTTTTTTAAGAGAGGAAGGGAGAGAGATAGAGAGTTAGAAACATATATGAGAGAGAAACATCGATCAGCCGCCTCCTGCACAGCCCCTATTGGGGATGTGCCCGCAACCAAGGTACATGCCCTTGATTGGAATTGAACCTGGGACTTTTCAGTCCGCAGGCCAACGCTCTATCCACTGAGCCAAACCGGTTTCGGCCCAAATCTAAGTCTGAACTTCTTGCAGTGAGTTTGGTTTTAAAAAGACTGGGCATTAGTAAGCAGTGTGAGTAATCTGTGAGGGAAAGGACATTTATAGTTTTTTTAGTTTTAGGTAAAAATTTTCATGGACTTTAAAACATTTCCTTTGTGGTCAAAGCACTTCAGTGTTGAAGTATGAGATGATTTAACGGACAGAAGAATCAGTTTACTATAAGTTTAATAAATATGTAATCTTATTCTTGATGTAGCTACTGTTTAAATCTTTGGGAAGATCACAGTGTAGTTTTTTTAAAAAATATATTTTTATTGATTTCAGAGAGGAAGGGAGAGGAATAGAGAGATAGAAACATCAATGATGAGAGAGAATCATTGATCGGCTGCCTCCCGCACCTATTAGAGATCAAACCTGCAACCCAGGCATGTGCTCTTGACTGGAATCAAACCTTGGGTCTTTCAGTCCTCAGGCCGATGCTCTGTCCGCTGAGCCAAACCGGCGAGGGCCACAGTATGGTTCTTACTTGTCATTATTAACTAATCACCAACCACTGTTGAGCACTTGTAATGTGCCAGGTATGTGCTAAGTGCTTTGCATACATTAATTAATTGAATCCTCCAAAAAGTCTAGTGAAGTCGATACAGTTGTCATCTGTGTTTTCCAGATGAAGAAACAGTCATGGAGAGGTGTAGTGACTTGCCTCAGGTCACATACCTATAATGGCTACAGAAATATTCAGGATGTGTGATTTGATCTTAGGTTCTTTTTTTTTTTTTTAAACTTTCTATTGTCGAAAGTATTACAGATATCTCTCCCCCTTTCCCTTTACCCCACTTCTCCCAGTCCCTACTGACTCCCCTATGTTTTCACTACCCTATTGCCTGTGTCCATGGGCTATGCATATAAGTATAAATAAGTTCTTTGGTTTATCTCTTTGGGCCAGAACCTACTTTTATAACTGTTATGGTTTGAAGGATAATAATCCTAGTTAAAGGCTTTCTTTTTTCTTCTTTTGCACCTGTGGACCCTTAATGGACTCAGTTTGGTGTTTTTCTCCCTCCAATGTCTTACAGATATAATTCTGTAAAATTGGAGACTATAAAAACAGCCATGTATGCACTGCTGCGTTATTAGTTAGACTGCCCCTTCCTGCCATCTCATTTTGGAAAAAGTCTTCTGGGATAAAGTGTTATATGCTTCTAAAAGTAATTCTCTTTTATTCTAGATGAAAGAACGAGCAATTCAAACACTGGGATATTTTCCAGTTGGGGATGGAGATTTTCCTCATCAGAAACTCCTCTTGCAAGGTCTGATGGATTCTGTGGAGGTATTTATATTGCTTTCTGATTACTAGTCATTCAAACAAAAGACATGCTGTGAGATTTTAAATTAAGCTTTTATTTATTTATTTATTTATTTATTCACTAAGTACTTATTGAGTGCCAGCCTTGGGCTCATCACGATGGTTGGCATAACATTGACTAAATCACTTATGTGGGAAAGTCCGTTTTTCCTAATTTTTTAGTAAAGCATGGTGCAGTGTGGGTAGGAGGGGAAACCTATCCAGTTGCTTAGATGTGGGGAGTGGATGCTACTCTTCAGATGACTTAGCTCTGTCCTCCAGTGTAGTAAGGACTTGCCATTTGACAGCTGCTGGCTGGCCCAGTGTGATGAGGGTCTAAGTGCAGCCCTATCTGGCCCCTGATCCAGCCTCGATTCTTGTCCCTCACTCACATTTTTGTACACTAGGCTCTGCATCCTTTGCTCTTAGCTTTGTAAAGACCCATACTTCCTTCTTTCGTGGGTTGTTGCTGTGCCCCTTGAAAAGCCTGCCCTGACCCTTCAAGCTAGAGTACATATTTCTTCAGTTACCCATGCTGTCATGACCCTCCATTCTTCTTCTTCATAGCATGTGTCACAGTGTCTAATTGCCCACTAGACTGAAGGCAAGGTCTGTTTTGCTCCTCATTATAAAACAACACGAAAAGTAAAGAGATAATATAATGAGTCCCTATGTGCCTTTAAAAAAAAATCTTTATTATTCAGTTTATTAATTACATTGTTCCCTCTTTTTCCCCCCATAGTTCCCCACCACCCGGTACCCATCCCACCTTCCGCCCTCACCCCCCTCTACTGTCTCCCCCCATAGGTGCATGATTTTTGTCCAGTCTCTTGCTGCATCCCCCACACCCCTTTTCTCCCCAAGAATCGTCAGTCCATTCCCTCTCTATGCCCATGATTCTATTATATTCACCAGTTTATCCTGTTCATCAGATTTTTAATTCACTTGATTTTTATATTCATTTGTTGATAGATGAATATTTGATGTTCATAATTTTTATTTTTACCTTTTTCTTCTTCCTCTTCCTATGTGCCTATTTTTATTTCTTTATTTTTGGACTATTTAAGGCATTATAGATAGCATATCATTCATAAATGGAGTTAAGGGTTTTGTTTTTGTAATGTCAGCTTTGTTATTTATAATCGGAATCATGTAGAAAATAGGCACATTAAACGAACCCCTAACATAGGATTCTCTGTGTTGAAATATTTTTTTCTGTTTAGAGTTGCCAAGAAAAGCTTTCGACCAGGGAAGCTGGAATGGAAGCCCTTAAATTTCTTTCTTTCTTTTTTTTTTTTTTAAGAATAGGAAGCATGTGATACCAGCATTTGACATCTCATTTGGTTGATTGAGCTTAGGAATGGGTAAATTCTTATCATAGTAATGCCTTGTAGAGCTCCCCACAAAGGTCAACATTCCCATATCCCTCCTACTTTCTGTTCTTTATTATCTTATTTCTTCATTTTCCCATTTCTCTCAATTCATGGTTCACAATGCCAAAGGGAACTGAGATCCAGTTTTGTGCTAAGTCAGTAACTTGTAATCATGCCAAAATTTCAAAATCAAATTTAAAAAATTTGACAGTTCCTGAAAAGAATTTTTCTAACATTTGATTTTTGAAATAATTTCAAACTAACAGTGTATTTGTAAGGATAGTATGAACAACTTCTTTATACCCTTTATCCAGGGTTACCAATTTTAACATTTTACCACATATATTTCATTATTCTCTGTTTTTTTTTTTTTTGCTATATTTTTTAATTGTTTAAAGTATTACATATAGTAGTACACATACTCCTTTTTCCCCCCCATTGACTTTCCCCCAGCCTCCCCTACTCCCTGTCACATGTCCTTCCCTCACTCCCCCAGTGTCTTGTGTTCATTGGTGTACTTATATGCATGCATATAAGTCCTTTGGTTGATCTCTTTACCCCTCCCCAACACTCACCAGTCTTCCCACTGTAATTTGACAGTCTGTTCGGTGCTTTACTGCCTTTGTATCTATCTTTTAGAATAACTTGTAGATACCATGTAATTTATGATTAAGAAGAAGAGTTGTTAGTAAATTATAGTGGTTGCTATTTTAGTGCAGTTATTACAAATCAGTTATCCATTTAGAAATTTTCTGTACATTCATCTCATTTAATTCTTCCAGCCTGCTGAGGTGGGTATTATGCTCATCTATATATATATAAAAGCCTAAGCAATCGAATGACCTTTCAACCAGTTGTTATGATGCACACTGACCACCAGGGGGCAGATGCTCAATGCATCTGCTGTCCCCTGGTGGTCAGTGTGCTCCAATAGTAGGAGTGCTGCTCAGCTGACCCACCAGTTCCCAATCTCTGGAGAACGGGCCAGGCACCGATGGACCGGCGCCACTGGCACGATCCCAGCAGTGCTTCTGGCTTACTGGAAGTCGGCCTTGGGCATCTTGGTTGCTTCCCCTCCCTAGACACTCAGCAAGGAAAAATGATATGAAAGCAGTCATCAAGTGGCTTCCAACAATGGTTGCGAACGTGAGCAGGACAGATCCGGATTTCATGCCAGCAAGGGCATCCCACCGCCTGATTGGAGGGCCGATTTGGCCTATAGGGTCCCAGCCCCTCTCTTGCCCCCCCTCCCCGGGGGTGGGGAACCAGATGCAGGGCTCACAGCTGGTGAGCACTGCTTCTCCCAATCAGGACTGACTGGGCGTGAGCCTGTGGTAGACTCGGGCGGGGGCAGGATGAGAGGGAACTGCAGGCAGGAGTGGCAGGCAGCATTGGACTGTCAGATTTGGCTCAATCCCCACAGGCCATGGTGAGGGGCCCCACTCATGCATGAATTCATGCACCGGGCCTCTAATATTACATGTAAGGCAGTTGAGGCTCAGTTTAAATAAGAGTAGGAAGCTGATGAGAGAGAGAGGTAGAATTTGCACTGAGATCTGTGTAGCTTCTAAGTACATGCCATTCCCCCCAGGTTAAGAGTATCATGCTTTCGAAGATTAAAAATCACTATGACATGGTTCCCTACGGAGGGTGAGGAGAGGAGTGCAACATGGACTTGGTAAAAGATCTCCAAGTCATATTACCTTTTCCACTCCTTCACTATACCTCACATTGACCTCCTGGATTAGCTCGAAGCAGTCCAGGCAAAAAAGAGAAACAGTATTCAGTAGCCTTCCCATAAAATGAATGCTATTGGGAAATGTTTTCTCTGATTCATGGCATTTGTTTCCTTCTTTGCAGGCCAAGCAGATTGAACTTCAGTTCACTATCGGGGAGGCCATCACCAGTGCTGCGATAGGAACCAGCTCCGTGGCCGCCCGGGATGCCTGGCTGGTGACCGAGGAAGAGTACTCCCCTCCCGCTGGTACCACATCTTCAGCTAATTGATCTGTAATCCCCAAGTAACCCTTTCTATTCTTTGTCCTCATTTGAAACAAAAGAAAAACTTATACATTTAATCTTAACTCTTCTTTACATACTTATATCTGTCTTAGTTTGGCTCAGTCAAGAGAAATAGTTGGTTAAAGGAGAGTGAGCATGTCATGAATGAGAACTTATCTTTTTAGTCCTTTGGCAAGCAAGCAGGGAGTTAGCTCTGGGGACCTTCAAATTTGTACTCTTTTCATGAGGATTGGTGTATTACGCCAATTTTACAAGTGTAGGCGTAACAGTTTCCCAGTGATGTATCCCTTAACCCTTTATCACATAATGAGGCATCAGTGTCTTCTGCTCACCCTCCAGCTGCCTCTGTGCTAGAAGAATGGGATTCTTACTTATGCTGGGGAAGGCTGTGGGAGATACATTTTTGTGGAATGGTGATGGGAGTGAGCAGGGAAAATTGCCTCACTGGCTGTTGTTACTCCACACTCCTCCTGGTCCGTGTTGGGATATCCCAACTCACCTGAAGACAATTGGATGTATGAGTATGGAATGTTGAAGAGTTCCAGGTTGGAAATCTGGGGGGATCATGTAGAGATAGTAGTTAAGGCCATGAACTTTGACGTGATCACAAAGGGAGTGAGTAGAAAAGAGAAGTTCAACAAATGAGCTCTGAGTTCCCCAGAGTTTCAGGTTTTGGTAGTTTAGAATAAACCATAGGAGGACAGGTGAAAAGGAGCACTCTGAAAAGGCATCCTGGAAGTGAAGAAAAGCTATGGACAGGTGTGTGGTGGGTGGGATGGGAATCAACTGGGGCGTATATACTGCTGTTAGAGCAGTTCAGATGAGCAACAAGAAGTCGTCATTGAAGTCACAGGACGGTAATGGTTGACTTTTATGAGTAATTTCTGTGGAGTGGGAAAGGTAACAGACTGATTTTTGAGTGGGTTCAGGAAAAAAATAAGAGGAGAGAAATATAGAGCATGAGTATAGATAACTATTTTGAAATGTTTTAATGTAAAGTAGTGGTTCTCAACTGGTTCTCAATTTTGCCATTTGGAAATGTCCGGCACCTGAGAGGGTCAGTGTGGCTGGTCTCCCGTAGGTGGAGGCCCCGGACGCTGCTAAACCTGACAGGGCACAGGACCGTGCCCACAACAAACTGTCCGGCCCCCAGTGGCGGGCGTGTAAAGGTGGAGGGACCCAGAGGGAAAAAGGAAAGGAGGAAAGTAGCAGAATAGCTGGAGAGGAGCGTGAAGTCAAAAAGTTGGTTTGTGTGTGCGTTTTTATTTTATTTTATTTATTTATTTATTTTTAAAAATATATTTTATTGATTTTTTACAGATCAGAAGGGAGAGGGACAGAAAGCCAGAAACATCCATGAGAGAGAAACATTGACCAGCTGCCTCCTGCACACCCCCCACTGGGAATGTGCCCGCAGCCAAGGCACATGCCCTTGACCGGAATCGAACCCGGGACCCTTCAGTCCGCAGTCCGACGCTCTATCCACTGAGCCAAACCAGTCTTGGCTGTGTGTGCGTTTTTAGATGGGGGGGTGGGAAAGATAATAGAGAAAGAAAAAGTGCTGAGACTAGGGAGCCTGGGATATTTTTTTTTTCTAAATACTTTTTTAAAAGAGGAGTTCTAGATTGACAACAAAATTAATAGGAAGGTACAGAGTTTTTCCATATGCCCTCTGCATCTACACATACAGAGCTTTCTCCATTATGGGGATACTTTTTCATTCTAAGTACCTTTGAGGTTATTTAGCTTATGCTAGGCTTTGACATGAATGATTATCATTTTCTTCAGCAATTTATTTAAACACCTTAGTCACATAAATTTTAATATTATAGGATTGCTATATTGAGTAAATGTTTATTAAAATTTAATTTTTTTCAGGAAATTCTGTTTGGTTGTTTTAACTTCTTTTTTATCATTCTTTGTTTTCCCCCAGGAGCCAAAGTGAATGATGTGGTTCCCTGGGTGTTGGATGTGATTTTAAATAAACATATCACCAGCCCCAATCCACATATGAGGCAGGCAGCCTGCATCTGGCTCCTTTCCCTTGTGAGGAAGCTGAGTACCCATAGAGAAGTGAAGGTAAGCCATCTATAAATGGGATCAGCTCTACTGATGAAACTGTTAAAAATTGAAGGGTGGTAGGAAGGAAGGTGTATGAAAGTGAGGCAATCTGAGATAAGGACCATTAACTGATAACAGATATTTTGAAATAAACTGTACATGATGGAATGAAGGATGGCAACTGATACATATTGGCTGGAAGATGATTCCGAATGGGAAGGCATCCCGCCAGAGTGGTGAGGATGCCGCGTTAAACTGCCTGTGGGTGGCCCCACCTTCAGGGTCGGCCCCCTCCTGATGGGAGCATCGCAGGGCCCGTGACTGCTTGGGTCCTCAGGTCTTACCGGTGTTGTGAGTCCCCAGAGGAAGATTCTTGTTCTCCTGTAGAGGAGGAGTTTCACTTTTCTCAGTGCCTCTTTTCTTCTTTCAGTCTCATCTTAAAGAAATTCAGAGCGCATTTGTGTCCGTTTTGTCAGAAAATGATGGTAGGTTATTGGTAAATATTTGATTTCCAAACATCGATAAACTTGTATTTCAAATTTTGGAAAAAAATCTATTAATGAAATAGGGGTACAGGAGACTTGATTCTTACTTATTTTCTAATTAAATCATGTTCTTCAGTTTTGCATTTAAAAATGGAGCTGAGGCCATCTTTAACATTAGCCCTTCTACTAAATAATAGCTTTCTTCTACTTCTGATTCCTTTCCTCTTTATGATTTAGGCCAGGAGAGAGCAAATAGTAGCTTCACTTGATAACTTGTTTTAAACATGTGGTCTTGTTTTGACTTTTCATTAAAAACGATTGGATGTGGGTGTGTTGGAATCCCGCAGCGTGTCAGCCTATCACGTGTGCGACTTGGGTCCACTGACACTCTGTCACTCTGCACTGTCCACTGAATGAGGCCCAGCAGTCTTGACTTGGTTTGTGGGTTGGATCTACTGTGAATGTAGTCCTCAGTACAGGGACTTTTTGGGGCCATGTCCACTGAGGTGATTTAGTACCTATTTAATAAAATGGGCAAATTGATTTTAGTCTCATATCTTTACTTTGGATTAATGCTACAAGTTTTTAAGAATTTCAACTTGATGGCCAGTAGACAAATTTTTCTTAAAGCAATATTATTTTGTCTGACTTTTGTGTAGAACTTAGCCAAGATGTTGCTTCAAAAGGCCTTGGGTTGGTGTATGAACTGGGCAATGAACAAGATCAACAGGAATTGGTTTCTACACTCGTAGAAACACTTATGACTGGCAAAAGGTACAGTGAACTTGAAAATTTCAGGTTTGAACACATAAGACAAGTTTTGCACATACTAAGAATATGCAGTGGAAGAAGGAATATTCAGCTTTTTATATTGCTGTTTATTAAGTCTTTTCTAAATCGAAAGTCAGTGATTGCTATGCTATGGATAGCAGCGTAATTACTGTCTAGGAAGTAAACTAAACTACTATTTGGAAGCATGCCAGTAGGTCAGATTTTGAAAACTGAATGATCTCAGGATAGTTAAAGCATTGGGTTATGAAAGCACTATAATTATTGTTGGCTAAATGAAAACGAAGACATGACAGGGAAGCTTGCACATTGCTGAGTCTGATCTATGAAGAGTATGAGAGAGGATATCCTTCTCATAATTTAATTGGGTGCTGTTTTATGTTGTCTTCCTTGTAGGAAGGGTAGTTTTTATTTTTGTTATTTATTTATTTTTAAACATTTTTATTAATTTTTTACAGAGAGGAAGGGAGAAGGATAGAGAGTTAGAAACACTGATGAGAGAGAAACAGTGGTCAGCTGCCTCTTGCACACCTGCTAGTGGGGATGTGCCCGCAACCAAGGTACATACATGCCTTTGACCGGAATTGAACCTGGGACCCTTCATTCTGCAGGCTGACGCTCTATCCACTGAGTCAAACCAGTTAGGGCAGGAAGGGTAGTTTTTAATGTAAGACAGCACTTAATTCAGTGTATTTATATGGGATGATTTTTTTATATTGGGGTTTATTTATTTATTCTAGACTTTATTTATAACATTTTCAGGCTGAAGAAAAGGAGTAGGTGACTGTTATATCTTGTACTGGTAGCTACTTGACAGGGAATTTTATCAGTTTGGGAATGAAATGTATCAGTTGAATGCTGGTATGAAAAAGTTGAGTCTAATTTAAATTTTGATGTTGTTTTGGTTTAGAATTAAACATGAAGTTTCTGGAGAAACAGTGGTATTTCAAGGGGGAGGTCTTGGCAAAACACCTGATGGGTAAGTGTGTCCCAATCTGTGGATCAGTCCTGTAGACATCTTTAGTTTGGTAAATAGAGCACTCATGAAACTTACTTCCACCCTCCTAGACAATGTTGTGTTAGTGGAAGGAGAAAACTTTTATGGAAAAAGCCTAATGTTGTAGGTTGGGTTTCCTGGGAAACCATCTGAGATGGAGATTTGTATGCTGGAGGTTTATTGAAGAATGTCTGGGGTCCTCACCGTGCAGGGGGAGATTGAGGAAGCAGGATGGGGCCAGCACTGAAGCAGATACCTCGCCAGGAGCTCTGGAGCTGGCGTCGGGTGGCTCGGCTTTGAGGAGCCAGGCCTTACCCTTCACTGAGCCTGACCTTGGGTCCAGGGAAGTTCTGTCAGCTCTCAGCTCGTGAATCCTGGATGGGGAGGAAGTCTGGCTGCATAGATGGGGACCCACACAGGGGTGGGACTGGGAGGACTCGACGTGCTTGGTGTCTTGAAGTCTACCAATTTAGCATTTTAGATAATTCCTAGAGCCCTCCCTCTTTTATATTATTCCATTGTGGTTACACTGTTGCTTTTCCTCTAAAAATGCTCAGGGGAAATTGCAGACTTGGCGGCTGTGTGCTGCCTGCAGCATTAGAAAGCAGCACTGGCTCTTCCTGAGCTGCTCCCTCTCATTGTTTTCACTTGGAGAGTTGTTTCCATTTACTTACTCTCCCTGGGTTATTAAAAAGTACCTGCTTTTCACAAAGTAATTAACCCAAGTGATCAGGTAGTTGAGCAAATGTTATTTGTTCAGAGGAAAATTAACAGGACTCAAGATGTTATTACCAAGGCTGTGTGCTCTAGCTAGCCAAGACTCTGGGGAAGATAGAAGTTATTTTCCAAGTCAGACTCACGATGGTGAGAGAGATTCATGCACAACATAGTGAAGGGCCACCGAGCTGCCTCCAGAGCTGGTGAGAGCTCTGCCTCCAGGAGAGTTGCAGGGGTGTGGAGGTCATGTACCAGTTGGTGACTTTGGGTTAGGTGACTCTTTATATTCTTTTTAGTCTGGTTCTCTGCCCTCTGCAGTGATGAGGTAGTCCAATATTGGAAATTTAGTAAAAACATAATTTTAAGATGTTCTAGTAATATTGGTAATGTAATTTTCATTAGATCAGAGATAGAGCAATACATTATTTCATACTTTTTGTTTGTTTTCAAGCCAGGGTCTCTCTACTTACAAGGAGCTTTGTTCTCTGGCCAGTGATCTTAGTCAGCCAGACTTGGTGTATAAATTTATGAATTTGGCAAACCATCATGCAATGTGGAACTCAAGGAAGGTAAGTTACTATATCACTGGACAGCTTTTATTTTTTTATTTTCCTCCAATGCCAAATCTGTTACATTGGTGGGGAGTGGCAATTGATATGCAGGATGTTTTGTAAAAGTCTGTGATTAGAGAGAGCTAGACCACCACATGGCTGCTGTTATTGATTGATAAAGCTGGGACACCCAATAAAATCAGGCTCAATTCAGGGGCAAGTTTGGGAGGGAGAATTTTGTGATCTTCATATATTGGCCATGTTAATATTGTACTGTAGCAGATGTATCTGACCCACTTCATCATATTTTTTCAGGGTGCTGCTTTTGGTTTTAATGTAATTGCTACCAAAGCTGGAGAACAGCTGGCTCCTTTTCTGCCTCAGCTAGTTCCTCGTCTCTATCGTTACCAGTTTGATCCCAACCTTGGCATCAGACAGGCCATGACAAGTATCTGGAATGCCTTGGTCACTGACAAAACAACGGCAAGTATCTCTGCTCTCTTGTCCGAGATTGTGTACAGGGTTTGGACCCAGTGCCCATCTTCCTTTCTTACTTTGTATACTTATTTGTTGAAACAAATACCAGTTCTTTTATTTCTTGCTTGCTTTCTTCCTCCAAGTATTGAATATACTCATGGCAACATTTATTGAAGTTTCAAAAATGGAAATAATCTAAGTGTCCACTGGGTAAAGAAATGACAGAACATTCACACAAGTGGAATACTGTATGTCCAGAGGTTCTGTTGTTGCAATGGAGAACAGGCCACGGTTCCCACATTCAGGGAGTTGACTTAGTTGGGGAGATAGACAAGGAAGCAGGCGATTACTGTGTGTGGTCTTTCTCTCTCAGTTTTCTGTCACCGGGCTGCTGCTCATACTCTATTCCCCTCCTGGATACTGGGACTCGCCACGCCAGGCCTGCCTCTGAGTGCCTGTTACTCTCTTAGCTTTGTCATTCTATATGAGCTCATCAGCTCAAGGGCATTTATTGTGATCGTTCCCAATCTTATATTTTTGGCCCCAGACAAGACTTGCATATCTAACTGCTGCTTTATATCTTAACTTGGGTGTTATTTCACAGTACCTTAGACATAGCCAGTCTAGAATAGGGCTTGGGAAAAACAGTGTTCCACCCTGGCTGATGGGCTCAGTTGGGAAAGGTTGCCTGTTTGGTTTCCTGTCAGGGCACATGCCCAGGTTTTAGGTTTGATCCCTGGTCAGGGTGCTTTTCTTTCTCTCTCTTCCTCCCTCTCCCTTCCTTTCTTTATAAAAATCAACAAAAACATATTTTAAAACAACAGTAACATAGAAAAACAACCTTCCCCATCTGTTTTCAGTGTTCATCCATTTATCCACGCCAGGAAACTTGCTGTCATCCTTAATTTTGTCTGTCTTACCCCATCCTCATTTGAATCCAGTGGCACATTCTATTGATTCTGCTTCTAAAGTGTTCCTTGAATCCATTCTCTTCTTTATTTTTCCTTTGGAACAGGTCATTTTTCTCTTTGCCTTCCTTCATTTAATTATCATTAGTAAAAATGATTTTAAAAAAATGCAAATTGGATTGTGACGTTTTGGGTTAAAATCCTTTAGTGGCTTCATAGTTCACTTTAAATAAAGTCCATGATTTTTATTACAGTCCCTGCACATGCTGTGGTCCTTTCCTTCCCTTCAGTCTGATAATAGGTTGAGTGTGTTCCTTTTCATGGTGGTAGGTACTTAGGGATCAGCTCGAAGGATTGATGAGTTTCATTTGCTCTATGAGATTATTTGGTACCATTGGGTCAGTCAAGATCTAATAGGCCAGTTGGCTTTATAGATCTGAGTTCAAGACATGAGGCCTAAGCTCTGAATCAGTATCGTCTTTGTATGTGTGAAAGTGAAGCTACAAGTGTGGATGAGATCCCCATGGAGGATGTTTAGAGAAGTGGACATTGAAAGACATCTTTTTGTTAAATCTTGGGTAAGCTATTTGCTTCTCTTGGTTTTCTTACATGTAAGTGAAGATAACAAAGCTTCTACAAGAGCGGAGATGGAGAAGCTGTAAGTTTTGAGGTTCTCTGGATCAGCTCAGAATCAGTCTACCATCAGTTTATATTACCAAATTGATGTGTATATCAAAACAAAACAGGCTTAAGAAATTAAATTCATCTTTGATTCTGAGAATTTATAACACTTCTTTACGTGCTAGACTCTGTGCAAAGTACCAGGGACACAAAGACAACTGAAACACTGTCCCTGTCCTCAAGATCTCAGCTAGGAGGACTGATTTGTGCTTGAGAAGGTACTGTGGGAACAGAGGTGTAGTAGGCCAGTCTTTTCTGAGAAGGTGATGCCTGATTTGAATCTTGAAGGACAAGTTGTGAGTTAGTTAAGCAAGTATGGGATGGAAGGTAGAGTAGTATGTGCCAAGAACTGGAGATGAGGCTGAATATGAGTGGTTGGCATTAGATGGGTCACAGAGGGTTTTATATTCGTGTCTAGGTGATTGGACTTTATTTTCATGAACTAAGGAAATGAGAGGATCAAGTTTGCATTTTAAAATGCTCGGTCCAACAACTTTTAGTAACTGCAGTGGGGAAAGAATTGTAGGCTGAGAGGCCTAGAGACATACTTAGGCTGTTACATACAGAAACATGTCAGGCCTGGCAGGTCTGGTTCGGTGGTTGAGTGTCGACCTTTGAATCTAGAGGTCATGGTTCCTTTTCTAGTCGGGGTACATGCCTGGGCTGTGGGCTTGATCTCCAGTGGGGGGCGGGGGGTAGGAGGCAGCTGATCCATTATTCTCTCTCATCATTGATGTTTCTCTCTCCCTCTCCCTCTCTGAAATAAAAAATACATGTATTTTTTAAAAACCATGCTAGGTGGTTTAGAGATGAATAATTTGGTTATTTTATTTTATCCTTTTGCTTTCCTTAGGTGGATAAATATTTGAAGGAAATTCTTGAAGATTTGATAAAGAACCTTACCAGCAGTATGTGGAGAGTTCGAGAATCCAGGTACAATTTTTAGAAATAACTGGACTAGTTAAATGCAACTCAATTTTTTTTCTTGATGTTCCCAAGTTTCATACTTTGGGCCAAAATAGTAAATTAAAGCTTCTTAAAAAATGTATTTCTGGTTGGGTTAGGCAGTTATTGTTATTTAACTATTTAACTCTAGTCAGTGTCTTAGTTTTTAAGTATGAAATTAAAGAAGTAGTAGACATCAAGATATATTTATATACTCTCATGACTTTGTTAGGGGAGGATTTATGTACACATGTTAATTTATATTTGTGAAGTGCTTGCTACATGTTTGGCAGAGTGCTAAGTACACTGGAAGTAAAAAATTATGTATCATCTAAAAGAGATTGTATTGTAGTTGTGGGAAACAGACATTGGATGAGTGTAAATGCCTTATGTCTGGTATATTTGAGTCATCAAAGAGAAACTAGTCATTGCTGTCTTGAGGTGGGGTAGAGTGAAGACTAGAAATATAGGCAGAATACATATTCTTTTTTGATATGAATGTTTAAGAGTAAAATAATTGAGCTTTCTGATCATGTATTTGAGATCAAATTGTTTATTTTTAGCTGTTTAGCTCTGAATGACTTACTAAGAGGAAGACCCCTAGATGACATCATTGATAAACTTCCAGAAATTTGGGAAACTCTTTTTAGAGTACAAGATGACATAAAGGTAAAATCTGCATTTAAACTAAAATTGTTAAAATATGTATAATTACATATTTAAAAATTCAATATCTGAAAAAATTTTAAAGACTGCAAGTTCTTCCCAAAGTTTCAGTCTTGATATGTCTATAAATTTGCAAGATTGGGTATCTTTAGATCTAAATGGCCATTGCCTGAGCTTCTTTTAATGGAGATCTATGATGCTATTGATTAGGGACAAATTAGAATTTAGAAGTGATCCAGAATAACTCTACTTTGGTAAGTTTCATAAGTTGGATCAGCCATTCCCAAATAGCATGACTGGTTCCTCTGCATTTTTCCTGAGAAATCTAAATTTTAGATATTTTGATATTTTGCCATTAAAATTAAGCATTTTAGCCTGGCTTGTGTGGCTCATTGGTGGAGCATCGACCCATGACCCAGGAGGTCACTGTTCAATGCCTGGTCACATGCCTGGGTTGTGGGCTCAATCCCTAGTAGAGTGCATGCAGGAGGCAGGAGATATTTTAAAAATCTCTTAGAATCCTCATAGAGATCTTCACGTTTGTTTTTATACTATATTTAGTTTCTAAACTGTTATATTTAATAGCTATATTGTTGTAAGGTCAAAATAGGTCATACTTAATTTTTAAAAAAAGTATTGATGGGCAAAGAGGCACTGTTTTTTGAAATGGGACTTTTCATACTAACCCATGTAGATCTAGATGCAGTTATGCATTGTGGAAGGAAACTAACTTTTATGATGCCAAACTTTTCTCTCTTTTAGGAATCTGTACGAAAAGCAGCAGAACTAGCTCTGAAAACTCTGAGCAAGGTGAGAACTCTTATCTTATATGGGGGTGAAATGGGGCAGGCTTCTAGTGACTTAGTAGAACCATAATAATGTCTTATTTTTTATCATACAAAATGACATTTAGTTGCAGTATAATTGGCATCATGTTATAGTTCACTGTTCTTAAAATGAATGTGAATCTGGGTGCTATTACAATAGAACACCTACTAGTATATCTCACTGGTCTTTTTAGATGGTGAGCTTTTTTGGTCTTTATATAAAGTCTGACTTTTATTTGACCATGAAGAGCACGTTACTCATTTAGATTAAACACCATCTGTCTTTTCTCTTTATTATTGCTGTGTTTATATGTTAATCTGCCTTTTATTTTTTTGAGGTTGGCAAGCTCTTTGAAACTAGTTTCCCACTTGAACTTGATTTTGTGGCATATCAGAGATTAATACATTCTAGGTCATGTTGTTAAATATTTTCTTATAAATTTTCTCATTTTACCTTTAGTAGTTTCCTATTTCACAAATTGGAGACCAAAGCTTAGAAAACAAAGTTCATTACCAAATTTTCCATTTAGTTATTGCAGACATAGGACTCAATCCCAGTTCTCATTCTTCTGTTTCTTTCTGTAGTGTCATAGACAGTGGATTCACTCATCCTTTTCTGTGGATGTGGGAAGTAGAAAGTGTGGGGTGAGAGGTCAGTTTCACTAATTTTCATACTCTTTGTGTGTGAGGTTTGTGTGAAAATGTGTGACCCTGCCAAAGGAGCAGCTGGCCAGAGAACCATCGCTGCCCTTCTGCCTTGCCTCCTGGACAAAGGAATGATGAGTCCTGTGACAGAAGTTCGAGCCCTCAGGTGTGAATCAGTTGATGAAATGAATATACTGGATTTACTTAGTTCTGTGAATGTTTTGATTTGAAAGTATGCAAAGTGAGACGAGGAAAACCCAAGGTAACCCAAGAAAGAGCATTTATTAAAAAGCCTAGAATACATTTGCAAAATATATTCTTGGGAACTTTGCTTTTGACCAGCATTATGCCGTTTGGCCTCAACCTTGAGAAGAGTGTTTTTAGAAAAAATTTCATTGGCCTTTGCCCAGCAAGCACATTTTCCTGTTAGGCCATCAGTCCTTGAGAGTTTGCTTGCTGGTAGTAATATCTAGTAATATTGCAGAGCTTATTAGTCTTAAAATAAACTTTACCACTTACAATAATTAAATATTAAAAAAATACACTCACAGTTCGATACATATGGCCATTTTAAGTTGAAATTAACAGAATGATTCTAATTTGTATTTTTTTTTGGCTTGTTTTTAAACTAGAATACTATTTAGGAACTTTATTCCATTTTTATTTCTCTCTTAAAATTGGACCAAATTGATAATACCACTTTGATAGTTGATGAGGCCAAGTTCTTTTAGGAGTGATAAAATTAGGATGTCATCATTTTGCTGTCCCCAGTAAAATAATCTAGGTATTGATTTTTCATGGCTTCTAAACCCACTGGTAAAAGGTTGATGGGGAATTTTATAAAAAATGGTTCAGTCTAACCAAACTGGGATCCACCATCACTCGTAACAGCACAAGCAAGGAGCAGACGTGTGTCTTCTGATGTGCTGGGACAGGACACGTACAGCACCACCCATGAAAGATTCTGTTTTTAAAAAATTGAACCTGAACTTGACTGAGCCTGCAGATCTGTGTAAGAGACAGAGGAGCATGTTTAGTGACACCATCAGGATACAGTCAATGACGACAAATAAATTATTAGAAATAGAGAAGGGAGGTCACTGTTAAAAAGATTCAAGAACTGTAGCCAATTGCCACGTGTGGATGGTGGGCCCTGGATTTGATTTCAACAAACACAGTTGTGAAACAGGGGAGTTTGGATATTAGGTGATATGAAGAAAATTATTAATATTTTTGAGTGTGAATTGCTGTTTTGATTATGATAAAGTATCCTTGCCTGTTTGTGATACATACTGAAGCTTAGTTAGGGAATATGCTTCAAAATAATACAGTGGCAAGAGAAAGAGTATGTGTGTGTGTAAATGAAGTAAAATTGGCCAAAGAATGCCAATGATTGAACTGTCTGGAGAATACATAGAATTTAACTTACAATTTTTTCACTTTCATATATGTGTGAAAATGTGTATAATACAAAGTAAAAAAAAAAAAAATAGTGCTAAGACCAGGCTCTATAAACAACAGAGTATATTCTTAAATGTAATACACTGCAAACATCCCCATGATTAAATTTGTCGGGCTTATTATTAGTACTGTAAAAAGGACTGTGTTTTCTGTGTCTGTAGCATTAACACGCTTGTGAAGATCAGCAAAAGTGCAGGAGCCATGTTGAAACCACATGCACCAAAACTCATCCCAGCTCTGCTAGAATCCTTAAGTGTACTGGAACCCCAGGTTCTCAATTATTTGAGTCTCCGGGCTACAGAACAAGAAAAGGTGAGTTGACAACACAGGCGTTTAGGTAAGTGTCATGAAAGAAGAGCCCTGTGAAAGTACTGGGGTCCATTGGCCTTAGGCACACTGCATGCCTTGAATGGTACTTTGACCACTCTTAATACAGCTCAATTACTGTAGCCACAGGGGTGCCCTTTTACAGGGTGGGAGGGAAAGGACTCATATGTTGTTCTGTGAGTCAGGTGAAAATGACACTTCCAATCAAAAAATGCATTAACATTTATATAACACAGTTTTTGTCTGTCTATTTTTTTAGGGGTTGAGTCTGTACTCTCAGAATCCTTTTGTGGATTACTCACTTCTACCCTACAAGTAAAGAGAATTTGTATCTAGACTTTGGCATAGTCTAAAATTACTCTGCTTTTTAGATATACTGAAATTTTTAAAAATTATCATTTTTAAATATTATAGATGAAACATATTTATTATGAAGTGAAAACTATACAAAGAGTATAAAGTAATTCCCTGGGAGTCCTCTTTCCCCTACGAGCACAATATTATTTCCAGAGGAGTACCCAATGTCAACAGTTTCCTATGTCTTTTTTTTTTAAGTTAAAAAAAAAATTTTTTTTTTTTACAATATAACTTATATTTAATAGTAGTACATATGTTTTCCTTTCCCCCCCAATATTCTCTCCCCAGCCTCCTTTACCCCCCAGCACATGTCCCCACCTGCCCCCCTCCCTGCCCCAGTGACTTTCATTCATTGGTTATGCTCATATGTATGCATACAAGTCCTTCGGTTGATCTCTCCCAGCATCTGTCTCCCCTCCACTCCAGCCTTCCCCCTGTAGCTTGACAGCCTGTTCGAGGCCACCCTGCCTCTGTATCAATCACTTCCCCCAGTTTCTTTTCTTCAAAAATATCTTGCCTCTGCATACTAGAAACAAACGTATAAGAGCAAAAAAAAAGTTTGAGTGTCACTTTCAATAGTTTCCTATGTCTGAAAATTCTTTTTTAGTCATAGGCTATAAAACCAAACAAACGTACTAATCTTAAAATAGAATCAGACTATGAATTTTGTTCTGCAGTTTGCTTTTTGTAATTAAAAAGATATCATGTTTGTATATATAGATCTATTTCATTCTTTTTAATTCATGCCTAATATTCTACAATGAGATGATTTTGAATTTTTGTAGGAGAGATTTTTGTGGCATCAAACATTGTGAATGTTCTATTTCCTCCATATCTTAAAGCCAACATTGAATGATATCAACCTGAGAAGCAAGAATCATTACTCTAAGTTACACTTTCTTATTATTAGTGTTGTCTATTTTCTTTTCATACTATATTAACTATTTTTATTTTTTCTATGAATTGTATGTTTCTATTCCATGCCTATTTTTGTATTTATTTTTTATATTTATCTTTATTTATTAGGACAGAGCGCAATGTAGATTGAAAATGTTTTTTCTCAGTTGACTATTTGATTTTTAACTTGCCTGTGCTATGTAATAACTTACTGTCTTTTCCCTGGGTCTCTAATATTGCTGTTTCTTCTCCCTTCTTTTAGCAGTAGTCTTGCCCCTTCCCAATCTTATAGGTGTTGACAATTAGGAAATGTAAATTCTATTCCAGACTTTGCAGCTCTGGGCAAGTTACTGCCTTATTTTCCTTATTTATTATGTCTGGATAGTGTTAACCTCTCCTACAGCATAGCTATTAGACTAAAATGCCATTGTAAATGAGAAGACCCTTTATAAAGTTCAAGCAATAAATATGAATTTTCTTACTGCTTAGACATTAGACACATTTTTTAAAAACCTTAGTTGGAAATTTACTTAGTGTATTCCTTTATTTAGTGGATGGAGAACTTGAGGCTCAAGAAGGCTGGATGGCTTGCTCAGAGCCTTACTGTGCTAATTTCTGAGGGCAGTTAATGTCTACATATTGTCTGAATTTCTCACCTGTAGTGAGATGCTGCCTCTACAGGTAAATGGTTGAATGTAGGTCAAAAGGAATTAGAAGTGGACTTATATTTGACTTAGTTATGTATATATTATTTTTTCAAAAGATTCTTCAATTTGGCATAAAGCCCTTTTATGGGCGTGTATAGAAGTTCTTAGTTAATTGAATGTGCTGAGTGACTTCAGTTTCTGTTCTCAGGCTGCGATGGATAGTGCTCGACTCAGTGCTGCCAAATCCTCTCCCATGATGGAAACAATCAACATGGTCAGTGCCTAATGTAATGAGAAAGTTTAAGTGTGTTTGCTTACCTTAGAGTGTAATTGTTCAAAGTTTCTAGGTTACCTTAAATAAAATAGAAATTTAAGGGAGAGTCAAACAGCTATTGTGTGACTTCAGTTTTTTCTTGGTATAGTTCTTTCTTCTTTTGTATCACTAAATGGAAAAAATGATTTTTCAACTACTAGAATCCATTAGTCCAGAGTTGTGTTATAGGACAATATGTTAAAATATTTCTGTGTAGATATAAATGTCCTTTGGCCTACTTAGCACGATTCAGGTTTTTGTCTCTGCCTGAGCATTATCTTTGGGAAGTCCTGGGGCGGTGTGGGCGGGACATATTCAGTGAAGCAGGCAGCATTAAGGCAGGAGAAGAGACCTGAGCAGTGTTGATAGGGTTTTTTTTGTTGTTTTGCTTTGTGGGTTTTTTTAAGTCATAGGGAGGGATTTGCAAAAAAGAACTGCTTAGCACCGAGGTTATGAGTTCCTGGACTAGATTAGAAGTCGCTGAAGTCACTAAAGTTGTCTCTGTTGTGCATGCCCTGGAGTGTTAACCCAGAGCTCATGAGCAACTGGAAATAATTTTGCTAAGCAGATCACAAGCCCGGACAGAAGAAGGAGATATGTTTTACGGTTTATTGGGAGATTGACCAAAGTTTGGTCTAAGGATTATTGGAAGGAAAAGAAAACTTGGAGAAATAGGAATGGTTAGCAAACACCTTATAGATGTGATCATTAATAATAGAATATACTTCATTGCATTTAAAAAATATAGTGTAGCAAATCTAAGAAATCAACTTTAAATAAGATGGATTGGTAGGGCAGACCCACTACAGACCAGTTTTAATGTAGGTCCTTACACTGAACATGAACTAATAGAGGAAGTAGATCCAGCAAGATCCTTTTTTGTTGGCAATCATTAATTTTCTCTTTTAGAAAATCAGTGTTTTTCATGGTTTCTGTTTCGTTTGTAATGTTGAACCACCGATGAATGGTTTTTGTTTATAGTATATTGATGATTTTAACATTGAAATTGGAACAAAATCAAACTAGCAATTTTTCAACTTCATGTCAAATCCAGTGGGTACATATTTGTTTGACATGGGCAGTTTTTAATTGAGGGTGTGATATGGGCTTTATTTTCTAAGGTTAACTTTATATCTATTCTTTCCCGAAAGTGCCTGCAGTACCTTGATGTGTCGGTGCTGAGTGAGCTAGTGCCTAGGTTGTGTGAGCTGATCAGAAGTGGTGTAGGTCTTGGAACTAAGGTACGAAAGTGTATTTTTCACAAGAGTACTTCTCATTTGTTTAGGCCACAAAAATATAATAGCCACATGTTTGAAATTCATAGTTTTTATAAAACCCAATATTTTAGGTTAACCAGTTTGTTTTTATGGTTGCATTAATAAATTAAGACATTTAACTAATTTAGGAAATGACATGTGACTTAATATTGTCCTTTTTAGTGGAGTCATTTCTGTCTCCTGGTTGCTGTGTACATGCCATCTAAGTTCTCATTCATTATCACTTATTAATGGAAATGCTCATCCATTAATAAGTTATCAGGCATGGTTATTTTTAGGTGGTGATTAGCATTTTTCACTGCACTCAGCCAGTGTTTGGATAGGAAAATGTCTTTCCAAGATTTTTCAAGGATTAAACCCTACCCCCACACACTAAAAACAAACAAGTCATATTTTTTGTTTTTTCCTCCTGACAAAATTAACACTTGCTTGCCTTTTAAAAACTTTAGCATTTAAAGATCAGGGGCAAGCTAAAAATTGTCCTAAGGTTACCACCCAGAGATCATTGCTGTTAATGTTTCCAAGTGTTTCCTTCCAGCGGCTTAATCGTGCATGTGTCTTCCACAGCGACTGCTTTAATGGCCATATGATATTCTGCTGTGTGGCTCTTTCTTTCTTCCTTTCTTTCTTTCTTTCTTTCTTTCTTTCTTTCTTTCTTTCTTTCTTTCTTTCTTTCTTTCTTTCTTCTTCCTTCTTCCTTCCTTCCTTCCTTCCTTCCTTCCTTCCTTCCTTCCTTCCTTCCTTCCTTCCTTCCCTTCTTCCTTCCCTTCCCTTCTTCCTTCCCTTCCCTTCCCTTCCCTTCCCTTCCCTTCCCTTCCCTTCCCTTCCCTTCCCTTCCCTTCCCTTCCCTTCCCTTCCCTTCCCCCTTCCCTCCCTCCCTTCCCTCCCTCCCCTCCCTCCCTCCCTCCCTCCCTCCCTTCCCTCCCCTTCCCCTCCCTCCCCTCCCCCCCTCCCCTCCCCTCCTCTCCCTTCCCCTCCCCTCCCTTCCCCTCCCCTCCCCTCCTCTCCCTTCCCCTCCCCTCCCTTCCCTTTCCTTCCCTATCTATCAAGGAACATCTGCTTGTTTTCAGCTTTTTGGTGTTAAACAAAGCATGCTATGCATGTCTTGGGACACATGGGAAGCTATTTCTTTTGGTGAAATTTCTAGAACTGGAAATGTTAGAACAAGGATGGACAAGATGACATACGTTGTCCTCCCAAAATATTGAACCAGTTTTCTTTCTTTTTTGAAAAAAAAAAAAGTTTTTTTTAATTGATTTTTAAAGAGAGAGGAAGGGACGGGGGAGAGAGAGAGAGAGACATCAACGAGAGAGAAACATCGATCCGCTCGCTACTCCTACACGCCTCCTACGGGGATCGAGCCCACAACTTGGGCATGTGCCTTGGTTGGGAATCGAACTGGCAACCTCTTGGTGCGTGGGATGACGCTCAGCCAGCTGAGCCACACTGCCAGGGCCAGTTTTCGTTCTTAATTGCAGTGTGTGAGACACCTATTTTCCTCCTGGAGGTTTTGAGAAAAAAAAAAATCTCTGCATGGCTAATTTAAAATAAGAGTTTTCCTCTTTCCAGATTGATTCATGGAGGGGCTGTTAGACTTTGTATACTTTATTTTTAAATCTTCGACACCCACCTAAAACAGAGGGTTTCAGAGCGCCGTGACCATCACATTTAGACCTTTGCCTTTGTAACCCTGTAGGGAGGCTGTGCCAGTGTCATTGTGTCATTAACTACTCAGTGTCCCCAGGACCTAACACCTTACTCAGGTGAGTTTGTCAAAACTGTACGTAGTGGTATTTTTCTATGGCCATGTCTTGTGTGACAAGATTTAAAAAATAATAATAATTATCATTCTGACATGCTAGTGTTCCTCTATACTTTTTCCCCCTCTTTATCTCTTTGTTTGCAGGAGTAAAGGATGATCAATTTTAGCACATTTTATGTGTTTGATTATTTTCCGGTGGTACAAGAAGGTGAAAGTATCTATCATCCTGTAGGATTAGTTTACTACATTTTACATCAGCAATTTTCTCTTCTTACATTGGCCTGTAGGGGGGGCCTAATGAACTTTTTGTACCTAGCTTTCATTTTTTCAACTTTCCTCACAATATTCTAGACACAAATTAATTTTAAATTTTATAGCAGGCAAATGGACAGTACAAATATAATATACAGGGGCTCTAAACTACCCTGGAATAAATCAGGTATTAATTGCAAGGCTAAGTTTGTTTTGGTTCTGGGGACAGAGAAAACCATTTGGTCAACCAAGTGCCAGATTTTTCTCCTTTATTTCTGATAGGTAAACTTATGAGTGCTCTGCTTAGTGGCCTGACAGATCGGAACAGTGTAATTCAGAAATCCTGTGCATTTGCCATGGGCCATTTAGTTCGGGTGAGTTAAATTTCTTACTTAGTTAAGTGATTATACTTAGGTAATTATACAGCAATGACAGTATTGTTTCTTTTTTCAGACCTCACGGGATAGCAGCACTGAGAAACTCCTGCAGAAGCTCAACAGCTGGTACATGGAGAAAGATGGTACCTTTTAAATATTTATATTATTTTAAATTTAGATATAAACAACCTAATCTGGTTTTATGTGTTTTGCTAGGAACATTTCTCATTGATTTTACTGTGGTCCAGACTAAGCAGTAATCTATTTAGATTAGTTACCCTTAAAAACAGTAAGTATCATAAAGATTGTGTGTTTTTTTCTGCTTCTCTTCAGAACCCATCTACAAGACCTCTTGTGCTTTGACTATTCATGCTATTGGACGCTACAGCCCGGACGTATTGAAGAACCATGCCAAAGAAGTTCTGCCTTTGGCATTTCTAGGCATGCATGAGATTTCTGATGAGGAGAAAGCAGAAAAGGATAAATGTAACTTATGGACTGAAGTGTGGCAGGAGAATGTACCTGGTTAGTAAATAGTACCTAAGAATTAAGCCTATTTCTTAAGAATCACAGCTGGAGTTTTTACTCACATTTTTTAGTCATGAGCTCCTGTAGCTACTTTCCCAGGACCTTAATAGCATGTGTCCCGTTTGCTTTTGAGCCTGTATCCCAATGGCTGGGTTCTCAAGGTTGGCGCTCAGAGTTCTGCTCTTTCCTCTCCCGTTGATGCCCCCATCAACAGAGAGAAAAATGTTGCCCCAACAGAGTAGTTTCACTTATTTTAATTGAGAGTGAAGAGTGATTTTACGTTGCCTTAGAGCATTATTTAGAGTAGGGCTTCTTAAACCACTCGCCCTTTTTCATTTAACCTGGACGCATGCATGTCAATGGGACGAGGACTGCTGGGCGTGATTCCTCATGGACACTCCCAAGTGCGTGAAGTCCTGCAGTTGCAGTGATACGTCACATGTCACTTGCTTTCTCTCCCTGTTCCAGAGGAGCATAATGTAACCGTTGAGAATCACTGCTTTAGACTGTGGTCACTGACTTTTTTTTCAGACTTAGGAAAGAAAAAGCAGTAATTTTTTTTTCTTGTCACTTAAAAGTTGCTTTAATTTTGCCGTTTGTAACCTAGGTTCCTTTGGTGGCATTCGGTTATACCTGCAGGAGTTGATTGCTATTACCCAGAAGGCTTTACAGTCTCAGTCCTGGAAAATGAAAGCCCAGGGTGCAATTGCCATGGCATCAATTGCAAAACAAACCAGCTCCCTAGTTCCTCCATATCTGGGAATGATACTGACCGCATTGCTGCAAGGCCTCGCTGGAAGAACATGGGCAGGAAAGGTAAAGGAACCACTCACATCCCCTTAAACTTAAGGTATCCTTAAAGGATGATGACTTCGTCTTTCATTTCTTACAAAAATTAGAATCTGGTTTTGTGAGACATCAGATGGATTGTTTTTGTGAACCATATTTTCAAAGGGAAACCCCTGTGTCCTGAATACTGCATAGTAAAGCTGGAGATTGATTTTTACTTATCATGTTCAGCTTTTAAAGATAAGTCTTAAACCAGTGACCTCATGCACAGATCAGGATTGGGCATATGTGAAGCTGAGTAGCAAGGCAGGCTGTTCAAACCTGCACCCGAGGATGCTCATCTCGGGGCCTGTGAATTAGTAACAGTCATTTTTTACACAAGGCAGGAGTAGGATACGCTGAACACTCAGCAGGGAAAATGAGATTGTGGCAGCACGAAACAGTCTACTTGGTGCTGTGAATGTCAGCGGTGTCCAGTGCAGTACCACCGAAGAAGAGCTGGGCTAGGAGATTAGTTCTGACTCCATCGCCCATACTTCTGCCTGTGTGACCTTGGGCAGGTCAGCTCTCTAGGCTTTGTGAAATGGAGAGAAAGGCAGTTATTCTGCATCTGTGGGTGTAAGGGTCTGAAGATAAGATGACTCTGGTTAATTTTTGTTATCCTAGTTATGAAATTGCAGTCAAAGTGCAAAGAATGTAAATGACACATATGTGCTTAATAGCATTCTCATTTTTCAATCCCGTAGGAAGAACTGCTGAAAGCCATTGCCTGTGTGGTGGCAGCTTGCAGGTAATGTTCTGTTAGTGAAGATGCCATTTCTTAAACTGAAGCCGGAGTGGCGGCCTCTATTAACTGTTGTGATGCTTTTGTATGGGTCCTGTAGTGAAGAGCTGGAAAAGCCTGTGCCCAATCAGCCCAGCACGAATGAAATTATCCAGGCTGTTCTCAAGGAGTGCTGCAGAGAGAACCCCAAATACAAAATTGTAGCAATCAGCTGTGCAGCGGATGTCTTGAAGGCCACCAAAGAAGACAGATTCCAGGAGTTTTCTGACATTGTCATACCTCTCATCAAGAAGGTAATGACCACCTGTATCTTCTCAGGTCTGGTTTCTACTTCAAAAATTAAAGAGAAAAGATTTTTCTGTGTTCTGTTTGAATATTTTATTTTAGCGTTAGTGTAGCTGCAAATAGAAAATCATTGCCCTCGTGGTCCACGGTGTAGCTACATTCCAGACAGGTGATGGCAAAGCTGAAGAAAGAATGAAGGATCAAAGTAGGTATGTCAGTGCTTTCTTCAGGAGAGCTCCTGGAAATGCTGCCTGGCATTTTCACTTCTGTCCCGTTGGCCAATCCTTAGCTGGAATCTGACTGCAGATGCATTCTCGGTGTCCATTCGTTTCCATGGGAGAAGGGGACAGTGGTTAGCTTTATTTTATTTATTTTTAAAAAATATATTTTTGTTTATATCAGAGAGAAAGGGAAAAGGAAAGAGAGAAACATCAGTGATGAGAGATAATCATTGATTGGCTGCCTCCTGAAAACCCCCTCCCCCCCACTAGAGATGGAGCCAGCAACCCAGGCTTATGCCCTTGTCTGGAATCGAACCTGGGACCCTTCAGTCCACAGGCCGACACTATCCACTGAGTCAAACCAGCCAGGGTTGGTTAGCTTTATTTTTAAAACAAAGCAGAAAGATAAGTCTATTGCAGGGGTTTCAACCCTGCAATCCAAGAAACTCTAGGCTACATGAGTGGATATTGGAATGAATGGTCTCTGTCATACAAGGTGGGACAAAACTGGATTTACAGTTGTTCATATGGAAAATAATATAATAATAAGTGCTAATATAAGAATAACCTCTATGTTTTGTGTACTCACAACTGTAAATATACTTTTGCCCCACCCTGTGGTTAAAATAATCTCTGCCTTTGAGCTTGTGCAGACACCACCCCAGCCAGCCATCCTAGAGTGAAGATAGGGAGCTCAGTGTGTCACTGGTAATGGCCTTTGCCATATATTGGGGGCCAGAGTTTGATCCAAAACAGACTTTAGTTTCATTTGGAAAATGAAATACTTGTTTTTAAAGAAATAAAGAGTATAGTTTACTATTTTTTTGTGAAACATTCTTATTTCTTGTGTTGCTGCTAATTTGTAGTTGTTTTCTTTCAGTAAAAAGGCTTTTTAAATAATATTACCTACATAATGGATTTGGAAGCCTTATATTTTGAATTGATGATATTTCGAGCTAGCTGGATGAGTCTCATTTCCCAACCTGTTTCCTTATTATAGGAGTTTGGATTTAGCTCATTACCAAGTTCTTTCATCTTTAATTCCATGATTCTAATGCAAGTATTTTCATGTGGTGCTCAAAGTACTACATGTACAGTGTTTATTTTCCACTTTGCTTCAGGTTTCCTTTAAACAACTTCCCATATTTATTAGAAGATATAGTATCCTGTTACAAATTCTTTTTAGAGATAGGAAAACTCAGGCTAGAGAATTTAGCATTTAATTCTTGGTTAACATCTCCTTTGGCACTCTGATTGTTTTAATAGTAAACCTGTAACTTTGAAAAACAACATACTATGCTCTTTTTTTTTTTTTTTTTTTGTATGTCCTAGAACTCGCCTGAAAGCACTGGAGTCCGGACAACCAAAAATGAAGATGAGAATGAGAAGGAAAGGGAGCTGCAGCTGGAATCCCTGCTAGGAGCCTTTGAGAGCCTGGGCAAAGCCTGGCCCCGAAATATGGAGACTCAGCGTAAGCGCTAGAACCTGCACTCGAAGAAGTGCTATAACCAGAGGCTATTTAATGAGAGCAGAGATGTTCTGAGCGACAGATTACTGTTTCTTGCACATTCTGACTGATTATTAGAATTATCCAACATAAATTTTACTCCTACGTTGGCACATAATCCTGTTGTATTAGTTTGCCAGCGTTACTATAACAAAGTACTGCGGAGAGGTGGCTTAACCAACAAACTCATTTTCTCACAATTCTGTTTGAGATCAGGGTGTCAAGCGTGTTGGTTTCTTTTGAAACCTCTCTCCTTGGCTTGTAAATAACCGTCTATGTCTGCGTCCTAATCTCTTCTTATGAGGACACCAGCAATACCAGGTTAGGGCCCACCCCAATGGCCTCTTTAAAGATACTGTCTCTCAGTACAGTCATTCTGAGGGTCTTAGTTATGAAATTCGGGGAACGCAATTCAGCCCTTAACACCCATGATACAGTATATAGATAGTTTGACTAAAAGAATTCTTTTACTCTTCTTTGTGATACTATTTGCTGAGCAATCCACAAAATATAGTAGTGGGGTCTCTTCATCTTGGAAATTAATGACCTTGTAAGTAAACAAATGTTTAATAAGCAAGTGAAATATCTGTTTCACTGAGAACCTTGAAACTTTTTGAGAGATTTGCAGAATTGGACGTGTTTTCCAAAGGGTTAAGTAGATGAACAAACAGTAAACCCTTTTTGTTGGATTAGGTTGCAGTTAGGAGTCTTGACTGGAATTTGAACTTGAGAACTAGGCTCCTCTGAAGTTTGCCTTCTGTTAGTTTCCCCCCCAGGGACTTAATATGCTTGAGTGTTAATAAAAAAGTATGTTGATTATTTGTGATTGGATATGTCTGAAATCAGATTTAAGATTATCTCTGAGCCTTGCCATTTTTTTTTTGGTGAACTTTAAAAAATATATTTGCCATGTATAGGGAAGGATTTTCCAAAAGATACATATTTATAAATGGTTTTATGTCTTGGCATTATGTTTTGGACTGCAGTGGAAGGCTCCTTTTTTTGACCTACTGACTTTTTCTTGAATGAGGTAGAAAAAATAGGGAATTTATATGAAAACTAGTGGCCCGGTGTACAGATTCATTTAGAAGAAACATTCATGTGGTAATTAGGTTACTGCGAAAAATTACATGTCAAAATAGTATGTATAGTATTATAAAATAGTATAATATGGTATTATAAAATTAAAACATACGTGCAGTAGGCACCGGTGAGAGCTTTACATGTATCGCAGGTGCACGAGTCAATGTTTATTTTTAAATTGCCTGTGCGCATCAGTCAGACAGATGGACGGGTGGTCACTTAGCCTTTTATATATATACTAGAGGCCCAGTGCACAAAAATCGTGCGGGGGGGGGGGGATGGGGGGACGGATGTTCCTCAGCCCAGCCTGCACCCTCTTCTATCTGGGACTCCTCGAGGGATGTCTGACTGCCCTTTTAGGCCCGACCCCAATAGGATCAGGCCTAAACAGGCAGTTGGACATCCTTCTCAAAATCCAGGACTGCTGGCTCCAAACTGCTCACCTGCCTGACTCCCTGATTGCCCCTAACCGCACCTGCCTGCCAGCCTGATTACCCCCTAACTACTCTGCCAGCCTAATTGATGTCTGACTGCTCCCCTGCCAGCCTGTTTGCCCCCAACTTCCCTCCTCTGCTGGCCTGGTTACCCCTAACTACCCTCCCCTGCTGGCCTGATTGCCCACAACTGCCCTCCCTTGCAGTCCTGGAACCTCCCAATGGCCCTCCCCTGCTGGCCATCTTGTGGTGGCCATCTTGTGTCCACATGGGAGCAGGATCTTTGACCACATGGGGGCAGCCCTCTTTGTTGGAGTGATGGTCAAGCTGCATATTACTCTTTTATTAGATAGGATAGAGGCCTGGTGCATGGGTGGGGGCTAGCTGGTTTGCCCTGAAGAGAGTTCTGGATCAGGATGGGGGTTCCCTTGAGGCATGGGGTGGCCTGGGTGAGGGGCCTATAGTGGTGTGCAGGCTGGCCATGTCCCACAGCGACCCAAGCAGAAGCCCTGGGATTTGGGATTAATTTATGTTTGTAGCCGGGAGTCACTCCATGGTGACAGCCATTTCTGTTTAAGTTCTATAATTAAAACTTTGTAGCCTAGAGTGGAGGCCTAGGCTAGTGCTGCAGAAGTTTGGCTTCCTCTATCACCCCGGCAACCCTAGCATCTGCTCTCCCTAGCTCTGTGGCTGCCGCCATTTTTGTTTGAATTATGTATCTTTTATAATTGAAACTTTGTAGTATTGAGTGGAGTCCTAGGCCGGCAACAGCAGGCGGAAAGCTTGGCTTCCTCCATTGCCAGGGAAACCCAAGCCTCCCTCCTGCTCTCAGTGGCGGCAGCCATCTTGGTTGGGGTTTATTTGCATAATCTCCTGATTGGCTGGTGGGCATGGCTGTGGGCGCAGGCTTGATCAGAGGTATGGTCAATTTGCATATTACTCTTTTATTAGATAGGATATAGAAGATGATACATACCCAAAGCCATCTATCTTAGTGTAAGGCATAGAAATGTATGCTCATTTGCCAGTTATTGAGGGGAAGGCCAAGCCTTTGAGAATTGAACTTTTTGTACATCTTATATAAAGTATCATCTACAACTTCTGATTTCTGTTTATTGTAGAAAAAGAAGCTAAAATTTCTTATGCAACAATTCCAGTCCAGAATTCTTGCAGATCTTTACTGCCAATTGTCTTTACATATGTGAATCAAACTAAAAATAACAACTTTGTTGAATTTTATACACCTATTTTATCAGTTAGTGTACTATCCTACCTAATAAAATAGTAATATGCAAATTGACCATACCTTCTATCAAGCCACGCCCACAAGTCAATCAGTAGTAAGTTATGCAAATAAACCTCAACCAAGATGGCTGCCACCACTGAGAGCAGGAGGGAGGCCTGGGTTTCCCCAGCAATGGAGGAAGCCAGGCTTTCTGCCTGCTGTTACCAGCCTAGGCCTTCACTCAAGGCTACAAAATTTCAATTATAGAAGACATATCCCAACAGAAATGGCAGCAGCCACGGAGCTGGAGAGAGCAGATGCTAGGATTGCCAGGGCGATGGAGGAAGCTAAGCTTCTGCAGCCCTAGCGCCTAGGTCTCCACTCTAGACTACAAAGTTTCAATTATAGAATTTGAATAAACCCAAACAGAAATGGCTCTCGCCACAGAGCGAGCAGAAGGCTTGGCTCTGCTTCAGGCTGCAAAGTTTCAATTGTAGACATAAATTAATCCCAGATACCTGGGCCTCCGCTTCCTTCACTGGGGGGCGTGGCCGGCCTGCAAACCACCAAAGGCCTTTTGTCCAGACTGCTCCACGCCCCCAGGGGACCCCCACCCTGATCCAGGACACTCTTCAGGGCAAACCAGCTGGCTGCCAGGACCCATGCATCAGGCCTCTAGCCTATCTAATAAAAAGAGTAATTTGCAGATTGACCATCCCTCCAACACAAGAGGGTTGCCCACATGTAGTCAAAGATCCTGCCCCCATGTGGACACAAGATGGTCACCACAAGATGGCCAGCAGGGGAGGGCCGTTGAGAGGTTCCAAGCATTTAAGGGAGGGCAGTTGTGGGCCATCAGGCCAGCAGGGGCGGGCCATTGGGAGGGACCAGGCCTGTAAGGGAGGGCAGTGGGGGAAAATCAAGCCTGCAGGGGAGGGCAGTTAGGGGTAACCAGGCCAGCAGAGGAGGGAAGTTGGGGTCAAAGAGGCTGGCAGGGGAGCAGTTAGACATCAATCAGGCTTGCAGGGGTGATCAGGCTGGCAGGTAGAAGCACTTAGGGGCAATCAGGGAGGCAGGCAGGTGAGCAGTTTGGAGCCAGCAGTGCTGGATTGTGCGAAGGATGTCCGACTGCCTGTTTAGGCCAAAACCTACTGGGATCAGGCCTAAACAGGCAGTCGGACATCCCTCGAGGGGTCCCAGGTTGGAGAGGGTACAGGCTGGGCTAAGGGACATCCCCCACCTCCCATGCATGAATTTTCATGCACCAGGCCTGTAGTCCTACATAACAAAAGGGTAGTATGCAAGCTGACCCTAACCGTCGAACAACTAGGAATGACTGGTTGCTATGATGTGCACTTACCACCAGGGGGCAGATCCTGGAGCTGCCCCCCTGGTGGTCAGCACGCTCTCACAGTGGGGGCCACTGCTCAGCCTCTCCCACCACGGTGGCAGTGCTAAGGGTGTCCAACTGATAGTTTAGGCCCACTCCCCAGGGTGCGGGCCTAAGCCATTAGTCAGACATCCCCCGAGGCTCCCAGGTTGCCAGAGGGATGTCTGACTGACAGGTGGACATCCCCCCAGAGATCCCAGACTGTGAGGGGGCGCAGGCTGGACTGAGGGACTTCCTCCACTCCCCCCAGTGCATGAGTTTTCGTGCACTGGGCCTTTAGTTAATTATATAATTGTAATTGCAAGTGCAGTTGGTGTGACGGGTTTGGGATAGAGCTGATGTCTGTTGATAAGTCCACAATGTGCTTAGGCCTGGGATCAGGCCTAAACAGGCAGTCGGACATCCCTCGAGGGGTCCCAGGTTGGAGAGGGTACAGGCTGGGCTAAGGGACATCCCCCACCTCCCATGCACGAATTTTCATGCACCAGAAACAACGCCTCCAGAGTTCTGCTTTCTTATCATTCAGGGAGTTCTACAGGGAAAGGGAGTGTGGTTAAGACTCAGTGTCAGTTTCTTGGAGAAGGATACTGCTTTGAAAATGAACATTTACAAACAGTTAAACGGGACCTTCATGGGGGAAGTTCTGATCAGGGAAATTTGTTTGGGAATTGGACACAAAGTCAGCTTGAAGTTCTGTTGGTTGGTTTTTTGAAATTTCATGGCTTTAACTAAAGGCATTTATTTTATTTTTTCCTCCCTCTTTTTTGTCTCCTTGCCTCCCACCCATCTCTGCCCCTCTGTTCCTCTCTGTTTCTGTCTCTGTCCTTCCATCTGTCCCTCATTTGCTCTGTCTTTTGCTCCTTCACACTCCCTGTCCTACTCTGTCCCATTCTGTCTTTCTTCCCAGGTTGTTATCGGCAGGAGATATGCAAGTTGATGTGTGACCGGCTAAAACTCAGCACGTGGAAAGTGCAGCTAGGAGTCCTACAGTCAATGAATGCCTTTTTTCAGGGGTAATTTGCTTCATACATAGTTCATTTATTTTGTCCTTTTCCCGCTTAGCATTTTATATATAATCAATGAAATTCTTTTAAAATTTTAAACTAAATGCTAGAATGACATCATAAATTGATACATGCAGATATAAATTATTTGCGCCAGAAAGGTTTTGGAATATTTCTTAAAACTGGTATTTGAGTCTTGCCTTCTGGTTTTTATAGACTAATGCTTTTGGAAGAAGAACATGCAGATCCTGAGGCTTTGTCTGAAATTCTCCTTGAAACTTGTAAATCAATCACATATTCTTTAGGTGAGTGTGATAAACTGACATTGATAAGGGGTTCTGATTTTAAAGGTCAGGGAGCTAAGTTTCAGATATTTCCTACCTTGTGCTGGGAACTAAGTTTATGGAATTGCTGAACTATCCTATTGAATATACTCTGTTTGCCCAGATTGAAACATATTAACCTGGAACTATAATTTAGGATTTTAACTTCTAGGTTAGAAAAACCCTTGTGATAGTATTTTTAAAAAAACTTCTACTTGGAAATAATTTTAAACTTATAGAAAAGTTGCAATAATAGTATATATATCCCACATATGAGTTAAATCATATGGTTCTTAACTTTTCTGTAGGACTTATTTCGCTGGCATTATATTCTCATCCATGTTGTCGAAATGGCTGTATTTTATCTTTTCTTATGGCTGAGTAGTATTCCATTGTACTATGTACTACATCTTCTTTATCCAGTCATCTGTCGAGGGACATTTCGATGATTTCCATGTATTCACCACTGTGAATAATGTTGCAATGAACATAAGAATACACATATCTTTGCAAATAAGAGTTCTTAAATTTTTCAAGTACATATCCAGAAAAGGGGTTGCTGGGTCATATGGTAACTATTCTTAATTTTTTGAGGAACCTCCACAGTGGTTGTACCATCAGCAGTGAATGAGGGTTTCTTTTTCTCCCTAACCTCTCCAACACTTATTTTACTTGTGTTGTTGATAATAGCCAGTTCTAACAGGTGTGACATGTGGTTAATGAAGCTGAGCATATTTTCATATATCTGTAGGCCATTTGCATGTCTTCTTGGGAGAAGTATCTTTGGATTGTTGGCTTTGTTGTTGAGTTGTATGATATAAAACTAAAAGCAACTAATGAACAAATAAGACAAGCAAAAACTCCTAGCTCCAGCCAGATGGGTCATTTTGATAGAGCCGCAGTTTGCCGCTCTGTTAACTAATGAGTTTGCTGACCACTGGGATAGAGCATTATTTCCATATGCCAAAGTTGTGGGTTTGATCCCTGGTCAGGGCACATACAAGAATCAACCAATGAATGTATATATGGAACAACATATTGATGTTACCACACCCCTCTAAATCAATGCAAAAAAACAAAAAACAAAACAAAACACCACACCAAAAACCCTTATAGGCACAGACAATAGGATGGTGGTTACCAGAGGAAAAGGAGTGTGGAGGAGGCATAGTAAAGGGCAAAGGGCGTGCAATATATGGTGACTGAAGGAGATTTTACTTTGGGTGGTAAATATAATATAACTAGAAGCCTGGTGCACGAAATTTGTGCGGGGTGGGGAGGTTGTCCCTCAGCCCAGCCTGCACCCTCTCGAATCTGAGACCCCTTGAGGGATGTCCAACCGCTCATGTAGGTCCATTGGGATCGGGCCTAAATGGGTGGTTGGACATCCCTCTCACAATCCAGGACTGCTGGCTCCAAACCACTCACCTGTCTCTGCCTGATTGCCCCTAACCACTTCTGCCTGCCAGCCTGATCAACACCTAACTGCTCCCAGGCTGGCTCAATTACCCCTAACGGCCATCTCCTGCTGGCCTGGTAACCCCTAACTGCCCTCCCCTGCTGGCACGGTTACCCTTATTAACTGCCCTTCCCTGGAAGCCTACCTTCCCCAACTGTCCTCCCCTGCAGGCCTGGTCTCCTCCAACTACCCTCCTCTGCTGGCCTGGTCCCCCCCAACAGTCCTCCCCTGCAGGCCTGGTCCCCCCCCCCCCCCAACTGCCCTCCCCTGCAGGCCTGATTCCCCCCCGCCCCAAACTGCCCTTCCGTGCTGGCCTGGTCTCCCCCAACTGCCCTCCTCTGCTGGCCCAGTCATCCCTAACTGCCCTCCCTGCTGGCCTGATTGCCCACAGCTGTCCTCCCCTGCAAGCTTGGTCCCCGCAACTGCTGTACAATGCAGGCTTGGTCCCCCCGCCCCCCAAATACCCTCCCCTGCTGGCCTGGTCACCCCCAACTGCCCTCCTCTGCTGGCCCAATCACCCCTAACTGCCCTCCCTGCTGGCCTGATTGCCCACAACTGCCCTTCCCCTACAGGCCTGGTCCCCCCACCCAACTGTCCTCCCCTGCAGGCCTGGTTCCTCTCCCAACTGCCCTCCCCTGCAGGCTTGGGTCCCCCCAAACTGCCCTTCCCTGCAGTCCGGTCACCCCCCAACTTCCTTTTCTGCCAGCCTGGTTACCCGTAACTGCCCTTCCTTGTAGGCCTGGTCCCTCCTAACTGCCCTCCCCTGCTGGCCTGATCACACACAACTGCCCTTCTTTGCAGGCCTGGGACCTCCCAATGGCCCTCCCCTGCTGGCCATCTTATTGTGGCCATCTTGTGTCCACATCGGGGCAGCCCTCTTTTGTGTTGGAGTGATGGTCAATCTGCATATTACTCTTTTATTATATAGGATATATAGATGATGTATTACAGAATTGTATACTTGAACACTTACATAGTTTTGTTCACCAAAGCCACCCCAATAAATGTAATGTAAAAAGCAGCAGAAACAAACAGAACAGAAACCTGAGTTCAGTGACTTGCCAGGCTGAGCTGTCAGACATGGACACCGGCCCTGAGGCGCGAAGGCGGGGCTGCCGTGAAGCGGGTGGCTTTCCCGTCAGCCTGTGTCTCGGTTTCCCTCCTGTTCCATGCTGAGGGGCCCAGTCCAGACATTAAATAAAAACAGTACATATAATGCCTATATGTCTTTTAACCAAGTTACCTGTAAACATTTGCCCCATTTACTTAATCATTACTTCTACGTACATATTTTTCTTGAACCATTTGAAAGTATAATGTTTACATCACATCCCGTTACCTCTAAATTTTTCAGTGTGCATTCTCTTACATCAGCTCTGTACAGTTACCAGTTTTAGGCGGTATAGCAACGATGCATTTTTAAAAATCAAATTTTTTACTGTTCATGTTCTAGGCTTTCCATTGACTCATAATGTTTTTTATAGAATTTTCCCCCTCCCCTCCATTAAGGGATTTCAGTCCAGGATCATTTATTGAATTTAGTTGTTATATCTTTTTATTATTCTTCTTTAATCTGGAACACTTCCTCTCAGCTTTTCTCTGCCCTGTATGACTTTGACAATTTTGAAGAAAAGTCTCCCCCCATCTTTTTTCAGTTGGAGAGTTTCTCATGGTGTTTGTCTCCTGTTTCCTCCTGGTTAGATGCAGGTCATGACTTCCCAGTTGGGATACTCCCTCCATAGTGACGTGCCTCACACCAAGAGGCACACAGTATCCATCTGCCCTCACTGGCGATGTTGATTTTGATTACCTGGGCAAGGTATATTCAGTTTTCTCTACCTTCTAGTTATTTCCCTCCACACCCCCCTTGTGAATAATAAGCAGCCTGTAGGAAATACTTTAAGACCATTTAGATAACCTGCTCTTCTTCACAATTGTCTGGGGAAGATACTGAAGCCGTGCAGGCATGCTGCTCCTCTCTAGAAGGCCTTCTAGACCTAGCACGTGTCACGGTTTCTTCCTGAGCCTGCTTGACCGAGATGGCTTTCTAACTCCAGCCTCCCTCACATTTACCTTTTGACAGTTGGCATCCTCATAAGTAAGATCCCACCCTCTCCCTGCCTCTATTATCAATACTGGTTCATGGATTCCTTTTCCCCTGGTTGGTTTATAATTATTTTTCTTAATTTGTCACTCGTGTGGGCCCAGATTTGGCCAGTGGAGGCTTCTTCAGGCTGACTCCTGTGTCCTGTTGACAGGCCACCGTCCTTCCTACAGGCTCTTCTGCGCTTTGTAACAGACAGGACGTTGTAAGCTCATCTGTGCTTTCCTTGCTGTGAGTTTGGTTGTGTTGAATTTTTCGGTAGACATTTCACCATCAACTAGATGCCGTTTCTAGAGCAGAGGTCGCCAACTGGTGGTCCCTGAGGTTTGAAAGGTTGGTGACAGCTGATCTAGAGTAGACACTAAGGAAGTATGTTTTAATTGTAATTCTTGGAGGTGGTGTACTTTTAGCTAAAGAACTGGCAGTGAAGAAACTGGTCTTTACGGGGTTCCGGGCAGGTGTCTCTGATTTTGCCTCCCCCCTGGGTTGTGTAATGTTCTTTGTTAATTTGAGGTCATGCAACCTAAAGACCCTTCTTAGGTATTGTGAGAAGATGAATATGTGTTTAAGTAGTGTCTTTTGAGTTCCCACTTCTAAAATGGGTCCTTTTAAATATTGCCATTTGGTATGGTGATTGATATATTCGGCTGACATTTTTTTTTTGAAGTAAGGAATGTGGGCACAAAGCACATTTTTAATGATAGATAATCCGGAAAGGGAAGCTTACTTCAGAAAAGGTGCGTCTTTCCCTGAATTTATCATTTCTTAACATCTTTCAGTAACATTAACTTAATCTTGGAGCTTTTGTTTCGAAGGCATATAAAACAAGTAACGTGCATTATGTGATTTTTTTTTTCTTCTTAGAAAATAAGACGTACTCATCTGTGAGAACAGAAGCTTTATCTGTGATAGAATTACTGCTTAAAAAGCTTGAAGGTGAGTTCCGGATAGTTCTGATTGGAAAACTGGAAAGCCAGGATATTTTATGGCATATGTTTTAGAAATTTTGTATTTTCTGTTTTTGTTTTTAATAAGCATATACTTTAAGTTACAAATTAATACACACAACATATGCACATCCAAGTGGGATAGACAAAGCTAAAACACTTAAATTTTATTAAAGTGTTTAAATTTTATGAAGCTGTAGTTATCTTAAAATAATAGTTTTGCTTCCAGTGTGGATCCTGATTTAAACTTGGTTATTATGGCACATGGTTGACAGTGCATAGCATAGCTCACTGTCCACATGTAAATAAACGTAATGACACACTGAAAAGTGGGGTTGGGAAAGCATTTTAACAATTATCCACCCAAGTCATCTAATTGGATAGCATTTTCTTAATTCTGTTTTTCTTTTTTTAACCTTCTTATAAAGAAGATTTCTTAAAAAAAAAAAATGAATATTTTACTGAATTTTTACAGAGAGGAAGGGAGAGGAATAGAGAGTTAGAAACATCTATCAGCTGCCTCCTGCACACCTCCTATTGGGGATGTGCCTACAACCAAGGTACATGCCCTTGACCGGAGCCAAACCTGGGACCCTCAGTCCGCAGGCCAGTGCTCTATCCACTGAGCCAAATCGGTCAGGGCAAGAAGATTTCTTCTAATGCTGTGGTAAAAGAAAACATTTTCTTCAGTAGTGTATCTGTTACTAATTTTAAAGGGAGGCCTCTTTTTTTTATTTTTATTTTTCTCTCTCCTTTTTTAAAAAAAATTATTTTAATCGCAGGGAATGAGGAAAAAGGAGCAGTTTTCTCTAGGTCTTGTATATTTGCAATTTTTACTTCTTTATTTCTGCTTAGCATTTAAAGCACCTCTCCTAGGGCTCCATAAAGCAGGCTTTTTAGACTCAGTAATTCCTTTAGATCTTGTAATTCCTTTTTCTTTGTTGAAATGAAAGAGCAAGGCCCCTCATCAGATCACTGAATTTGTACTATTTGCCAAATAAGCATGAATGTATTCTAGGTGATTAAAATGAGGCTAAATGGTGAGGTAACATGCCAAAACCACATCACTAGAAAGTGCCAGAACCTCACAACTAACACTTAGGATCTTTACTTTGAGTTTTTCTGATACTCCCCTTAAAGAAAGAACTAATAAATTGTCATCTGTTGAAATCGACTGCAGTTTTGCAATTTGTTCAAGATTTTTTTAACTGAACAAACATCTATACTACTAATAAAATACTAATAAAAAGGTAATATGCTAATTAGACCAGACGTCTTCTGGATGTCCTTCCGGACAAAGCCACAGTGGCAGAGGTCGAGGCAGAGGTGGTTAGGGATGATCAGGCCAGCAGGGGAGGGCAGTTAGGGGGTGATCAGGCTAGAAGGGGAAGGCAATTAGGGGATGATCAGGTCAGCAGGGGAGCAGTTAGGGAGTGATCAGGCTGGCAGAGGAGATCAGGGGTGATCAGGGGAGTTAGGGGCGATCAGGTCAGGTCAGCAGACAGAGGCAGTTAGGAGCATCAGGCTGGCAGACAGAGGTGGTTAGGAGCAGTCAGGCAGGCAGACAGGTGAGCAGTTAGGAGCCAGTGGTCCTGATTGTGAGAGGGATAATCCCGAATTGGAGAGGGTGCAGGCCAGCTGAGGGACCCCCTCCCATGCACAAATTTCATGCACTGGGCCTCTAGTATCTTTTAAAGAGGCTTTTTGTGTTGTTAATGGTCTGTTGGTCACATTGTGCTTTGTCTTGATACTTCCTACTTATCATTTTGTTTTAACATCCTAGATGCTTTCCATCCCACTAATACTGGGGGCAGAGGTGGGACTCCCTGATAGGCTCTCAGGTTATTGTCAATAATTAGGTGTGAGACAGCTGTTGAACCTGTGATCATTATATCCTAAGTTATCAAGTGGTTGCTTTGCATTTATTTTGGGGATGTGATAAATGGAGGAAAAGCAGAACGACTGGTTTGGCTTTTTTGTGCTTGCTTGTTCTATGAGGAATCTTTTTTTTTTTTTTCTCCCTCTCTCTCTCTTTCCATTCAGAGTCTAAACAGTGGGAAAGTCTGACATCTGAGTGCAGAACGCTCCTGATTGAATCTTTAGCAACTATGGAGACAGACAGCCGACCAGAGTTGAAGGAGAAAGCATCATTGCTGAAGAAAACACTTGAAAATCTGGAATAATTTAGAAGTGGAAGAAACAAGTGCCATGTTCATGGAGATGAAAATGGTGGTGTTCTTTGAAAAATCAAGTGGGAAAAGTGAAGATTAATCTGTAGCATGCATCATTCCTTGGCTGAAATAAAAACAAAAAATGCCTTAAATTTTGTTCCTGATTAGCTTTATTTTATTTGATGTTTTAAAAGTATCTGGGCTGAGTGAACTTAATGAAACATGGATGTTTGAGAGGTGGTTGTTGGTAAAACTGATGGAAGTAGTTATTAGAAGATTAAAGCTGTTATTAAAGGGATAAACAATGTTGTAGGGAAGCTGGATAAAATAATCTTAGAACTGCATCTAAATTAAATGAAGTTATTTCAGGAAGGGGCCCTATAATCACTTAGTTGAACCCCCTTGCTTACACCTGAAGAAATAGTTTGTGTACTGACAGAGCTTCCTTTCTGAGGCCTGTGCTAAGGCCAGAACCCAGGTGTTGGACGACCTGTCCAGGAAATTTTCTCATACAACATTCTGCCAATCACTGCTAACCCTGACCTACCAGAGAAATAAGAACTGAACGGACATCACTGGATTCTTGATAAGCAGAATGTTATCATTTGTTTAAATGATTGGTTTTTAGAAAGTAATTCTTTAGCATCTTTATGGGTTGAGAGGGAGAATTTGGTCTCCATGTGATAGTTCTGATTGTCTTTTTTTTTTTTTTTTAATCCATTCCTGAGGACATGTTTTTTTTATTGATTTTAGAGAGAGAGAGGAAGGAAGGGAGAGAAACATCAATAGGTTGCCTCCTGTACACGCTCCGACTGAGTATTGAACCCCAAACCTCGGTATGTAACCTCACTGGGAATTGAACCCAGGACCTGTCAGTGTACAGGGCCATCCTCCTCCCAGCCACACGGCCAGGCTGACTGTCCTCCTTTCACAGGCAGAGGCAAGTAGGTTAGGGCAAGATGGATCGTTCTGTCCGTCTGTGGTTGCTTACTGTGTAAAACCCAAACCAACAACGAAATCAGGACTGTTGATTTAGACCATTTATAATCTCAAAACCATAAAAGCACCTTAAAATATACTCACTTTTATGCTAACAGTATGACTCTGGATAGGAAGGAAAGCATTTTAAATTGCCAAATGGGAATAACTTGGTACTGTTCAAAGTAAATAATTACAACCAGGGTTTCTTCTTTTCCTGCTGCTGCTCATGCCCCTGCCTACAGATGTAGGGTTAAGAGGAAAACAAGTTTAACAAAGGGGTTTAAAGTAAACTGAGAACACTAGCTCACCTTGGGTTCCAAGCACAAAATTGGTTTATAATTCAGTTTTGCCCTTTACTGACACTAACACCAGGGTTAAAATTTCATTCTTATTTTGTGTGTGTTTTCTATTGAGCAATGAATGTATTTCAAACTTTCTTGACTGTGACCAAGAGTAAAAATAACTTTTCATATTTGACCCAGAACAGTGTGTGTGTGTGTGTGTGTGTGTGTGTGTGTGTGTGTGTGTGAGAGAGAGAGAATATAAAATTGTTAATTGAAATAAATATTTTGTGAAATAATTCAGACTCTTACTATGTGTGATATACTTTGATCCCTCCTAAACTCCATTGTTTTAAATGATGACTAAATTTATTCCCTGACTGATAAATGGGTTGCTATTCTCAGTTTGAGAAACAGTGCATAGGTAGTACCTAACTTTGGCTGTCTATGCTGTGTTCTGGGGTTGCTTCTGATTTGGAAAGGGGGTTACAAAGAAAATTTAAGTGTTTATTTCTGAAACATGTTCTTGGCTGATACTATCATTGTGAGCGTTAGCAGCATCATGAGTTTTAAGGAACCTGTTGTGGACTTCAGGCTTTTGCTTCAGGGAAAATCAACTCTGGATGTTTTCCAGAAAGCGCAGGCCTCACAGTGTTTTCCTGATGAGTACTCCTCCTCCAAGTGCCCTCTGACTTCCGTTTTCGGTCCCTGGGACACCGTTCCTGGGCCGGAATGCAGGGGAGGCCAGGTGTTACCAGAAACGGTGTAAGGGCAAGAACTGTGCTCTAGGCCCTTAAATGTCAAAGCCTCATCAAATTTTATGCTTTTAGACATTTTGTTATTTAATATTGGGAATTTCCCATGGTGCTGAGAGCGGTGCTAAGATACTTGAACCTTAGTGCTTAGTGCTAGTGAATTAATTTCTTTTAGCTTTCTAAGCACATTTCTAATTTATATACTTAATGCCTTCATCTGAACCAGCCAAGTCATCCGCACAACGAGTAAAGCTGAAGCATGGTTTCCCAGTGCAGCGCGTGTGTACGTGTGTGTACGTATTTATGCAAAAGGGTGAGGAACAGAGTGTGACTGTGGAGTGTTGATACTGGAGAACAAATGGAAGGGGGACCCGTGTGTGTTTGTCCTCTGCCTTCATTTTCCAAAGCTACCTGGACCAGGTTTTTATAATCTCCCCCTCCCCCGGAGTACTGTGCCACTTGTCATACAAGTGACTGCTTGAGAGAGTCTAATGACTAAATTCCTTATTCCTGGAATAAGTACACTAGATATAGCTTCATAAATCTATCGATACATGGAAAGGAGATACCTGCAGTTTGGCAGTTGGGTCAAAACAATGCAAGTGTAACATTGTCTTTTTGGTGATATAAGAGCAGCAGTGTCTTTAATGTTTGTGTCCAATTTCTCATGGCCGGTGTGTCTGCCTGTGATCCAGTGTACCTGCACAATAAAGCGGACTGCCACCAAACCCCCATGGCTTTCCCCTGCCGTCTTTTCCTTGTGTATTTGCTAAGAAGAAAAAGAGAAGAAAAAAGATGTGAGCGTGTTGATCTAGTAGCAATTGCACTGTGTGAACACTGTCTGCCCCTTGGGGGAGTTTCTGCCGGCTCGGCCGCCGCCACGATGTATCCATGCTGCTTGTGAAGTACAGGGACTTGACTTTGACCTGGCACTCATTGTAATGTACAAACTGTTGTTAATGGATGTATATGTAACAGATTTTTTTGTATTTTATATGCAAAGTCTTCATAGAATCCTCTGCAATATGTACTGGGCTAGCTAAGCATGTGATAGTCTTATTTGAGAGGAAAATCCTACCCAACCCAAGAAGGTATGAAGTAAATAAAAGCTGCATGACCGACCAGTTCTTCTGAAGTGTAGTGTATTGATTTTTACTGGTTCTCTAGGAAGAGTTTAGCTTCTGAGGTATTTGGCTAGTTATACTTGAAAAACCAAAAAAGGCCCAACAGCCTGCCTCTGCTTAGCTACCTCTGCTGATTCACCATTGATTCCAGAGTGTGCTTGGAGTCTTTTCTGAGTCATCTTGGGAGAAGCCTTTATGGGCCCCTCTATATGTTTGTGCTCACTTAATTCCATCATAAAATGTATAAAACCTGGGGGCTTTCTTAAAAAACACATTCAAAATTATATTTTATAGATTTCAGAGAGGAAGGGAGAGGGAGAGAAACATCACTAAAGAGAGAGAAGCGCTGATCGGCAGCCTCCTGCATGCCCCACACTGGGGATTGACCTCAGCCCAGGGATGTGCCCTGACTGGGAATCAAAGCGTGACTTCCTGGTTCATAGGTTGATGTTCAACCATCTGAGCCACACCAATGGGCGACCCTTCTATCATTAAATATGGGCCATTCTTTACTGTGTATATGTGACAAATCTAGAAATATTCCCCTCCCAATCCAGAATTGCTGCTGTACTTCCTGAACTAATTTTGTAAAGTCTCAATTCTTTATTGTATGTTCCCACTGACACCTCTGCTCAATTAGCTTAGTGATCAGGCAATGATTTGACAGATTTCCTGTGCCCATAATTCTCCATTCTGATAACTACTGTTCCTCTAAATGCTCAATTACCCAAGAGGGTTGTGTTTATATGATTTTTCATTGCATTTTGGGGGGTAATGGAGTAGAGAATAGCTAGGACCAGCCAACAACCTAAAATTCCATATGAGATAGCACTATTTTTATAGGCCCTAGCCTTCCCTGCTATTAGGTATTTCTCATTGGCTAGTTTCCCTGTGTTCCTTTTTTTTTTAAAATATATTTTATTAATTTTTCACAGAGAGGAAGAGAGAGGGATAGAAAGTCAGAAACATCGATGGGAGAGAGACATCGATCAGCTGCCTCTTGCACACCCCCTGCTGGGGATGTGCCTGCAGCCACGGTACATGCCCTTGACCAGAATCGAACCTGGGACCTTTTAGTCCGCAGGTCGATGCTCTATCCACTGAGCCAAACCGGCTTCGGCGTCCCTGTGTTCTTTTTAGTCCTCAAGATTTCTGGGCCTTGTCCTGTCTTACTAATACCTTCACTGTCCTCTCTCCCAGTGTCCCAGGCCCTTCTAAAGAAGCCATAAGAGAACTTTAAGATTTTATAACTTCATTAGTAAACAATAATTGAGTTATCTCTGATAATCTTTTCCCATTTGAATGAGCCCAGGCCCTGCTTTCACAATAGAACAGACCTCCTGGGGTCTTTTTCTAAATAAAAGCCACATAACCAGTAGATGGGATGCCGTTCCTTGGAAAGGTGAGGTGGCTGATTAGGTTATTTCGCTTGGTTTGGGGAGAAATTATCCGAAGGGCAGCCTCCTGCACACCCCACCCTTCATCGCTACCATCTTGACAAGAATTAAAATTTTTTGTTTATCGATCAAAATAATACATGTTTAGAGGTGCACTCTAAATTTTACATTAGGATTCATTTAGTTTATTGGTTAGAACATTGCTATAAAATTTTATTCCCTTCATATTTGCACTATTCTTGTTAGAATCATTCTACGACCTCAACATTTTCGTGTAACTGACAAGGCAATCTTTTTCAGGTCACTATGTTTCAACTAGCTGTTGGAAAACGATTGAATTTCATTCATCTTTTTATTAGACAACTTTACTAAACTCTTGCTGTGAAACAGTTTTAATTTATTCCCTTTGGATGTAAAGTTATATAGTTTGCAAGTGATCACTTTATTTCCTTTTCTTCCATATCACTGCCTGCTATTTCTATGTAATGTCTTAGTGTGGGTCTCCAAGCGGCATTCTGGTTGCCTAGTGACGGCAGGGCTTCCTGTGAGCGCTGAGCGGCAGGACGGCTGCACTGGGCCGGCCGGGAGAGGGCTGTGCGCCGGTGGGGAGGCGCCCCGGGTGTCTGTCTGTCTGCCACCACCTCACCGTAGATGAGGAACGTGATGGCTGCGTCCAGGGGACCGGCGGGCTGGGGAAGGTGCCCAGGCAGAAAGCCACGAGACCCTCATTCCTCAGGGTGTGCCCAGCCCACGTGTTCCGAATTGGAGCCCCGCATCCGGCCCAGCCCCCGCGTGGCGTTGATTCCTGCCGCTGCGCCCTCGATGGCTCCCGGCACCGTGCTCAGCGGTGTCGGCCGCGAGTTGGGCCGGTCCCCTCGGTACCAGCTCTACAGGGAGGTCATGACACAGAAGCGTGAGGCCCTCGTACACCCCCTTTCACCCCGTTCCCGCCCCACCTCCCCGACTCTGAACTTGGAGCTGGGGGGTCCGGTGGTGGGTGACTTTCACCGTGAGGGTGTCCCGGGGGTGCGCCACCCGCCGCGGCTTCGGGCCCTTGGACGTGTTGCTGCTGGAAACCTGAGCGCAGGGCAGGGCGCCCAGGCCTCGCCCGGGCCCAGGACGCCAGGTGCTTGGGCAGGTGCGTGTTCAGGGGCCGGTGGGGAAGGTGGAGCCCATTGCAGACGCCCCAGGACACTTGGGGGCAGGGCCGGTCCCCGTGCCTGCGAGTCCTGGAGGGGCCCCCGCGTGCAGGTCTGCTGCCCTGTCTGTCCCCTCCGGGAAGTTGGAGTGAACTATTGGAGGGTAAGTGGGAGACAGGTTGCCCGTTAACACGAAATACTCCGGTGTTTAAGAACAAGGACATTGTCTGACACAACATGGCATTGCAGTTATGAAGCTCAGGAAATGTCATGGTTCGGTATTACTGTCCAATCCACAGCCCATATGCAGGCTTGGTCGATTTTCCTGAAGTATTTGATTTTTAAAATTTTTTAAAAAGAATAAATCTTTATTGTTCAGATTATTACAGGTGTTCCTCTTTTTTTTTCTCCCCCAATAGCTCCCCTCCACCTGATCCCCCACCCCACTGCATGCCCTTACCCTGTCTTCATCCATAGGTATAAGATTTTTGTCCTATTACTTCCCGTACCCCTCACACCCGCTTCCCCCTGAGAATTGTCAGTCCACTCCTTTTCTATGTCCCTGATTCTATTATATTCATCAGTTCATTCTGTTCATCAGATTTTTCATTCACTTGATTTTTAGATTCACTTGTTGGTAGGTATGTCTTTGTTGTCATTTTGTTGTTCATAGACTTTATCTTTACCTTTTTCTTCTTCTTCCTCTTCTTAAAGAATACCCTTTAGCATTTCATATAATCCTGGTTTGGTGGTGATGAACTCCTTTAACTTTTTTTTTCTCTGTGAAGCTCTTTATCTGACCTTCAATTCTGAATGACAGCTTTGCTGGGTAGAGTAATCTTGGTTGTAGATTCTTGCTATTCATCACTTTGAATATTTCTTGCCACTCCCGTCTGGCCTGCATCATTTCTGTTGAGAAATCAGCTAACAGTCGTATGGGTGCTCCCTTGTAGATAACCAACTCTTTTTCTCTTGCTGCTTTCAAGATTCTCTCTGTCTTTTGCTCTTGGGATTTTAATTATGATGTGTCTTGGAGTGGTCCTCTTTGGATTCCTCTTGTTTGCGGTTCTCTGCTCTTCCTGGACTTGTAAGTCTGTTTCTTTCACCAGGGAGAGAAAGTTTTCTGTCATTATTTCTTCTAATAGGTTTTCAATATTTTGCTCTCTCTCTTCTTCTGGCACCCCAGTAATTCAGATGTTGGTATGCTTATAGTTGTCCCAGAGGCTCCTTACACTATTTTCATATTTTTGGATTCTTTTTTCTTTTTGTTTTTCTGGTTGGGTGTTTTTTGTCTCCTCATATTTCAGATCTTTGGTTTGATTCTTGGAGTCCTTTGATCTACCATTGAATTTCTGTATATTCTTTATTTCAGTCAGTGTATGCTTAATTTCTGGCTGGTCCTTTTCCATTTTCTTGGCATTCTCATTAAGGTCCTTGAAGGTTTCATCAAGTTTCTAAATGGTTTTTTAGAAGATTCTTGAGTAACCTTATAAATGTGGTCCTAAACTAGATGTCCTCCATTTCTTTCATTTGTGACATTTTTCTTTGTCTCTGCATTTTGCTGATTCCCTGTGTTGATGGAGTGGAAGAGCTGCTGTGCTGAGACATGCCTATGGGGGTGGACTTGCTTCAGTGGGCCTTTGGTGCTCACTGAGTCTGCCTCTTGAAAGTGTCACTTATGGATGTGAGTAGCTGAATTCTGGTATCGTCTCACACTGACCTGTAGACACACTAGCTTTTGGATCTCCAATGGGGTGCAGGTCAGCTACTGTCTGAGGTGACCCAGCAGGAGTTACAGTGAGGTCTGCAGATTTCTCCTGGTCTGACCAGAGCTGCAGTTTGTTGGATTAAGCTGAGATAAGGCAGGCCATTTTATATGCAAATGCTGCTGGGCACAGCTACGGTGGGTTTGCAGATTGTGTGGGGTGGGGTCTCAGGGAGTCATTAGTCATGTGGCAAACAGTGATGGCTGACACTCAACCATTTCAGCATTTCCGCATTTCCAAGTCCCCTACATCTCGCGCCCCTGCACAGTGAGCAGTGATTGCTGCGGACGCCTCTGCAAGGGAGCCGCCCTCACTTTCCAACCCGATGGCAGACCGTCCAGCCTCTCCCTGTATGAGTCTGGGTCCGCAGCGTCTCCCCAGAAACGAGTTCAGAGTAATCGGGAGCTTGTTTCCCTTCAGGTTGAAAACAGCAGCACCCGTTGCCCACTAGCCCGGCTCGCACCTCCGCACCCTACCTTTTCAGCGCTTGTGCACGTCCCAATGCACTTTTCTCTTTCTGTCTAGCTGCAGAGCTTCCACTCGGCCAGCTTTCCCGTGCTTCTGGGTGACAGACGTTTTGTCTTTTAGTTGCAGTTTTGAAATTGTTGTGCGAGGCAGCAGTTTAGGTGTTTGCCTATGCCACCATCTTGGCTTCTCCTGTCTGAAGTATTTGATTTTTTCTTTTGTCCTAATGTCTTCTCTAGAGCTAATGTTCTCCTGGCTTAATAATATTCAGTGCTGGGTCCTTTCTTGTAACTGTCTCTTCAGGCTCCTGGAACATTTCCTTAGCTGGTTTGTTCGTTTGTTTCCTGATTTTGATTTTTTGGGGGAAGGAACAGGTTAGGGAGAGCTATAGGTTGGTTATTTTGCACAAAATTTCTCAATTTAATTTTGTCTGGTTTCCCTCATGATCAGATTCAGGTGATATGGTTTTGTTGCTGTTGTTTTTTTCTTTTCTTTTCTTTTTTTGTTTGTTTTGTTTTTATTAATCCTCATCTGAGGATTTTTTTTGGTATATATATATTTACAGAGAGTGGAAAGGGGAGAGGGAGAGAAAAAGAGAGAGAGAGAAACATCATGTGAGAGAGAGACATGGATTGGTTGCCTCCTGCACGCCTCCCCACTGGGGTCAGGGATAGAACCGTATGGGTCAGGGCAGGTAATGTCCTTTTGACAGTAATACCACAGAGTGATGTGTCCTCGGGGCATCTTACCAGAAGGCAGCTGGTGTCAACTTGTGCTGTTATTGGTAATGTTGAGGTGGTTATCCTCCAGGTTTCTCCACTTAAAGCTGTTATCCTGTTTTGGGAATTAATAAGTAGTTTGGCGTGAGATTCTTTGACATCATGGAACTGTCCTGTTTCTCATTCAGCTTTTACCTATGATAACTGTGATACTTAAATACACCTACTAGAACATTTTACCTATGATAAGCTAGTACTACAACAACCTTTAACTTTGACTGATGCTTTTCTATACCAATTTCTATATTTTTTGGCTTCCAACTGTAAGGAAGAACTTCCTTCTCCCTTCCCTCCTTCCAAGAACTCATGCGTTCTTATTTTATTTAATGGATTTTAATCTGCTTTTACCATTATTGATTTTGATATTCAAAGTAATCAGTCTCAGATTTGGCCAATGGGAGCCTCACACAGGGGCACTATGGCTTCTGAAGTACCCTTGTCATTCTTTGCACACTTCTAACGTTCTAGTATGGTAAGGTCCTCTAAGCCTTGGGATGGCCATTTATCAAAGGAACTGGGTTTTCTTTTCTTTTATTTATTGATTAAGGTGTTCCATATGTGTCCTTATTCCCTCCCTTGCCTACCCGCCCCCACTCATGCCCTCACCCCCCTTGTGTCTGTGTCCATTGGTTAGACTTATATGGATGCATACAAGTCCTTTGGTTGATCTCTCCCCTACCTTCCCTCTGAGGGTTGATGGTCTGATTGATGCTTCTCTGTCTCTGGATCTGCTTTTGTTCATCAGTTTATCTTGTTCATTATATTCCACAAATGAATGAGATCATGTGATATGTATCTTTCTCTGGCTTATTTTGCTTAGAATAATGCTCTCCAATTCCATCCATGCTGTTGCAAATGGTAAGAATTCTTTTTTTACTGCAGTGTAGTATTCCATTGTGTAGATGTACCAGAGTTTTTAAATCCACTCATCTCCTGATGGGCACTTAAGCTGTTTCCAAATCTTAGCTATGGTGAATTGTGCTGCTATGAACATAGGGGTGCATGTATCCTTTCTAATTGGTATTTCTAGTTTCTTGGGATATATTCCTAGAAGTGGGATCACCGGGTCAAATGGGAGTTCCACTGTTAGTTTTGTGAGGAAACTCTAAACTGTTTTCCACAGTGGCTGCACCAGTCTGCATTCCCACCAGCAGTGCACAAGGGTTCCTTTTTCTCTGCATCCTCACTAGCACTTGTCATTTGTTGATTTGTTGATGATAGCCATTCTGACCGGTGTGAAATGGTACCTCACTGTCGTTTTGAATTGCATCTCTCAGATGATTAGTGACTTTGAGCATGTTTTCATATGTCTCTTGGCCTTCCTTATGTCCTCTTTTGAAAAGTATGTATTTAGGTCCATTGCTCATTTTTTGATTGGGTTATCTTTGGGTTTTGTTTTCTTTTTAATTGAGAATTGTATTAGAAACCAGTATGTGCTCTAGCCGATTAGCTCAGTGGATAGAGCTTGGCCTGTGGACTGAAGAGTCCCAGGTTTGATTCCTGTCAAGGGCACATGCCCAGGTTGCAAGCTCTATCCCCAGTAGGGGGTGTGCAAGAGGCAGCTATCAATGATTCTCTGTCATCATTGATGTTTCTCTCTCCCTCTCCATAAAAATATATTAATGAAAAAAATAAAAATATATTAATTAAAATAAAAATATATTAATTAAAAAAAACACCACAGTATCTGGATATTAGGTGTCCGTTGCTACTGAGGGTTCATTGCTTTAAGGCCCTCTCCATAGGTGCATACTGGATAAAATTTCTGGTTACTTGTTGGGGCAAGCAGTTTAAAGACTAAATTTTCTTCCTGTGATCTCTGAAAACTAGGGAGTCAGTTTCAAAACAAAATAGTATATATCTTAGAATTCTATGTATATCTCTTCTCTATATACTGTTAAATATTCTATAGTGCAATCATTGAAGGAAAAAAATCTTGATGTAGCTGGGATGGATAGGAAGGAAAGAAGACTTTATTTTTATGCGTTCTCTGAAGTTCTTTTGGGGTAACTCATTCCCTCTCCATCTCAACTTTTAAAAGTTTGATATAATTGGATCTTTGGGACATTATCCCTGAAGGATCTGAAGTTTCGAGCTGCTGTAATATATAGCTGCTGAACTTTAAATTGTTCAGGGACTGTCAGTATTCCCCAAAACAACAGAGGATTTAAATTTATAGAGTATTTCAGTTGCTACCCTTTGATATTTTTAGTTAGCGAGGCAACAGTCAATACTGTTGAAAGACATGGATTCCACTGTTGATTCTTACATAATATGTTTAACATTTTTAACGTGGATGCATTTTAGCTAACTTTATGAAGTGCATCTTAAAACAAGATTTGGAGTTGGTGACAGGGAATTTAGGCCAGAGGACCAATTTTTCTTGGCTCCTATTTTTAAACAATAAAAAAGATCAAGTCCCAGGCAACTGGGCTGATTTTTCATTCTAGAAAAATAAATAAGTTGTGTTTTCTTTTTTTAAATCCTCACCCAAGGATATGTTTTTATTGATTTTTAGAGAGAGAAAAAGAAAGAAGGAGAGAGAGAGTGTGTTGCCTCCCATACATACCCAGCCGGGGATCGAACATACATCTGTTGGTGTATGGGACAATGCCTCCACTAACTGAGCCACCCGGCCAGTGCAGATGGTGTTTCCTTTGCTAGTTTTTTTTTTTAAAGAGCAGCACAATTTTTTCTTAAAGTTTCTTCAAAATAATCTCTTGCAATAATATAATAACATTTTTATAGAGAATTTGTTAAATAGAAAATTTGGCAGAGAAATTCCTAAAAATAACCTAACAAATGAATAAGAAGCAACGACTGTGATGTAGGGAAATGAAACTTGTAGGAAGAAAAGCAAAAACTCTGCTGCCCAAGTACCACAGAGGGAACTAACAAGGACAAGTATTCCTGTGACCGCCAAACAAGGCCTCAGTGTTACTGACAGTGATTGGACCTGCAATGTAAGCTGCTTAGGGACTGAGGACAACAAACAGAAATGAAAGGACTGGCTAATAGGTTAGCTGAGAGACCATGGAACGGAAATCACATATAATAATGTAAAGTAAGTTAAAAGAATCCTGTAATATCTGAAAACTGTTAGAAAAATATTGTATCCCCATCTATGATACGTTTAAAATCTGGAGAACCGGGAGACAAATGATAACATTTGATTGAAATGGAGAAACAGGGGGAAAACGTCAGTGATGAGAAAGTGAAGACTCAAGTATTAGGGTAACCCATGTAATTGAGGAGTTTGTCTGCGAAAGGGAGAGCAGAAATAGGGTGGCAGTTAACACATGTAACATGACCATGAACAGGCGTGTTTTTAAGAACAAGTGTGTTTGAAAAATAGCCAGGAAAGAACGAGTAGGGAAAGGAAAAAGATAGAAGGTGATAAAGAGCAGCATCATTGGAAAAGCAAGGGAGACTTAGTAATTTTTTTGGTGAGTATTGTGAAATGTCAAAATAAACAAAACCTCAAGTGTCATGTTTATAATCAGGTGATCTATAATCTTTTCAAAGAGGTTTTAAGATCATTTAAGCAGGGAGTTTAATGTCTGCATTCCCTGGATCTTCGTGAGTGTTAGTACGAGCCTTGCCTGGGTGTAATTTTTAGATCTGTTTTCATACTCACAAAGGTATAGGTCTTAATAAGGAATGAAGCTGTACGGGGGCTGTATCAGTTTTTAAACGAGGCAGGTTACTTTGTGTGACTTGTGAACTGGCTCTTCAATATAATCAAGACAGGATTCTGCAATGCTTCAATCAGGGTCATCATTTTTGGAACAAGTACCTAGACCTCCAAACCGTTAGTTGGAAAGGACAGAGTTAACTTAGACCTGGAGCTTCATAGGTATTAGTTTAAAATTCATTTGTTTCTCTCAACATTCCTCCCTGTCCAGTGAAGATTACTACCGGTTTTTATTGTACAGATGGTTTTATGTGCCTCATTTCCTGGCTTACTTTTCGAATTTGTGCTCAATAACTTACCCGGTGTTGATTCATATTCCCATCAAAACTTCACTGAAAACCTACAGTGGGTCAAGGATAGGATTATGAGTGGAGGTTAAATAGTAAATATGTTGATTCTTGTTTTCAAATTCACTCTTTTCTAAATTTCGCTGTGGAACCATCGACTTTTTATGTAGACCACATTGTCCTTCCTTTAGAACAGTAGATCCACTATCCTGTGATTTCTCTGTTGGCAAAATTGTGTTTATTATAGTGAAGATATGTTTGAAAGTGTTTTCCTAACTAAAAGAACATCATACTTTATCCATCTCTTTATGTTCTCAGATGAAATGAAGAGAATAATCCTAGGGTAGCGACAGGTGCAAAAAAAAAAAAAATGCAAGCAGAAAACCTCACTGTTTGGAGTTTTTTCTTCCTGGAGGGTTTTTCCAGATACCCAACGTTAGAGATCGTTCTCTTCGTCTTCAGCCTTGTGATGTACCTGATCACCCTCTTGGGAAACAGCACTCTTGTTTTAATCACCTTCCTAGATTCACGCCTTCAAACCCCCATGTACTTTTTCCTCGGAAACCTCTCTTTCATGGATATCTGTTACACATCTGCCTCTATTCCCACGTTGCTGGTGAACCTGCTGTCATCCCGGAAAACCATTACCTTTTCTGGGTGTGCTGTCCAGATGTATCTGTCCCTGGCCATGGGCTCCACGGAGTGTGTGCTCCTGGCCGTGATGGCCTATGACCGCTGTGTGGCCATCTGCAACCCACTGAGATACCCCATCCTCATGAGCAGGCAGGTCTGTGTGCAGCTGGCCACTGTGTCCTGGGTGACAGGCTGCCTGACCGCCCTGCTGGAAACCAGTATTGCTCTGCGGGTGCCCCTGTGCGGGAATCTCATCGACCACTTCACCTGTGAGATCCTGGCGGTGCTGAAGCTGGCCTGCACCGGTTCCCTGCTCATGGACGTGACCATGCTGGTGGTCAGTGTGCTCCTCCTGCCCATCCCAATGCTCTTAATTTGCATCTCATACGTCTTCATCCTGTCCACGATTCTGAGAATCAGCTCCGCGGAGGGGAGAAGCAAGGCTTTTTCTACCTGTGGGGCCCACTTGACTGTGGTGGTCTTGTATTATGGGGCCGCCCTCTCCATGTACCTAAAGCCTTCTTCATCGGGCTCCCAACAGACAGACAAAATCATCTCTTTGCTTTATGGGGTGCTTACCCCTATGTTGAACCCCATAATTTACAGTTTAAGAAACAAGGAAGTCAAAGATGCTGTGAAAAAACTGCAGGAGAAAATATCATCGCATCCAATAACATGAAAGTCTCTGACTGGCTTCCTTCCATTTTCACCAGGAGCTCACCCCTGGCAGGGCTCACAGGGACATTCTAGACTGCACACTCACCCTGAGAACACTGACTGGATGGTCCGCTCCACCATCTTACAGCTGTGAGATGGCGTGCACAGAGTCACTGCCCCTGGGCAACAGTAGATTCCAGTTTGCATCTCGTACTCTTTTCTGTATTTGTATTTCATGGCTGTGAGAAGTTTTGGGCTGCAGTCCTCACACATTCGTTCCAGAAGAAATGTGAATAAACTTAGAATCAGTGAATGTTAGGACTGGAAGAAACTTGGACATCTTCTCTGACTTAAATCCTTACTCAGATGAGGTGGGAGCATATGGAAACAAAGAAATGACGGATGATGCAAGGGAGAAAACAGAATCAAAGCAAAATTAAGAGACTTGCTCTATGTCACACAGGTGCCCTGGAAGCGCAACCCTTCTCCTTCTGTCTTCTTCCCTAGAGCTTGTTCTGCCACACAGCGGTGGCTCCCTAATCCGCCTTTCTTCTCCCAAACTCCCAGTTAAAACTCCCTGACTTCCTGAGTAAGGCATCCACCCCCTGCTTGACTTACCCATCGCCAACCTTGCTTTTCTAAGCACATAGACACTATGCCAGTGTGCCAGCCACACGTCAGTTGAGACTTTGTGTTTGTGTGTTTTTCTTTATTGCATGATTGACTTTACGAGTGCAAAGATTCCTATAATTTTGTATTTTGGGGGTTTATAATAGTGATTCAGTGACCTAATAAATCTATCAGCTTTACACTAATCGTTTTATTTGAGAAGTACCGCTTGTGAAAATTATGAAGAACAAACAACATGAGCAGTGAGGTATATTGCTTCATAAATATCCAACAATTACAGAGATAATGTATACTAGTTGTTTTAAATCTTTAACGTGAATAAAAACACTCCTTGTTTAAAATGCAGAGTGGGGCCTCCATTCCCATATCCAGTAGCTTTGGGTAACGTCTGATAATGCATTTATAATAGACGAGTGACCCGGTGCATGAAATTCATGCACATTAAAAGGGGATTAATTAGAGGAAATAATTTAATATTGCTATTTGCCCTTTCTCTATAATAGAAGTGTCAGAGATGAAAGAAAATTAGTAAAATGTATATGAAAACCTTCCTCCTGTCAGAGTCTGGGGCTGCTGCAGGATCCAGAGTCAACTCCCCACCCACCCACATGCACCTCAAATTCGCGTGAGACACAGCCCCGGGCACCCTCCTACCTCCCACTGGACTAGATCCAGACCCAGCTAGTCCCACCCTTGTCAAGCCATGCCAGGCAGGGGGCATAGCCTGAGGTCCCCCAGACTGGGGTGGGGGCATGCCTTGAGGGCCTCCATAAGCCCTGCCAGGTGGGGGACATGGCCTGAGATTCCCTGTCAAGCCCCACTGGGTGGGAAGCACAGCCTCGGGTCCCCCATCAAGCTGTGTTGCCTGTCTCCAGTTCTAGAGCAGGGAAGAGAGGATTTTGAATAGAGAAGGTTAACCCACTTGACAAATTTCAAAATATGAAAGGCCTGCCCAGGCAGTGTGACTTAGTGGTTGAGTGTCAATCTGTGTACCAGGAGGATTGGATTCACAGTCAGGGAACATGCTCGGGTTGCGGGCTTAATCCCCAGTGTGGGACATGCAGGAGGCAGTCAATCAGTGATTCTCTCTCATCACTAATGTTTCTTTCTCTCCCTCTTCATTTATCCTGTCTATCAAAAGAGTAATATGCAAATTGACCACCACTCCAATACACAAGATGGCTGCCCCATGTGATCAAATATGGCTGCCCCCATGTGGACACAAGTTGGCCACCACAAGATGGCCAGCAGGGGAGGGAAGTTGGGAGGGACTAGGCCTGCAAGGGAGGGCAGTTAGGGGATCAGGCAGGCAGAGGAGGGAAGTTGTGGGTGACCGGGCCTGCAGGGAAACACAGTTGGGAGAGGCGGGGACTCAGACCTGCAGGAGAGGGCAGTTAGGGGCAAACAGGCTGGCAGGGGAGTGGTTAGGGGGTGATCAGTCTGGCAGGCAGAAGTGGTTAGGGGCAATCAGGAAGGCAGGCAAGCAAGCAGTTGGGAGCCAGCAGTCCTGAATTGTGAGAGGAATGTCTGACTGCTCGTTTAGGCTCGATGCTATCAAACATCCCTCAAGGGGTCCCAGATTGGAGAGGGTGCAAACTGAGCTGAGGCCCACCTCCATGCACGATTTTGTGCACTGGGCCTCTAGTTTTTGAAATAAATAAAAATACATTTAAAAACAACCACAAAATCAAAAACAAAATATGAAAGTCCTAAGAAGGTTTAATATTGGATGTTGAATTCTAGATGCTTTAAATCTTAAACTGTTTGTTCCCTTAGATCATGGGCTCTTATATGTGCTCCTGGATGTGTAACCTACATATAAAGAGACTAGCAGTAACACACCAAAATTCTGGTGATGGAGCAAGGGGACAATTTGATGTCAAGTGTTGCTGCCAAGAGGTGTTTGATAGTGGGGGATAGAGACAAGCCCTGAGTTTTGGGGCAGCAGGGGAGAGCTGACCAGGAAGCTTTCTTATCAGCTAGAAGTAATTATTTTTCTACTTAGATATCTCAACCTCCCCAACCCAAATACCACATTCGTTTCCTGGTGATTTCAGTCATTTGAAGTGACATTTTATAGTGTGTTTTATTAGAGTGGAGCTGGATTTTGTGTGAGAGTAGAGCTAATTATCTGCCTCTTGACTTAGCTGTGATATGTGTGATACCAAATATAAACAGGAATAACCAGAGTTATGGAAATAGCTGAGATATTTTCTTTAAAGAGTGAACTAGGAGGACTTGCAGGGTCTGAACACACTCTGTAATTAGCATATCAGCTTTGACACAAGGAATTGAACAAATTGTTTCAGAATGAGACATGGACCAGACAGGGGTACTGAAAAAGATTAGAAATTACCCAGATGTCAAGAAAAGGCCCAAGATGGGACCTGGGCAGAAATCTGACTAGCAGCAGAATAAGAGTTACAATAGTTACAGTGATATCTATAATAATAAAAGCATAATATGCTAATTAGACAAAACAGCTGAATGATCTTCTGGTTGTCCTTTCAGACGTCCTTCTGGATGACCTTCCAGAGGAAGCCAGGACTGTGAGGGTTGAGCCCCTTGCACAAATTTTGTGCATTGGGTATTTAGTGTTATATAAATTTGCTGTGAAAAATAATGAGAAAATATAAATATAAATGTGTTTTATATAGACCTAGAGGCCTGGTACATGAAATTTGTGCACGGGGGTGTGTGTCTCTCAGCCCAGCCAGCATCCTGTCCAATCTGAAAACCCTTAAGGGATGTCTGACTGCCTGTTTAGGCTGATCCAGGTAGGATTCAGGTAGAATCGGGCCTAAACGGGCAGTCGGACATCCCTCTCACAATCCAGGACTGCTGGCTCCCAACTGCTCCCTGCCTGCCTTTCTGATTGCCCCTAACTGCTTCTGCCTGCCAGCCTGATCACCCCCTAACCACTCAGGCCAGCCAGTTTGCCCCTAACTGCCCTTCCCTGCAGGCCCAATCATCCCCAACTTCCCTCCTGTGCTGGCCTGGTCACTCCTAATTGTGCTCTCCTGCAAGCTTGATCACCCCCAACTGCCCTCCCCTGCTGGTCTGATTGCCCACAACTGTTCTCCTTGCAGACCTGGTTCCTCCCTACTGCCCTCCCCTGCTGGCCATCTTGTGGCAGCCATCTTGTGTCCACATGGGGACAGTCATCTTTGACCACATGGGAGAAGCCATCTATGACCACATGGAGGCAGCCATCTTGTGTGTTGGACTGATGGTCTCAATTTTCATATTATCCTTTTATTAGATAGGACTAAATAGGATAGAGGCCTGGTGTACAGGTTGGGACCGGCTGGTTTGCCCTGAAAGGTGTCCCGGATCAAGGTAGAGGTTCTTCTGGGGTGTGGGGTGGCCTGGGAGAGGGGGCCTTTGGTGGTTTGCAGGCCAGCCATGACCCCCGGCGACCCAAGCAGAGCCCCTGGTATCTGGGATTTATTTATCTCCTATAATTGAAACTTTGTAATCTTGAGCGGAGGCCTGGGCCTGCCAGGGCAAGTGGAAAGCTTGGCTTCCTCCATTGCCAGGAGCAACTCAAGCCTCTGCTCTCTCCAGCTCCATGGCTGCCACCATTTTTGTTGGAATTTATTTATCTTCTATAATGGAAACTTCAAAGCCTTGAGTGAAGACCTGGGCACCCCAGGGCAGGCAGAAAGCTTGGCTTCCTCCATTGTCAGGGGCAGCCCACATCTCCTGCTCTCTCTCTGGCTGCAGCCATCTTGGTTAGGTTAAATTGCATATTTTCTCCTGATTGGCTGGTGGGCATGGCTTGTGGATATAACAGAGGTATGGTCAATTTGCATATTACTCTTTTATTAGATAGGATAGGCAATACTAAAGTTAGTTATTTGTGAATGGAATATTCTTCCATGTGGATTAGCTTCCTTCTCAGCCAGCACTAATTATAATCATTACTTTGATAGAGTCTCAGGCAAGGAACCCTTTTCTGGTATTGTTAAAAAAAAGGAATATATTAGCCCAGCCAGTGTGGGTCAGTGGTTGAGCATCAACCTATGAAATAGGAGGTCATGGTTCGATTCCCTTTCAGGGCACATGCCTGGGTTGCAGGTTCAATCCCAAGTGTAGGGTGTGTAGGAGGCAGTCGATCAATGATTCTCTCTCATCATGGTTGTTCCTATCTCTTTCTTCCTCTCCCTTCCTCTATGAAATCAATAAAAAAAATATTTTTTAAAAAGAGAGGAATATATTTGAGAGAGAAGGTAAAACCATCTCTGATGCAGCCAATTCCTGAATGGATGATTACATGACCAGATTTGTGCTTTAGGAAAATCTGATCATGTTAAAATCCCTTAGTGGCTTTTTATTACCCTAAAGTCTAGTCTTTAAGATAACATGCAAGGACTTTTATAATCTTATTGCTCACCATTTATATCTTTTTTACTCTAGGAACACAAGATTTCTTTTAGTTCCATGAAAATGTTGTGCTCTGTCTTGCTGGTTCTTTTATTAAGAGCATATATAACAATTTGTAATCATAATCATTTGTGGGTTTACTTTAATGTTGCTCACTAGTCTGTGGGCTCATTGAGGCCAGGACTGGATCAATTTCCTTTACCACTGTCTCCCCACGGCTTAGCTCAAGGTCTGGCACAGAGAAGACATTCGGTGCATACTGTTGTGAAGGACCAAGGGCTCATCGATCATCTGCTGAATAAAAATACTCATAATAAACTTTTGATGGCTATTCAGTTAGTACTTGACCATTCCTATGGTGAGAGAGATGAAGATGTTAAAGGTGACTTTTAAATGCCAAAGAAGGCTGACAGTGTCATTAATTGACACAGGTATTGTTTGAAAAGGACCAAGTTTAGGGGTTGAAGGGTAAATCATGAGTTGTGTTTAGACATATTGAAATTATCATGCCTTTGAGATATATAAGTAGAGATACCAAGGAGTCAGTTGGATATGCTAGTTTGGAATTAATGAGAAAGATCAGGCTGGAGATAGAAACTTGTGACATATTTGTATATATTGAATAATTTAAGTAGTGAACACGATTGGCATTAAGTAGAAAATAGAGTGAGGGAATTACCCAAGATGAAACCAGAGCAACACTAATATTTAAAGTCCATCAAACAGGAAAAGCCAGTAAAGGGGTATCAAAAAGGAGCAACCTCTAAATAAGGAAGAGAGTAAAAGTCAGGAGACAGATTCCAGTCGAGGTCAAGATGAAGTAAACACACACCTTCCTGTTTGTCCCACTGAATGTAATTCAAAACTCTAGCTTAGAAGGCAAGGAGAAGTTCTCTGAGGATCCTAAAAACTAAATGGTAGCAGGTAGATGGGGAAAGGGAACTAGAATGCAATGTGTCAACAAACTCTTGTGAATATTGTCTTTCTTCTCCCTTTCCCCAATATTTCTTTTTTTGAAAAAAAATATATTTTATTGATTTTTTACAGAGCGGAAGGGAGAGGGATAGAAAGTCAGAAACATCGATGAGAGAGAAACATCGATCAGCTGCCTCTTGCACGCCCCCTACTGGGGATGTGCCCACAGCCAAGGTACATGCCCTTGACCGGAATCGAACCCGGGACTCTTCAGTCCGCAGTTCGATGCTCTATCCACTGAGCCAAACCGGTTTCGGCTCTCCCCAATATTTCTTAGCCTGGAATCAAGAACACCCTGAAACCCAAACCTTTACACTAGGTTCAGACAGAAAGACAGAAAGAATTCCAAGAGAAGTGCTCTGATGGTCTAAAAAGAGAAAAAGCATCATAAAGAATGAGGTAAGTTCCCTGATTTTATCACTTGCTGAACCTCCTACACAATCCTGTGGCGACAATGGCAGCACCAGCTGGCGGCTGGGGAGGCACCTACAATTATTAGGCAAGAGGACTCTTCTTCCTGATCCGAGGAACTGTGGTTCCAAGTGCACTGGAGGAGTCTCTACTGCTTTTTCTCTCTATCCTCTTAGCATTTGGTACTTGAGGCAGAGACCACCACCCTCCAGAACTGTGAGAAATAAGTTCCTGTTGTATTAGCGACACAGTCTGTGGATTCTTTCATAGCAGCCGGAGCAGACTAATATCTGGTCCCTTCCTTCTTCCATCTCCAAAGCCAGCAAAGATGAGTCAAGTATTTCTCACATCACATCACTCTGACCCTGCTTCTATCCCCTCTCTTTCTCTAACGCTCTCTTCTGTCTTCTTTCCCACTTTTAAGGAACCTTAGGATTACACTGGGCCAAGACAGGTAATCTCTCTATTTAAGGTCACCTGATTAGCTACCTTAATTTCATCTATAACCTTAATCTCTTTGTTATATAATCCTATATAATAAAAGCTTAATATGCTAAGTGTCTGGTTGTCCGGTCGTCCTATATAATCCCTTTGCTATAAAATCCAAGCATAATCTACACTAATAAAAGAGAAATATGCAAACTGACCATACCTCGACAATGCCCACTAGCCAATCAGGAGTGTGTATGCAAATCAACCCACCAAAGACAGAGGTTAATTTGCATACGCTGGAGTGACGCTCTGGCCGGAGCGAACACTGAAGGTGCTGGTCGGAGTCTTTGCTCCAGCCAGAGTGAAGGTCTGGGTCCCAGGTGCTGGAGGAAAATTGGTGCTGGCAGCCAGGGGAAGGAAGGCCTATTCTTGAACGAATCTTCATGCAATAGGCCTCTAGCATGCTAATAATATGCTAAGGCTGCTCAAATGCTCACTATGATGTGCATTGGCCACCAGGGGGCAGACAGTTGACGGGTCAACCAGTTGCTCTGATGTGCACTGACCACCATAGGGCAGATGCTCTGACCAAGTAGGTTAGCTTGCTGCTGGTGTCCAGCTGATCAGGACTGAGTGAGCTGGACATTTCCTGGAGCCCTCCCGCAGTCTCTCCCTCGCTAGCTAACCTCCTGTGCCCCTCTCTGGCCCCGATTGTGCAGGCCAGGGCAAGGGAACCCACTGGTGCATGAATTCGTGCACCAGGACTTTAGTCTAACATAATCATAGTTCTGTGGAATAGGATGTGGACATTTTGGGAGCCAAATGCTGGCCTCAGAAATACTTAGCAAGTGTTCCCTCCTCTTCTATTTTTGGGAGTATATGAGAGGACTAGTGTTCATTCTTCTTTAAATATTTAGCAGAATTTAGTAAAGTTATCTGGTCCTGAGATTTTCTTTTATGTGAGATTATAGATTCAATATTCTTAGTAGTTATAAACTGGTTCAATTTTATATTTCTTCTTGAGTAAGATTTGGTAGTTTGTGTGTTTCCAATTTGGAAAGGATGAAGTAAATGACCATTGCTTGTAGATAACATGATCTTGCATATAGAAAATCCTAAACAAATGACAAAAATAGCCCACTGTTACAGCTGATAAACAAATTCAGCAGAGTTTCAGGATACCAGGTCAATACACAAAACCAGTGATGTTTCCATATAAGAGCAGTCAAGCTAAATAAGATACTAAGAAAATAATTCCTTAAAAATTCCATCAAAAAGATGAAACACTTAGGAGTATATTTGACTTAAGAATTTCAAGACTAAAAACTACAAAATTATTGAAATAAAATAAAGAAGATCTAAATAAATGGGAAAACACCCATGTTCATGGATTGGAATACTTAATTTTTTAAAAATATATGTATAATTTATTGACTTCTTTTACAGAGAGGAAGGGAGATTGATAGTTAGAAACATTGATGAGAGAGAAACATTTATCAGCTGCCTCCTCTACACCCCCCACTGAGGATGTGCCCACAACCAAGGTACATGCCCCTAACTGGAATTGGACCCAGGACTCTCTACTCTGCAGGCCGATGTTCTATCCACTGAGCCAAACCAGTCAGGGCAGGAAAACTTAATGTTATTATTAATTTTTAATTAAATTAAAATTTTATTATAGTTGAAAACACATAACATAAAATTTACTGCTTTAGCCATTTTTAAGTGCACCCACCATACCATAGTGTTGAGTCCATTCCCATTGTTGTGCAACACATCTCTAGGCCTGTTTCATCTTGCAAAACTGAAACTCTACACACACTGGACAACATCTCCCCATTTCTCTGCCCCCTAGCTCCTGACAACCAACATCCTGCTTTCTTTCTGTGAGTTTTGACTACTTTTGATGCCTCATAAATGTGGAATCAGACAGTATTTGTCTATTTGTGACTGGCTTTTTTCACAAAGCAGAATGATCTCAAGGTTCATCCATGTTATAGCATGTGACAGAATTTCCTTTCTGAATAATACTTCATTGTATGTATATACCACATTTTCTCTAACCATTCATCCATCCGTGTGCATTTGGATTGCTTCCACCTCTTGGCTATAGTGAGTAATGCTGCAGTGAACATGAATGTGCAGTTAGCTGTTGGGGATCCTGCTTTCAGTTCTTTTGCATATCTATATCTATATCTATATCTATATCTATATCTATATCTATATCTATATCTATATCTATATCTATATCTATATCTATATCTATATCTATATCTATATCTATCTATATCTATCTATCTATCTATCTATCTATCTATAGCTATATCTATCTATCTATCTATCTATCTATCTATCTATCTATCTATCTACTAGTGGCCTGGTGCACATTAAAAGGTATTAATTAGAGGAAATAATTTAATATTGCTATTTGCTCTTTCTCTATCATAGAAGCATCAGAGACTAAATTCATGCACAGTTGGGGGTTCCTTCAGCCCAGCCTGCCTTCTCTCACAGATTGGGAGCCCTCAGGAGATGTCCTACTGATGATTTAGGCCCACACCCCACCAGTCTGTCCACCCACTGTGGGAGGTGACTGGGCTGATCAAGGGAAAGCGCCAGCCCCATTACCCTGCTGCTGTAGCCACTGCCAGCCACTGCAGCCGCCAAGGTGTTTTCATCAACATGGACTCTAGTCCCTTCACTGTGAAAAAATGACAACTTTCTTTAGGCATTTTCAAGTTGTGTCTTTCATAGGATATGACATTTCTTTCTTTCTTTTTTTAATCCTCACCTGAGGATATGTTTCCATTGATTTTTATAGAGTGTGGAAGAGAGAGGGAGAGACAGACAGAAACATCAATGTGAGAGGGACACTTTGATTGGTTGTCTCCTGCATGAACCTTGACCTGGGCCCCAGCCAGGGAGGAGCCTGTAACTTAGGTACATGCCCTTGATCAGAATCGTCCCGGGTGCCGCTCCCATCCCAGGCCCCACTCTGGCAGAACATGTGCTAAAATTGGAACAATACAGAGAAGATTAGCATGGCCCCTGCACAAGGATGACACACAAATTTGTGAAGCTCTTGTGCAATAGGGCTTCCTTCCCCTGGCTGCCCAACACCGCGGCCACATCCCTGCCAGCCTCCTGTCCCCTGGCCATGCCCCCTGCTCCTGATTGGCTGGCAGCGTAGTGAAGGTACGGTCACATTTGCATGTTTCTCTTTTATTATATAGGAATATAGGACACACACACACACACACACACACACACACACACACACACACACAAAAGTAAGATTGATGGCTGGATCATTTTGTAGTTTTATTTTTAATATTTTGAGGTCTCCTCTAGTAATGAGACCATAACTAGAAAAGTTCTGCAATTGTAAAGTTCTCCAGTTTTAATAAACTGTTTTTCATAGTGAGTGCACAATTTTACATTCCCATCAACAGTGCATGAGGGTTCCAATTTCTCTACATCTTCACCAACACTTTAAAACCAGCCCTAGCTGGTTGGCTCAGTGGATAGAGCGTCAGCCTGTGGACCAAAGGGTCCTGGGATCGATTTCAGTCAAGAGCACATATCTTGGTTGCAGGCTCCTCCCTGGGCCCTAGTCAGAACTTGCAGGAGGCAACCAATTGATGTGTTTCTCTCATATTGATCTTTCTCTCTGTCTTTCCCTCTCTCTTCCACTCTTGGGTCAGGATTATAAAAAAAAAAAAACAGAAACAAAAAAAATTTTTAACTATTCAAATGGATGTGAGGTGATCTCACTATGGTTTTGACTTGGCATTTCTCTAATGATAAGGGAAATTAAGTTCTTTTTTCAAATGCTTTTTGGACATTTGTATGTCTTCTTTACAGAAATATCTAAGTTTTCTGCCCATTTTATTTTATGGTCTCTATGAAGTCCTTGATTAAATGGTAAATTCTTTATATGTGTATTGTGGCTCTCAGTTTTTTTGTTGTTGACTTTTCTTTTAGAGCAGTTTTAGGTTCACAGCCAAATTGAAGGGAAGGTACAGATTTCCCATATAACTCCCTGCTCCTGCCCCAACTGCTTCCACCATTATCAAAATCCCCCATGTTTCTTACAATTGATGAATCTACAGTGACACATCAGAATTGCCCCAAATCCATAGTTTACATTATGGTTCACTCTGGTTGTTGTATATTCTGTGAGTTTGGATGAATGTATAATGGCCTGTATCCATCATTATGGCATCATACTGAATATGAAACTTTACTGTATTCACAATATATAAAGTAGAGTAAATTTCTTTAAAAAATATTTATATTGATTTCAGAGAGGAAGAGAGAAGAAGATGGAGATAGGAACATCAATGATAAAGAGAATCATTGATTGGCTGTCTCCTGCATGCCTCCTACTGGGGGCCAAGCCTGCATTCCAGGCTTGTGCCCTTGACCGGAATCGAACCATGACCCCCAAAAGGTTCACAGGTCAATGCTAACCACTGAGCCATGCCATGTTGGCTAGAGTAAATTTCTTAAACTTGTGAGTGATACTAGTCCTTGGTCCCTTTATGACTACTTTGAACCACCCCTATCTCTCAATATTTCACTGTTACTCATAAATAGAGATCTTTTTACTTTGAAGGCACTTTGAATTCCCCTTAGAAAACTTCTGAGAACAAAAGTTCTAGTCTGGCTGGTGTGGGTCAGTGGTTGAGCGTTGACCTATGAACCAGGAAGTCACTGTTTGATTCTGGTCAGGGCACATTCTGGGGTTGCATGCACAATCCCCAGCAGGAGGGGCTTGTAAGAGCAGCTGATCTATGATTCTGTCTCATCATTCATGTTTCTATATCTCTCTTCTTCTCTGAAATCAATAAAAATATATTTTTAAAAAAGAAAGAAAAGTTCTTTTCCTAATAAACCTCAGTTGGATTTTCCCAAGCTTGTTTCTAACCTATTGCTTAGCATGGGACTGAGTCCCACGGTGTCTTATTTAACCTGTGTGCACTCCAGGGCAGCAGTGCCCCTGGGCTTCTAGACTATAATGAAGCCCAGTGGAGACAGCTCCCTCCAGGACAGTGAGAACGAGCCTGGGACTTAAACTTGTGTAGTGCAGATGGCGTCATAGTGAAGAATGAAGGTGCTGCCGAGTAAGAAGAGCGTGACCATCTTGGTTAGGGTGGTTTTGCCAACAAAGGCATGCTCCTGTGCCCTTTGGAGAGAACAAAAGTAGCTGCCATGGGTGGGCCATGGGATGCGCGGCACCTGGAATGAGAGAAGGACTAGGTTGCTATGCATGTATTTTACTGCTCCCTGAGCAAAGAAGTACCTTCCCAGTGTGACTCTCGCTTCATCTTTCATGTTTCCTGTGGAGGGAGCTCCACAGGATGGAGCTTGCAGATGAACCAGTCCACTTCCCTATATCTTTTCCTCTTGAACTGTCTTAAGGGCAGGAAGTTTCCTTAGAATCATGTTAATGGCAGCATAGTGCCCAGAACAAATGGAAGACTAGTCCCTTTTTACTCTTCATGGCTCAGAGCTGTGTCTGCAATGTCTGGTTTCAGATGGAATGTCCCACTTACAATTATTCTGAGCATTCCTGGTCCATAGGAGGCTCCTTCCATGATCAGATCGCCCCCCAGCTAGCTGTGCTTCAAGAAGACTTAAGTAGCTCATTAAAGTTCTTTTGAATTTCTGTTTAGCATTTGTTGTCTTTCAGCAATAGGAAAAAGTTAGCACTGACTGGAATCTACATCTGGAGAGAGACTGATAAATAGGGCTGTGTCAGATTGTATGCAAGTATTTCCCAACTACATTGTTCTTGAAAAAATTATTTTACCTTCTGTTTTATTTTTTTAAATTGCACAATGGATAAATGTATACTTTTGTTTTGTTTTGTTAATCCTCACCGGAGGAGATTTTTTCTATTGATTCTTAGAGAGAGTGGAAGGGAGCTCCCTCTGAGAGAGAGAGAGAGAGAGAGAGAGAGAGAGAGAGAAAGAGAGAGAGAGAGAGAGAGAGAGAGAGAGAGAGAGAAAGAAAGAAAGAGAAAACATCTATATATTTGTTTATTTCTGTAGAGAAGTGAGAAAGTCTTCTACTCACCGGAGGAGATTTTTTCTATTGATTCTTAGAGAGAGTGGAAGGGAGCTCCCTCCGAGAGAGAGAGAGAGAGAGAGAGAGAGAGAGAGAGAGAGAAAACATCTATAATTTGTTTATTTCTGTAAGAGAAGTGAGAAAGTCTTCTACTATGATTGCATATTTAATAATTTCTCTAGTTCTGTTAAATTTTGATTTATATATTTCAAAGCTACTAATTTAAGTTTATAAAAATTGATAGCTATTGTCTCTTCAGTATTGATACCAAGTATATACTTACAAGTAAGAATTAATGCTATTGTGAAGATCTGATCACTGTCTACCCTCCCCCTCATTTTGTAAAATGGAATGTTGAATGTGACAGTAAAATGTGACCTCACCAAAATATATTTCCTAAGCAGTATGTGGAAGACATCTTTACTTTGAACCCTTTGAAAACACCAAAATGGGAAAAGGAGTATATATATAACCTGCTAACTAGTCAATTTCAGGAGAATTATATGCAATCAACATATACATATACAGTGGGGCTCTGGTATTAATTTATAACTGGTTTGTAACTATGAGAGTTTTCCTAATTCTGCCAGGCCTAGATTTCTCAAGCAATTTAGGTTCTGTTGATATCCCCTAAGTAGTCATTATACAATTTAATTTGCATCACATTTCAAAGACCTTGAGATCAAGTACCAGCCAAAACACTGTTCATTCCCCAAATGAAGAGAATGCTGAGGATGGTGGGATTCAGACAAATAGTGGATAAGACCGGTACATACATAAATTCTTGGAGAAACAAGGAGAGAATGAAGATAAAGTAGAAATGCCTGGGAATGCTCCATCTTGGGACATCAGTTGGGCCCAGGAAAGGGGAATTCTTCTGAGCATGACATCCTAGGGTTGTTAGCCAAATACCTTTGACTCAGCTAAGTGCCTTCGTGCTGGATTCCATAGCATTACTTTTTTTTTTTTTAATGATAAAAAAATGTTGTAAACCCTCAGAGAGCAGAAACATCCGAAAAGAGCTGCATTCATGTAAACAGAGTAAACAAATTTCCAGCTTCAGGGGCATCGGTGGGAATCAGCACCAATAAATGCTTAGAAGTGAGAAGAGGACAGGGGCCCGTGGTCACCGATGCTAGCAGGTGGGCAAGAAGGACATTCTATCTAATAAAAGAGTAATATGCAAATTGACCATTGTTCCAGCACACAAGATGGCTGCCCCCATGTGGTCAAAGATGGCTGCTTCCATATAGACACAGGATGGCCAGCGGGGGAGGGCAGTTGGGAGGGACCAGGGCTGCAAGGGAGGGTAGTTGGGGGGACCAGGCCTGTAGGGGAGGCCAGTTAAGGGTGACCAGGCCTGCAGGGGAGGGCAGTTAGGGGCCAACAGGCTGGCAGGGGAGTCGTTAGAGGTTAATCAGGCTGGCAGGCAGATGGTTAGGGTCAATCAGGAAGGCAGGCAGGCAAACAGTTGGGAGCCAGCAGTCCTGGATTGTGAGAGGGATGTCCGACTGCCCATTTAGGCCCAGTAGGATCGGGCCTAAATGGATGGTCGGACATCCCTCGAGGGGTCCCAGATTGGAGAGGGTGTAGGCTGAGCTGAGGGACACACCTCCTATGCATGAATTTCATGCACCAGGCCTCTAGTTGGTAATATGAGTTCTCTTAGGAGGAAACTAACAAAGCTGGGTATTGGCTCAAGAACAAACTGCCTTCTTATCATTACCCAAGTTTTTAATATTCCTTCTAGCTGGTTTGCTTTGTGGGCAGTAAAAGCCTGTTTGTCCTTCTATTACTCCTCCTCTTTCTCCACATTTTCCCCCCTTTGTATCTTTCTTTCAAGTGGCTTATTTTTATTTCTGTTCTCTTTCCACATTTCCTTCCACTTAAATATGATTTCTCAATGTCCTATTATTAGTTGAAAGTGATATATGTATATTGTTAAAGTATAAAGGTTCACCACTAAAGTCAAGTTCCTTGATAGTTTTAAAGGATACATTCAACAGTGTTTTCTCATTTCTTTTTTCAACCTGATTTATTTAGGCTCTTGGGCTCATGCTAATTTTTATGGTTGCACCAGGGGGCACTGTTGAGTTATAAACATCCCAATAGGGTTGGCCTGGTTTATATTAGTGCTGAACTTGCAATTCCTTTCACTTAAGTCAGTATTTCACCTTCCGTGCTAACAGTAGGATATGAAAAATACTTGTGGATTTGCTTCCAGTGCAGAGAAAAATAATGTTACTTAAAACAGTGTCTGTTGAAAGCTGGGGGGAAAATGCATATTTGTAAAGGAGTACTGATTTTTTTCTTTGGGTTATAAATTCACATTAGTGATACAGCCAATATACAAACCACAGTTGTAGCAACCAGAGAAAGAAACAGGATAAGGCCCCTTTGCTAAGATGCTCATAATATTCCCAAGGAGGCAGGAGAAAACTCCATTCATTTGTAGTTTATTCAGAATGTTCTTTTCTTTTGCTTGTCATTTTGGAATGGATCTAATGGTTGCTAAAAAGTTACAGAAACAACGGTCTCATAACTAGAAATCATCTGTTTCTTCACAAAACAAGTCTGCCCCAGGTCAGCCACGTGACCCGCCCAATGCTCCGACCAGAGTCTTGCTGGAACAGCCGCTCTCTGGGGCCCCAGAAAGAATTCATGTGTTAAGTCCTTCCTTCTGTGCCTGCTGTAATGCTGAGTCCTTTTCCCTTTTAAACCAGATACTGAAAAATACACCTAAAAATCCAAATCCATGCAACAGAGAGTGCAATGTGCAGATTTGGGATAAAATAAGCCACAAATATTTTACCAGTACCATGATATTCCATTCCACATCTTAAAAATGTTTTGTTCGGTTGATTTGGGTTTTCTCATTGGTAAAGTTAGGATAGCTGTGTGAGCATTTAAACCTTTTTCAATATTATTCAAGCTGAACCTCAAAAGATTCTTTTAAAATAGTTTTATTTTTTCATCACTATTCGTCTCTTCTCTGCCCTCTTTCACCTTCACCCACCCTGTCCACCTGCACTCACTAACAGAAGAGCCTTGAATTTGTTTGATTTTTGGGTTAATAGACTCAGATCTAAGTCTGTTTTCCCCCCATCTATACTTAATGCAATTACAAATCAGTTATACTTACTACAGTTAAAAATCCCACTTTATAAATATTTTAGGAATGATGTGCTGAAGGAAGCGGCTATAGGGTTAAGCCTTGGACTGACCTGTTGGCAAATCACAAATAAGTCCCAGCTTGGAGGGCACAGCCCTCTTAGCATAGTTAAGCTTGACCTTATGACGCTCCCTAGGTCCTCCTGGGTAGCTAATGGGCTGTGGGAGATGCAGCAAGTGCTGCCAAAACAAGTGAAATTCTCAAGAACATTGTAACTATGGTGACCATTACCTTGTTTATCTCCGGCTATAAAATAAAGGCTCAGCTTGCTGTCTAGATCTTTCTCTGTGGCCTTAGCCAGACACAGAAGATCCACCTAGACCCAGCTTATTCTCTTTGTCTGTCTTTTCTTCAGCCCCCTCCCACCCTTTCCGCCCAGGCTCACTGAACCCTTGGCTGTGCTGGCCCGGCACAATATGCCATCATTAATTTCCATTAGAAGCATTTATTAAAACATACACATTTGTTTCTGTAGTTACATGCACAACTACTAGTGGTTATTTGTGATGCTTGTTCACCTGATGTCCACCCTCCACTGAAGAACTGGATATACCTGGGTTTGCATCTCAGCCCGGCAGGTTGCTAGTCCTTAGGCCCTATTGGGCAACTTATTAAATTCTCTGAGGCTCAGATTGATGAGGATAATCATGCTTTCATCATAATGACTTTGTAAGGATTGAGTGATGCACTAATGTAAAGTTGTTAGTAGAATCTATTGTACTTCCCTTGGTATCAACTTAAGTCCAGAAATGATGTAATGGAAACAGCAAAAGTCCAAGCTGTGTGGCATTGTTGTGTGTTCCCACATCACCCAGAAAAAGTCTCACCAAGGCAAAGAAAATGTGGCAAAGGAGGATGCAGGTTTCTTGCAATATGGTGTCAAAGGGAAAAGCATGTCTACTGTCCAAAGTCTAGGATAAATGTGAGTGATTTATGTTATCTGCTGTACTTCAGAGTGTTTTATTCAGTCTTGAAAATCATTTTACTCCGAAGAAATGAATCTAACAATCAATAGAAATTGAGTCTATTTCCTCAGTGTCTCATGCTCTTGTTTAGAATGTTTTAAAACATTATATTAAAAAAGGATAAAAGCCCAATAAGTGCAAATGAATATAAATGGATATAAATGAAATAGTATCCCTTATGATGCACTACCCATTGCACTTCCTGAAGGCAGCCTCTGCTACATTCTTGAGTATCTTTCTATTGAGAGTAGATAGAGAGATGGATGGCTGGATATGTGTTTAGATATAGATGTAGATATGTTTTTCACACATGTCAGATGTTTTTTTAGGATTACAAAAAGGACTGATGAATCAAATCCTTCATCCTTTTTATTCCGCCAAATGCCCCCCATAGTGTGTGTGTGTGTTTGTGTGTGTGTGTGTGTGTGTGTGTGTGTGTGTATGTGTGTGTGTACACTAGAGGCCCAATGTACGAAATTTGTGCAAGAGTAGGCCTTCCTTCCTCTGGCTGCCGGCACCAGCTTCCCTGTGGCACCTGGGACCCAGGCTTCCCTCTCAGCCCCGGCTTTAATCCCCGCAGGCCAGGCTGAGGGACCCCACCAGTGCACAAATCCATGCACCGGGCCTCTGGTATACTTTATAATATTATCTCCAAATCATTATATATATTCTTCAGCAGCACCATTAATTGCTTTTTATCATGACTTAATAGGTAAAAAATTTTCAGTGTAATTTAAATGAGTACTTTTATTTTGAGTGCTATTAGTTACTTTTTGGATCCATTTAATATTTTTTCTGTGAAAGATCTTTCCATATTTTTTACCCATTTTTTAATTAGACTCAGTTTTTTTATTAAGATATTTTAAAATTTATTAGGAAAATAAGAACTTGGTAATCTGAGCTGTGAATTTTCTTCCAGTTTTCTATTTATTTTTTGGCTTTTCTTATGTTAGTTTTAATTTGTAGGCATTTTACTTTTTTTTTTTTAACCAAATCACTCCAAGATTGTAAAAGCATAGAATTTGCTCTATGTTGAATTTCTATATCTATTTTGGTGTGTTTAGTGTTTAGAACATTACATTTCAAGAGAATTTTTCTTTTTCCTCTAAAGAAATATAATAAAATATTTCTGAAAGAGTCGGAGGGGACCAATGTGGGCTATAGAAATGGACTGCATTAAAGACCACCCAGTATCTAAGACTAGAATATGGCATTCTGACTCATTTGATACCCTCAGAGACCTTGCTTGGTGAACAGAGATGAGTGATTTTAATTATCACATTAATTGTATGATTATAGATGGATGCTTCTGAATAGCCTGAAATGAGTCCCTTTCTTAATTGGTTCTTTCAAGACTTTATTTTCTGAAGGTTTTTTAAAATATATTTTTAATTGATTTCAGAGAAGAAGGGAGAGGGAGAGAGAGATAGAAACACCAACGATGAGAGAGAATCGTTGATCCGCTGCCTCCTGCACACCCCTACTGGGGATCAAGCCCACAACCCAGGGCATGTGCCCTCACAGGGAATCGAACCAGGCTCATAGGTTGACGCTCAATCACTGAGCCCCAGGGGCGAGGCTAAGACAACTTTAGTTTAGAGGGAACTTCTGTGAGGTACTCTGGCCACTGGCCTTAGGAATATCTGTTTGCAAGGCCAATTACTTCTTAGCATTACTGGGCATGTCTGTCACAATATGACAGGCCTATTTTGCCCTGCCCAGTAGCACAAAGCTACATTTTTTAATATAAGGTTAGAGAAATGTTTATTTTATTTTATTTTTAAAAAAATATATTTTATTGATTTTTTACAGAGCGGAAGGGAGAGGGATAGAAAGTCAGAAACATCGATGAGAGAGAGACATCGACCAGCTGCCTCTTGCATGCTCCCTACTGGGGGATGTGCCCGCAGCCAAGGTACATGCCCTTGCCGGAATCGAACCCGGGACCCCGCAGTCCGCAGTCCGATGCTCTATCCACTGAGCCAAACCGGTCTCGGCTAGAGAAATGTTTATTAACTATTTTGTTTATATTATTGATATATATGTGGGTGTGTATATGTGTTTTTTCCCCTCTATAAAGGACCATGATGAACTTCAGCATAAGATTTCTAAAATACTTCTCATAAAACACTAGGGCCCAACATGGTGAGGGCTCTATATTTCTTGCCAAACTTCAGACCATTATTGCTGTTGTCAATATCTGAACAATTTCAATGACATACATTTTCATTTATAAAAAGTTATTGTAGAAAGGTGCTTGAAAACCATTTCTATAACTGCAAAAAAAAAAAAAGTCTTAATGTTTAAAAATGGCTCAAGCAAGCCCCGGGTTGCTTCTTTCCACTGGCTTCTTTTCGGCCCTCCCAGCAGTCTCTGGCTGGTCCTTCCAAATGGCTGCTACCTGTGGCTTTCTCCAACAGTTGTAACTTAAGACTGTCAGGGCTGGCTTCTTTGAGTGAAGGCTGCTGGATTGCTCTTTCCCCAACAAATGTGGAATCTTTTTTTTAATGTTATGCAGACAAAGATTCCCTTTGAAACATGTAGTCTGAGGGCCAAACACTGGACCCATTGTCTCTTGAAACAATAAGCGCCACATTCAGTCTTTGGAAATGGTGAGCGATTTGCTTGTCTTCTAGAACCAGGGAAATTTTGCACATCTAGAAGAGCGATGCACAGCTGAGTTTTGTTGAAGAATGCTAACAGTGTATGTGTGAGAGTGACTTTCCACTGTGGCGTGTACAGCGTCGTCCCCTGGGGTGTGCCACTAGGGGACCGGCTCCAGCTGCTCATGGAGAATTAGCTGCTGTGGAGACTGTTGGGACCCAATCACTCTGAGTGAAAGTGGAAAGGATTCCTGTGCACGTTTTGTTTTGCATGTGGAGGATTCGACTACTGTTTGTCTTACACATTCTGGACATCGTATGGCATTCAAAAGTGGCATTGCTTTGTGCTAGGTCCTTCAGAAGCCAGCCTTGGTGAAAGGGTTTAAGTACAAATAATTTATTAGGGAATTGCTCCCAGGAGAAACAGGTGAGGGGGTAGGGGAAATAGATCAGTGAAATCCAAGCTAGAGTTTCTTCTGTTGCTTTTGTTTGTGAATGAAAAGTTGACTAATTTTAGGATTTGGGTTTACTATGTCCCCGCCCTCCCCCCTCCCCCCTCAAAATCTTACAGACACACCTCCATTCTCTCCTGGAATTTATACATGTGATGAGGACTGAGGCAAGCTTGAAGTGTTTCCTTTCCAGGTAAACTTCTCTCATTTTTTTACATTTTGTAGTATTTTTCAAAAATCTTACATTTTATAGTATTTTTCTTTATCCACATAATTAAAATGATTCCCTCCTTGATGTCTAGGGATGTTTTTAAAAATAATAAAAGTATGTCTTGTGATAAATTATTCATTCCTTTTATTTAAAAAAATCAATCCTATTTCAGTAATTTTTCCTGAAACATGATGGACCCTGTTTTTTTTTTTTTTTGAAGGCTAAGGACTCATTTTATTAATCCAGAAAAAATTTCTTCCTCCCTTTTTTTTGGTTTGTTTTTGAGTCCTAGAACTGACTTCTTTCTTCAAAACATTATAATTCTTAGGATGGATATCTATTTTTTGGTCTTAAAAAGAATGATTATCCTGGCCTAGCTACTGTGACTCAGCGGTTGAGCAACAGCCTGTGTATGAACCAGGGGATTACGGTTCTATTCCCAGTCAGGACATATGCCTGGGTTGCTGACTAGATCCCCATTGTAGGGCATGCAGGAGGCAGCTGATCAATGGTTCTCTCTCATTATTGATGTTTCTACCTTTTTATTATTCTCCCTTCCTATCGCATATCTATTATATATATATATATATATATATATATATATATATATATAATTTTATTTATATTTATATATAGTTGATTCCCTTCTCCATTGCAGTTTTTTCATTCATTCTATGCTTATTTATTTGTTAACTTAATTTTAATATTTTGATCTTTCTAAGCATGGCATGATCTATCGATCAGGAAAGAAGTCATGTTATATAATGTATTTAAACAATTCAGATTCCTTTAGTACACGTGTTTTTGAAATGAGGTCTACAGATTCTTAGATTTTGGGGAAGGTCCTCTGGGCAGCCTCAGGGGTCAGCATTGAGCTTAAGCCCAACTATCAGGGTTCTCTCACCCATGCTCCACTTTTCCTGATTTATAGACCAAGCTTTTGCATTGGAATTCATTTGAATTTTTAAGCTGTTTAAGACATTTCTGAACACTACTTTTTTGATGTCTGAGTAATCTGCTAGGTTAAGTTAGTCACTTTAGGAAGCTTCACTATTTCAGGATATTAGAATACTCAAGAGTATGGAAGCTGAAGAAATTAGGTCCTAAGAGGAAACAATGGATTAATAACTTCCTAACAGGACTTATGGAAAGGACAAATGACCTCATAAGAGGAAATGGACATAAATTACTTTAGCAAAAATTAGCCAGCGACTTTGAAGAAATGTTTTACTAAAATGAAATATGGCTTGCATATAAACTCTGAGATCATGAATATGCCAGCTTGGAGCTGATAAAATCTCAATTTCTTTTTTTTTCCAAATACATTTTTATTGATTTCAGAGAGAGGAGAGAGAGAGAGAGAGAGAGAGAGAGAGAGAGAGAGAGAGAGAGAAACATCAGTGATGGCAGAGAATCATTGATTGGTTGCCTTCTGCATGCTCCCTATTGGGGATTGAGCCCAAAACCCAGGCGTGTACCCTTGACCAGAATTGGACCTGAGACCCTTCAGTCCACAGATCAAGGCTCTATCCACTGAACAAAACTGGGTAGGGTGTTAGTTTCTTTTTTTTGGTGACAGTGTCTAAACTACAGCTGCTTGCTACTGAATGCACAAGGATGCTGATAATTTCTACAGACAGGGTGCTGATTGGATGTGAGGATTGTGAATGATTTGAGGATGTCCATGGTAGGGACACCAGTGGACATCACAGGGATTGATGTCTCAAGATGGAAGAATAAAAACTTAGGAAACATCTAGACACTAAAAAAGGAAGTTTTTATATCAGTGTACTTATTATACAACTAGAGGCCCGGTGCATGAAATTTGTGCACGGGGGTATGTATCTCTTATCCCAGCCTGCACCTTCTTCAATCTGGGACCCCTCAAGGGATGTCTGACTGCCTGTTTAGGTCTGATCTTATCTCTCATAATCCAGGACTGCTGGCTCTAAATTGCTCGCCTGCCTGACTTCCTGATTGCCCCTAACCATTTCTGCCTATCAGCCTGATCACCTCCTAACTATTCCCCTGTCAGCCTGATTGATGCCTAACTGCTCCCCTGCCAGCCTGTTTTCCCCTAACTACCCTCCCCTACAGGCCTGGTCACCCCTAACTGCCCTCCCCTGCAGGCCTGTCACCCCTAACTCCCCTACCCTCCAGACCTGGTTCTCCTCAACTGCTCTCCCCTGCAGGCCTGGGTCACCCCCAACTTCTCTGCAGGCCCGATCACCCTCAACTTCCCTCCTCTGCCAGCCTGATCACTCCCCTGCAGGCTTGATCGCCCCCAACTGCCCTCCCTTGCAGGCCTGGTCCCTCCCAACTGCTCTCCCCTGTTGGCCATCTTGTGGCGGCCATCTGTGTCCATGTGGGGACAGTCACCTTTGACCACATGCGAGCAGTTGTGTGTTGGAGTGGTGGTCACTTTGCATATTATTCTTTTATTAGATAGGATTAGATAGGATAGAGGCCTGGTGCACTGGTGGGGGATGGCTGGTTTGCCCTAAGGGTGTCTTGGATCAGGGTGGGGGTTTCCTTGGAGCATAGGGCAGCCTGGGTGAGGGACCTGTGGTGGTTTGCAGGCTGGCCATGCCCCCCAGGTGACCCAAACGAAGGCCCTGGGACCTGGGATTTATAATTGAAACTTTGTAGCCTTAAGTGGAGGCCAAGTCAGGCTAAGGCTGCAGAAACTTGGTTTCCTCCATTGCCAGGGGCAACTCAAACCTCCTCCTCTCTCCAGCTCTGTGGCTGCTGCCATTTTTGTTGGGATTTATTTATTTTCTATAATTGAAACTTTGTAGCCTTAAGCAGAAGCTAAAGCAGTCTAAGGCAGGCAGAAAGCTTGGCTTTCTCCATTGCCAGAGAAACCAAAGCCTCCTGCTCTCTCCATGGCCGTGGCCATCTTGTTTGGGTTAATTTACATACTCGATCTTGATTGACTGGTAGGTGTGACTTGTGGGTATAGCAGAGGTATGGTCAATTTGCTTATTACTCTTATTAGATAGGATGACAATTGATTAAAGTGAAAATACAAGATTAAAATTTGAGGAAGGGCCTGGAATGAACATTAGTGTAAGGTTTGGAAACAAGGCTGAAGATGTAGACAGGGCTGTCATTCTGGGAGCTTCATTGTTTCCTGTTTGGTTTTTATAATTAGCTTCTGCTGGGATCAGTTTTATATGTGGGAGTAAAAAGTTCATATTGCTTCTCCTTCCCCTTTTGTTTTATTCTAACTTCACATATTTTGTCTTTTAGGAATAATCATATGCTTTTGTTTAAAAACTTTCTCTTCCTATGCAAAGGACTGATTTTTTAAATAAAAGGAATAAATAATTTACCACAGACATATTTTTATTATTTTTAAAAATTTATCTTTATTGTTGAAAGTACTACAGATGTTTCCCACCCTCCCTCCCCTCTGCCATTTACCCCTTCTACTCTGCTCCTGTCCCCTCCTCAGGCCTTCCCCTCACTATTGTCTGTCCATACATAAGACTTTTAGACTATATACACTGAATGACCAGATTATTATGACCATCCTATCAGTACTTTGTTGGGCCACCTTTTGCCTTCAATACTGTGGCAATTCTTCTTAGCATTGACTCCACGAGATGTTGAAAGGTGATGCGAGGAATCTGACACCATGCCTGGTGAATAGCACTGTCCAGTTCTGTGAGATTTGATGTCTGTGGAACCAGCTGCCTGATGGCTCTTCTAACTTCATCCCACAAATGCTTCATTGGATTGAGATCTGGTGATTGTGGGGGCCACCCAAGCAAGGTAAAGTCTCTCTCATGTTCTTGAAATCACTCCTGCACAATATGAGCACCACGGTATGGCGCATTGTCTTGTTGGAAGAAGCCATCTTTATTGGGATACACCATTAACATGATAAGATGAACTTGATCAGCAATGATAATTAGGTATGTTGTGCTATTCAGACGTTATTCTCCACGAATTAAAGGGCCCAAATCATGCCAGGAAAACATGCCCTAAACCATAACACTGCCCCCACCAGCTTGAAGGGTTGTACTCATGCATGTGGGGTGCATGCTTTCATGCTGTTTCTGTGAAATTCTGACTATGCGATTTGCATGATGCAACTGGAAATGTGATTCATTGGACCACGTGACTTTTTCCCAATGCTCAACTGTCTAATCCTTGTGTTCCTGTGCGAATTGGAGATATTTTATCTTGGTAACTGCAGACAGCAAAGGTGTTCGAACTGGCCTTCAGCTTCCATATCCCCTATGATGCAGTGAATGCTAATTTGCCTACAAATGTCAGGTGGTCATAATAATCTGGCCACTCAGTGTATATGTCAATGTAAGAGACATCCAAACCTATAGACAATTTTTATGTGTTTATTTGAGCCAAACTTATGACAGCTGCTAGGAAGCAAAATCTCAATGGGCGAGAAAAATGCTCCAGAAAATGCAGCTTATTATGTACGTTACAATCAAAGGAGAGATGTAAAGGGGCGGGGTTACATGAAATTCATTGGTGGTAGATTAGTCCCACCTTCCCCATTTCAAAATGGGGCTAGTAGCCCTAACTGGATTGGCTCAGTGGATAGAATGTTGGTCTGTGGACTGAAAGGTCCCAGGTTTGATTCTGGTCAAGGGCATGTACTTTGGTTGCAGGCACATCTCCAGTGGGGGGTGTGCAGGAGGCAGCTGATCGATGTTCCTCCCTCATTGATGTTTCTAATTCTCTATCCCTCTCACTTCCTCTCTGTAAAAAAATCAATAAAATATATATTTAAAAATAATAAAATAAAATGGCGCTAGTAACACTTGACCTACTTCATAGGGCTTTATGAAGATCAAATTCAATGGTGCATGTAGGGAAAGTACTTTAAGATTGGAAATCACGTTGATGCTGCTATGATTTCTAGAATGAGAACATGATAGTTGCAGGAGGTCTTAGAGTTATCTAGTCCAATCCTTCACTTTAACAATGAGGAAATTAAAACCCCAAAAATGTTACTCAAGGCCATAAAGACAGCTGGAAGCCCAGTTGGATTAGAGTCAGTGTTCCCAATATCAGAGACTAGAGTTTAGAGTGAGATTTTCAGTGGTTCAAAAGTGAATCAACCAGGCATTCATCAGTTGGCTGTCAGTGTTGGAAGCAAAGCTAGCAGATCAAGGTTGTAAGGGAGGAACAGAGTCAGAGACATTGTATTCTCTAAGTAAATAATACACAATAGTTAGAAATGTTTAGTGACACATTCAACATTTCACACAAACGTTGGACAACAGGGAAAACAATGTGAAACAGGGTGTAGGACAGAACGATGAGTTCTCACAAGAGGGTGGCTAGGAACTGGAAGGGAGTTAGTGCCAGTTTTTATTTTACCTATCCTAAAACGCTACACTAAGGCAGGCAGGGTTATTTTGTTTAGTATCTAATTCTTTAAATAATGAATGATAGATTATTCATTCAAATAGAACAGTGTAACTTCTAACCTTAATTATTGCTGTACAGCTGTGGATATATGCCAGAAGTTCCTTTACTGGAATGAGAAAATTTCCCTTACCCGTGAGAATGAGCATCTTGAGATGTTTTCATCCTTGGAGTTTTATTTTGATGGATCCAGTGATTAAGCAATTGTTATTTGGTTCATGATGTCCAGATTCTCACACTCTGCCTACATGTGTTGCTTCTCTTTTAGTCTTGGGTTCTCTATCACTGGGGGGGAATAAACCTCAGATGAGGAAGATGGCCAGATGTGCTTTCCTTGTAACCAGCAATGTCATGAAAGGCCTGAGGATGAGATAGTTGCTAGGTAAGGAGCTGGCAGCCTCTAGATAGAAGTGTGAGTAATAATAAGTTAGATGGTTTACTCCTCTGTCTTTTATTTGGTGTTTTTTTTTTATTTAAATGTCCCATGGTGTGTATTCCAAAAGCTTATTTTATTATCGTGTCACCATTTTTCTTAAGTACTTTCTTCAAGGCAAGTTTCATTACCTCTTTCTTTGGAATGATGCTGTCCACATGTTTTTGTTGGCAGCACAAGGGACGGTTTCCAGTACCCAAGTAAAGCTGTGCAGGCTGCCTTTCATTAATGTGTCACCAAACATTTCTAACTATTGTGTATTGTTTACTTAGAGAATAAAAAATAAAGATCCCTGGGGAGTCCCTTTCTAAACTTTCCAGAATTTACATGTGTTCTGAGGGCCCTGTTTAGAGATACTAATGCTTTTTTTCCCGTTACGGAGAAGGCAGTATTCAAGGTGAGAGACCAATCCTCGGTGAGCTCTGTGTTTAACAGGTGAGAGTGATAAGTTCGTTCAGTTTCTTTCCTGAATGAATCTAAGTAGATGGCTGTGGTTATAGGGTGTAACTTCATTGATTTTTTTGTTTGTTTTTAAGAGAGAGAGGAATGGAGAGGGATAGAGAGATAGACGCTTCAATGAGAGAGAAACATTGATCCATCGATTGGCTGCCTCTTGCACACCCCCCACTGGTGATTGAACCGAAAACTAGGCATGTGGCCTGATGGGGAAATCAAACCGGTAACCTCTTGGTTCCTTGGTTGATGCTCAACTGCTGAGCCACATGAGCTGGACAAAGTGTATAGCTTTAACATACATTCGTGGTTTAGACTCTCTTCTTGTACAAGTTTGAAATTCTCATGTTTCAAAGAATATTTTGTCTCATCACATCTCAAACTCTTGGCCCTATGCTCAGGATGGGCTAAAGCACAGAAGGAATTTATCTGCTCATTGCTCTATTCACAGCCCAGCACAATTTAATTGGAAACGAAACAGACTCTGAAAAGGACCTTGTAAAGGATAACATGGTTGGATTTTTCCTGGAAAATTGCCCCTCACGAAGGAGTTCTGTAGGAAAAGGGACGCATTTTGAAATGATGTGTTCTGCGCTCCGGCAAGAAGGGCTTGGGGAAGAGGGAGAGTGGGGGGTAGGAGGAAAGGTGGAGGAGTGAGAGCAGGGAGAGGGAGGAAGGGAGAGAGAAGTAAATCTTCGACAGCTGGTGCTAAGATCGGAAATCTCCTTGGATTCAGTCATCCTGGTACTGGCTGTATCTCGGGAAAGTGGCTACTTGTAGATATGGTAAGGCCAGAGTTGAATTTGGGCTATTGATTGAAGCATGTGAGCCCAGGTGGCAGGGACCAAGACAGTATAGCATGTGGCTATTTCCCTTTTTATATTTTTGCCCCTGGAGTTTTATTTTAATGAAGTCAGTGATTGAACAACTGGTAATTGGTTCACGATGTCTAGATTCTCACAGTCTCCCTACATGTGTTGCTTATCTTTAAGTCTTGGGTCCTCTACCAGTTGGTTGAATACACTTCAGGTGAGTCCTGTTCCCATTGGTGGAAAGCCTGAGCTGAGGGGACTATGTCTGGTAGTGGGCACAGCCATCAGAGAACAACAGAACAGGTGGGTTGAAAGATTTGGTGGAGGCATGTGCCATTTTGCCATAAATCTGTCAGGGTCATGCCTAAGGGATGGGACCATCTGGGCTTGAACAGGGACACCATGTGACAATGTTAACCGCAGTAGTGGTAGGGAATCTGGTAGACAAAATTTTCTCTCTAAAAGGGACTTACAAAAAGGAACATAGCCTAGAACTGAGCAGTTGATTCCCGGGGTTGGCAGACTTATCTTGGACATGGTGTTAGTATGTGAAGAGAGACAAAGGATTCAAAAATGTGATTCTGTTTTCTATCCTATGCTGCTAAAGTGGTAAACATCCATCCCACAATATTGACTCTGTGGGATTTTCCTTAAAATTAAGAAACCAACTTCCAGTGGTAGAAACTGCATATGATTTTTATTATTAAATTTGATGTAGAATATATAAAAGTAACAAAATGGTAAATATCAAGGTTCAGATAATGGAGAGTATGCTATTGTGCAAAAACTTGTGAACCCAAGAAGACTTGGCAGATCCTCTCCACCTGAGAAAAAGAGCTCATCCAGCAATGAGGTCAGTGCTCTTTATTTGCAAAGGGAATGTCTACTCATTTTGAATGAAGCAAACATACCTAGGACATACTTTGGTAGGTAGAAACAAAATTTATAACTCCAGGTCTTTATAACTACTTAGTGTTTGTTTAATTAGAGTCACATTTAAAAATCATACTGATTAAGATTTGAATTGTTGCCCTACCTGGTTTGGCTCAGAGTTAGAGTGTTGATCTGAGGACTGAAGGGTCGAGGGTTCGATTCTGGTCAAGGGCATGTGCCTTGGTTGCAGGCTTGATCCCTGGCCATAGTGTGGGGCGGTGTGCAGGAGGCAACCAATCAATATTTCTTTCTCTTTGTCTCTGCCCCCTCCCATCTCTTTAAAAATCAATGATCAATGGAAAATATCCTCAGGTGAGGATTAACAGCAACAACAAAAACGATTTGTTTTTCAGTGTGACTTTGAGCCTCAATTTCCTTATCCCTAAAATCTACTTTGTTATTAGGATAGGTCTCTTAAATAAAATTCCTGGTACCTAGTACTTGCTCATTTAAGTTTAACTATTATTAATACTAGAGGCCCGTTGCAGGTAGATTCCTGCAAGAATAGGGCTTCCTGTAGCCTTCTTTGTGGCCCCACCTGCTTCCCTCCTCTACAGCCCCACTTGCTTCTCCTCAGCTTCGCTCCCTTCTGCAGCACTTGGCTTCCTTCTATGCTGTCTTCAGTCTTCACTCTGTGCCTGGATATGCAAATTAACCACCATCTTGGTTGGGTTACTCACTCCTGATTGGCTGGTGTGGGTGGCCGGTGGGCATAGCAGAGGTATGGTCAATTTGCATGTTTTTTTTTTTATTAGATAGGATGTATATGTTTTTTTCATGAATTGTACTCTTATGTGTGTACATTCAGGTTCATACATAATTTAAAAAAAGATTCTTACATATTTTGCCATCTTTTCCAGATATAGTATGCATTATATTAGAAACATTGGCAATTGGTTATATCAGTAACAAAAACTTTTCTGTCCACTTAAAGAATATAAAATTATAAAAATTGTAACTTATGCATTGCTTATATAGGTATCATTTTACATTCACTTACAACCAGCATATGATTTCTTTTCTAGTTAGGTACAAGGTCTAAATATTAAATTCAGAATTATCTAAAACCTATGAAAACTTATCAGACTTTTAATCAGCAAAGGAAATGGAAAAAATTTAGAAAGATAATGAAGTTAAATAAATGTAAAAAAAAAATCTCCACTGGAAATGAAAGAAAAGGAAATAAGAAACCAATCCCTATTTAATGAAATAACAAAGTAAAGCAGGAAAATGGTCAACAAGAATTTAAAAGTTTTTAAGTGATACAGAGTAATGAAAATGGGAATTTTGTTTGTTTTTGGTGAGAGTAGATTTGAAAAGCTAATTTGATCACATATAAATCTATTAAAAATCAAAATTGTTTTTCACTTTGACCCAATGTGCAACTCCTGAGAATTAGAATTCTTTGAGTCAGGAAAAGGCTATTGACTAAATATGTCCCATACAATATTAGAGGCAGCTTAAATGTTTAAATCTTAGGCACAGTTCAATAGATTTTGTGTTCTACAAATATTCTGAAACCAGTAAGAAAAACAAAAACCATGAAGACTGTGAGGCATATGAAAAGCTGCTAATGGTAGACTTCTTTTTGATTCCTCACCCAACAGCATGTTGAGAGAGATAATGTCAATGTGAGAGAGATCCATTGATCCATTGCCTTCTGTATGTGCCCAACTGAGGATTAACCCACAGCCCAGATAGGTGTTGCCAACTGACAAAGGCATGGGTTTTTAAATGAAAAAAATTATTTTATTTTTTAGTTTCTCGAGACCCTAAATGCAACAGAACAGGAAGAGAAAGCCTGAGTCAACAACATACTGGATGGAGCAGGAGGGGAGGAGAAAATGTTGGCAACTCAAGGCCTTGTACAGTTTGGCCTGATGCCTCCAACTTTCACATTTAAATTACTTTTATTCAATGTTCTTAGTTCTTTTTCCAACCACCAGATTGGGAGGGTTTTACATTTACAGAGTTCCATAATTCGTGTTTAATCAAGAGCAGTGCCCTTTTGTATGAAAACAATTTTTAAAAAATGTAACTGTCATTTACATTGAATTGCTTTAGGGAAAGAATTCTAGCCTACATATGTTTCTGCAGTTAGGGAGGTGACTGTTTCCACCACTAAATTGTGAGTCTTTAGATCCATCTCGAATTTGTTCATCTTTGTACCTTAGCTCTGTCATGTGGTAGGTTCTGCATAAATGTATTTGGACATGAATAAAACCAGCACTTTCACGCGGTCGGGTTAGCAACTCTCCTGTCTTATCTTTTTGCTCTTTCCACCTCAGTTGCTATCATATGTCCATTTGTGCGGTACAAGGCAAAATGGAGATATTTAAAAGACCGAGAGAGCGCGGAAAGCTGCTGAAGAATTGCTTTGAGTCTGCAGGAGGGAAGCATAACAGGAGGTGAGATAATGGATTTTAAACACTGCATAGTAAGTGTAATAAACTCCAAGCTGAGAGGACAGCAAGGGTGCTCCATGTGGGTTAATTGGTGCCCTGCCTACACTTGAGAGGAAAATAAAATCTCAACCACATCAAAGTCTCCTCTAGAAGGAAAAATGCTCATTAAAAATGCCATTTCCAGGAACCCTGGCAGCCAGACAATAAGAAGGCTGAAAAATCACCTCTCTTTGGCCCGCTGTCCCCTCAAACTTTAAACTGTTTGCTTTGAGAAGAACAAAGAAAGTATGCAGGTAATATATTTAAATTCAACTTCTTAGAAGGTGGAGTGATTAAGCTAGAGTTGGCTTCTATCAATTCAAGGTCTCCTAAAGGGTCAAAATTTATTACCAGGAATGTGTAAAAATTCACTCTTGGACATGCCTGCGTTCCACAATCATAAAGTGCTTACGGTGTGGCGCATGGATGCATCCGAATCATACTACCTGGATGGGGAAAATGCTGAGAAAAGCAGATTGATTTCTCTATGGAATCTTTTTTTTTCTCTTTCTGCAAAAAGCTTTATTATTTTATTTGGTGCTATGCCCGGGGGAGGGATTTGGGGTGGTTAAAGAATGGCTAGTAGTTTTGGGGAGAGGCTCAGGTAACAGCCAGATACCAGGGGATACAGAGGGGCCCCTCAAAGGCCTCGGGCTCCAGAGCTCCTAGTCCTGCTGGAGTGGGAACCTCGGAAGAGAGACACCCCCACACCCAGCCTGGGGGCCGGCAGCCCAGGGAGGTGTCAGGTGTGGCCCATCTTCCCGATGAGTTTCCCCTCCTCACCCGGAAGTGGTTCTGGGAAGTCACAGAGCTGAGGGTCTGAGCGGGGAGAACGAGGGCCTGCAGCTCCCAAAGGGCCTGGGTCCGGCTCTCTCCAAGGCCAGGGCGGCCAATGGCTGAGTTTGCCCACTCCTCTGGGGAGGCCTCAGCGCGTCCTGGAAGAGAGTGGGCCACCGCGCTGGTTTTGCTTCTTTAAGAGCCGCTCAGCACCCTCAGCTTCTCCTTCAGCTCGCAGAAGTGGCCCAGCCCCAAGACCACATCCTCACGGGGAAGTAGCAGCCCCGGGAGAGGTAGGGGTGTGAGGCCCGCAAATGCGTTGGCCAGGGGGTTGACCACAGCCTCCACCCACCTCGGTGGAATAATTCTGATGGATTTGGGAGCTCATGGTTGTTCGGTAATAAGGAGTTAAGATAGAAAACAAACAAATAAACAAAAACACAATCCAAAAATCCTGTGTGTTGGGGTCCCAGAGGTGGTTCTGCAGGTGGTGACTGGACAGAAGGCCGGAGAGTGGCCGGAGGCTGGAGGGTCTGTTCCATCCAAACACGGTTGAAGCAGGAGACAGATCCGGGGCCGCCGAGGGCTCTCTCTGTTTTGAATCTTGATGGAAGTTTCTGTGGTTCATAGAATATGTGGTTCTATAATATTCCTTCTTCATCTTAAGATTGTGGATAATTTAAAAAATGCTGAGGGCCCAGAATATTATAGTATTCCCTTTCCAAAGATTTTTTATTTTGAAATAGTTTTAGATTTATAGAAAAATTGCAAAGATATTATAGAAAATTCCCATAAATCCTTTACTTGGCTTCCACTAACATTCTAATTTTACGTAAGTGTGGTTCTTCTTTTAAATCTAGAAAATAACATTATTCAATACTGTGAACCAAACTACAGGCTTTATTCAGATTTTATCCGGTTTCCCACTAATGTCCTTTCACTATTCCATAATTTACTAGTAGTCAAGGACACCACACTGCACTTTAGAGCATATTCACACGTATTTGCTGGTACCCGGGATTGTGCTCAAATATGTTTGTTGTGAGAACAAACTGGAGAAAACTAGAATTGAGCAAGCAGAGACATGGGAGGGATAGAGAGAGAGTGGGCACCAGGGAGGCGGCTGCTGCACAGAATTCAAGTTGGAAAATGACTGAGCAGGGAGGCCTGGCCCCGGCAGCTGGCCCAGCATCTCAGACTTCTGTCTCTATAGCTGCGAGAGAGCGGCAGGCCGAAGGGCGAGTGGGAATGGGAGCCGGCAGCGAGTGCAGAGGACTGTGTAAGCAATTTGTCCGTGAAAGGGAAGGCAGACAAAGTTCAGTGATTGAAGGAGCTAAGGGTCATGAGAACAGTTTTAGGAAGAGGAATAGTGAGCTGGTTTGTAGCCAGAGAAAAGGAAAACTTGGAAAGGTGGGGAGGAATTAAGACCCAAGAAAGAAAGGATGATTACTGAAGTAATATCGGGGCCAAAGCCGGGGGGAAATAGGATTTGGCGGCTAGCTGGGAAAGCTAGCCTCTGGAAAGGAAGAGAAAAACGTCTTTCCGCTGAGACAGGAAGAAAGGGGGAAGTGGGAGCAGGAGTGGATTGTGACAGAGGCTCTCAGAGACTGATAAACATGGTCGGAGGACCTGCCCTGTCCGGAGAATGATATCAGCTGAGAATGTAAGGAGAGAAGGAGAGAGACCATCAGGCTGTTTTCCATTTGGGTCTGGAGCTAATGACACATTGGTGCCGCTGTAGGCTGCCAGCTCCCCCGAGGACATGCTAAGTTTTCAAAACTCACTTTCCCCTTTCCTTTCATAATATTATTACATCATTGGTCAGATTATTCACTTTGTCTGGAATTCAGTAACAAGCTTTGTTGAATGAATAATGAATAAGTATTGTGGTGTTTGTTTTTTAATCCTCACTGGAGGATATGTTTTTTTAATTAGTGAGAGAGAGAGGGAGAGAGAGAGAAAGAGAAAGAGAAACACCAATGTGAGAGAAACATCGACTAGTTGCCTCTCATACAAACCCCATCTGGGGATTAAACTTGCAATCTGGGCATGTGCCCTGACTGGGAATTGAACCCAAAACCTTTTGGTGTATGGGAAAATGCCCCAACCAACTGAGCCACCTGGTCAGGGCAGGAATAACCATTATTTTGTGTAATAGTTTTACCTGCCATTTCTACTTTGTCTGCAGCAAACAATTGTAGCAATATTTATCCTAATAAAAACAATACTATAATCAGAATTTACTGTAGCACTGTAGTAGGCATTTCACATCCTATCTAATAAAAGAGTAATATGCAACCTTTGCTACACCCACAAGCCATGCCCACCAGCCACGCCCACCGGTCAATCAGGTGAGGAGGGTGGGGCTGAGGCAGCCCAGGTCATGGGGGGGTTGGGGGGTGGGGGGCAGGGCCAAGGTGGCCAGGAAGAAGGCCTGAGCCAGGGGGCAGGGCCGAGGCCTGTGCTAGCTGGGCTCCAGCTGGCTGGGGCGAAGGCCTGGGTGGGGGGCCGGGGGGGAGGTTAGGGAGTGTGTGTGGCTGGGATGGAGCCAGCCAGTGGCCCCATTGCAGGGCGATGGCTGGGTGCCCAAGGCCTAAAGCTGAAGCTGGGTGAGTGCTTAGTAGGACATCCCCTGAGGGCTCCCAGTATGTGTGAGGGGGCAGGTTGGGCTGAGGGATCACCCACCCCACAGTGCACAAATTTCATGCACTGGACCCCTAGTACATCTATAAGACATCTCATTTTCAAATTTGGGAACTGAATCTTGAGCTTTATTCTTTTAAAAAATATTTATTAAGCATCTTCCATCTGTCAGGTTTCATTTGAGGCAGTTGAGATAAATCAGTGAGTAATCTAAAGATCCCTGACCTGTGAAGTCACATTTTAACAGAAACTCCAATGGGTAAGTGTCTTAGTTCAGGCGGCTGTTAACAGATTACCATAGCCTGGGTGGCTTATAGACAACAGAAATTTATATCTCACAGTTCAAGATTAAGGCACTGGCAGACTTGACATCTGGTACAGGGCTGCTTCCTCGTTTATAGACAGCTGTCTTCTCAGTGTCCTCACATGGCTGAAGGGGAGAGGAGCTTCTTCGGGTAAGCTTTCTGGGGTCTCTTTTAAAAGGGCATGAGTTCTATTCATGAAGGCTCTATTCTTATGACCTAATCACCTCCCCAAAGACCCACCTCCAGATACCACCATATTGGGCATTAGAACATATGCATTTTGGAGACACACCGATATTCAGTGTATAGCAGTAATTGATTTGCTTAAATTCACACTGATAGTAAGTAGTTGCAGTAACCTTGGCTAATTTTTGGCTGCCTTGTGTCCATTGCATCTTCCTTTGGTCATCTTTTTGATAGAGTTTTTAAGGACCGTTTTACACAAGAGCTAAAGACTCCTCACTACTCTTTACCCTTGCCTCCCTGCCTCCTGAGCCTGCCTCTCCTAGCTTGTGCTGTTGAGTGCCACTAAAGACCTGGCTCCTTACCAGCTCTCTGTAGTGTGAGGGCAAGCCCAGTTCTCAAACGGACTGAGCTCAGTGCAAAGATACAAATGAGTGCCCACACCTTATCTAGTTTAAATATTTACGATTTACACTTCGAGCCAATGCACTGTTACAGATCTTCTGTCCACCTACCTTGACTAATATGCCATCAGAATGACTTACAAGGGCAACTTCCACTCCTGCACATGGCAACATGAGGGAGCGCACCCCAGTCCATAAGTTGGCTCATTCTTCTTTTCTCACTCTGGCTCTGTCCGGTACAGCATGGGGCTCATGTGCATGTGTTGAATACTCCAGCCTGTATCTATAAGCACCATCCTTGTCCCCATAAACAGGCCTCTCTTGGCTACTACTTGGACCTAGGGATGCTCTCTTCATTGGTGTTGTCTACTTTTGGTTGGGAGGGCTAGGAAAGAGGTCTTCTCTGGGAGAGGAAGTGACTCAGGGTCATTTTGGCAGGGAATTCTAGGGTTCAGGTACAAGATATGTGGTCTTGTAGGAGAAATGCTGGCTGTGGGTGAGCATGTACCCTTGACTTCAGGAAAGCCTTGCTCCAGGAGAAAGGACATGGTCATAGAAGGCCAGGGATCTAGCCCCTGAGTTTCAGGATGTCATGGTAAATGGTTGAGACAATCTCATTCTCCTGTAATGCTGGCAATGTATTTCCCTGTAGCCATACTTTTCATTTTTTATAGGAAACATTTAGAGCAACATGGTGGTAATGGTCATCTATGTATTCAAGATGGGGAAAGAGGGTGACATATGTTTCTAATCTATTTCTCGGGAGACGATGAACATGAAGGGAACCCCATTGTTTCTGGCTCTTGAGGTACGTATATAAGTGATTTGACAAACTGATTACAAACAGCAGCATGGACTAAAATGGCAAGTATAAATGGAAAACCATTCAACTAGCAAATACATGGGAGAAAGCTCCACACAGCCCAAAACATCTGGATTTTTCACGCTTAATTCCGTGCAAGAATTAATGACAAATTGCCTTCTAGATACTCCATCTTTCTTTCATTTGGCAAACATTTGCCACATATCCATTATGTTTTGAATTCTGAGCGGAAGTTCGTAGAGCAAGGAGGTAAGATGTGAGCTGCTCCTTGACGAGGGATAAGTAAGTTATTACTGTATGAGCACATTGGAGTGCTGTTCTAAAAACGGCAAGTTTTCTTGACTGTAACATGGGGATAATGGTGGTGTTTACCTCACAGGGATTTTATGAAGAGTAGCAAAGGCCAGGCACATAGATCATAGCTCAATAAATGTTAGCTATTCCCATTATTTTTTTTCTGGGTAGAACAACAAGACAAAGATGAACACGATGACTTTGAAGAACTGAGAACAGTTTTTTACGCAAGAACAGTTTGTACAAGAGGAGTAACTGGAAATTAGTTTAAAGAGCTAATTGAGAAAATTTGCTCACCAGAGGAGAACCAAGATGGCGGCATAGGTAAAACACCTATCTTGTCGTCATACTCAGCAATTTTAATACTACAACTTAACGAAATAACAAACACCTTCCAGAATCACCAGAAATCTGGCCGAGTGAAAATTCCACAAATAAAAGTGAAGATAAGACATTGTGACTTGGAGGAGCTGCAGCGGACAGCATTGAAAGATTCGCTTGGAGAGAGGGGGCGGCTGAAAACCGGCCAGTTTTCTCGAACGGGGAGACAAAGACGTCCCACTGGACTGATTCTCTAGCTCTGGGTGAAGTCCAGGGAACCAACTCACTATCATATGGGGTGAAAACTGGACAGTGGGAGGGCACGCCGAAGCTCGAGTGCTGCCGAGTCTGCCGGCTTATGGAGAAGGCAGCTTGCGCGAACAGCTCGGCTGCGTGACTGAGCAGAGAGTGCTCTGCAACTTGCCCTCTCATTCGGGCAAGACTGCTTTGTTTTACGACCCTGGGTAAGACATTGGGTGTGCAGACTCATTTGGGGAGAGTCTGAATTCCCTAGCAGCCGGTGGAGCTTGGCAGTGGCTCTCTCTCAGAGGTGCTGGCGGTTATTGCCCCCGGAACAGAGTCCCTGGGGCTGCATAAGGCTGAGCTAACGCTGTCTGCTTGGCCCGGAGACTCCGTCCATCCAACCTGAGCACAGCTGAGCTTCACAGACAGTTGGCCTGGAGGTCAACCCCTCCAAGTGCTAACAACGATTAACCTGAGCTTAACTTCAGCAAGACTGTGCAACCCATATCCACCTCAGGTAACTGGGGAGGCTGAGCCACTGTCTCTAGTAGGAAGTCTACCACACAAAGCTAATTGACCAACTCAGGGAAGCAGCCACCATGCAGAGACATGGAAAGAAATCAGATGTGAAAGAAATGGAGGAAAAAAAATGACTGGACATGGAATTCAAAACCACGGTTATAGGGCTTCTCAAGAGGCTCCAACAAAAGGTCGAGGCCTATAAGGAAATAAGCAAGACCACAAAGGAAATGAATGAGTCCTACAAGGAAATGAAAAGACCCTCAAGGATATGAACGAGACCTGCAAGGAAATGATCAAGACCAGTGTGGAAATGATCAAGACCAACGTGGAAATGAATGAGTCCTACAAGGAAATGAAGGAGACCCTCAAGGAAATAAAGGAGACTCTCAAGGACATGAAAAAGGACCAACTAGAAATTAAGCATACACTGACTGAAACAAAAAATATTATACAAAGACCTAAAAGTGCTCTGGAGCACCCCAAGAACCAAGTTCAAGATTTGAAATACAAAGAGGTAAAATCCACTCAGCTGAAAAAGCAAGAAACCAAAAGAATCCAAAAAATTGAAGATGGTGTAAGGGGCCTCTGGGACAACCTCAAGCATACCGACATCCGAGTTATAGGGGTGCCAGAAAAAGAGAGAGCAAGACAATGAAAACCTATTTGAAGAAATAGTGACCGAAAACTTCCCATACCTGGTGAAAGAAATTGACTTAGGAGTCCAAGAAGCGCACTGAACCCCATTATATAGGAACCCTAAGAGGACCACACCGAGGCACATCATAATTAAAATGCCAAGAGCAAAAGACAAAGAGAGAATATTAAAAGCAGCAAGAGAAGAACAGATGGTTACCTATAAGGGAGCACCCATAAGATTGTCAGCGGATTTCTCAACAGAAACAATGTGACGGGAGTGGCAAGAAATATTCAAAGTGATGAATAGCAAGAATCTACAACCAAGATTACTCTATCCTGCAAAGCTATCATTCAGAATTGAAGGTCAGATAAAGTGCTTCGCAGACAAGAAAAAACTAAAGGAGTTCATCACCACCAAACCAATATTATATGAAATGCTGAAAGATATTCTTTAAGAAGAGGAAGAAGAAAAAGATAAAAGTGTAAATTAGGAACAACAAATACACATCTATCAACAAATGAATCTAAAAAGCAAGTTAATTAATAAGCTGATGAACAGGATAAACTGGTGAATGTAACAGAATCCCGGACATAGAGAGGGAATGGACTGACAACTCTTGGGGAGAAAGGGGCTGTGGGAAGTGCAGCAAGAGACTGGACAAAAATCATGCAACTATAGGAGAGGACAGTGGAGGGGGGTGAGGGCGGAGGGTGGGATGGGTACCAGGTGGAGGGGAACTATAGGGTGAAAAAAAAAAGGGAACAATGTAATTAATAAACTGAACAATAAAGATAAAAAAAAGAAAAAAAGGGAAAAAAAGAGCTAATTGAGACCATACTGTGTTTTATGAAGGGGTTTACATATTGTGCCATAGGCAAGGGCGCCCACTGAGTGTCTTGATGAGAGGACTAACTATTGAAGAAAGTTTATTCTTATCGTGTCATAGAGGATTCTTTGGAGATGCAAGAGAGTGGAAACAGGAAGATCTGCAATAATTCAGATAATGAATGAAAAGGACAAGAAGGAGGTTTTGGGTTGTGGGATGCATAAGAGGACAAAGGTTGAAGTTAGTGGTCGTTGGTATGAGGTGTTAAGAAAATCAAGTGAGAAAAATATGTGAAGGTGCCCAGCTGGTGTGGGCCAGTGGTTGAGCGTTGGTCTATGAACCAGGAGATCATGGTTTGATTCCCAGTCAGGGCACATGCCTGGGTTGTGGGCTCCATCCCAACTGTGGGGCTGAAGAAGGTAGCTGATCAACAGTTCTGTCTCATCATGGATGTTCCTATCTCTCTCTTCCTCTCCCTCCCTCTCTGAAATCAATAAAGATATGTTTAAAAAATACTTGCACGTTTCTGGTTATCGCACTAGCATGGATGAAGAGTGGAGATAGGAGATGACAGACTAGAGAAAGATTTGTGAAAGAAACCTAGAGTTTGAGACTCCTGAGCCATCCAGCCGAGATACCCCACTGGCTGCTGATAACAGAGTGATCAGGTGGAAATACTAATTTGGTGTTAGTTATGTCAGATTATAGAGTGAGGGAGAAGAGGCGTTAAAAATGCAATAGAAAGGAAGAAGGGGAAACAAAAGAAAAAGGGAAGGTTTCATGAGAATTAAAAGAGATGATGCAGAAAGAGTTAAAAGAGCTACAAGAAGGAGAGGTTAAGGTCAGAAAGTGCCAAAGATGAGATGCTAAAAGGAGGTAAATATCGAATAATGGCTAGTGGGCTTGCCAAGTTGGGAGGTCATTGGTGATCTTAGTGAGGTGAAGAACTGAATAAGTAGCAACAAGAGGAAACAGCTCATTAGTTATTTTTAATTGTGTTTTTTTGGGGCATGTATTTTTAAAAATATACTTTTATTGATTTCAGAGAAGAAGGGAGAGAGTGGGAGAGTTAGAAACATCAACAATGAAAGAATCACTGATTGGCTTCCCCCTGCATGCCCCCTACTGGGGCTCGAGCCTGCAATCTGGGCATGTGCCCTTGACCAGAATTGAACCCGGGACCTTGCAGTTCACAGGCTGACACTCCATCCACTGAGCCAAACCAGCTAGGGCTGCATCTATTTTTTTTTTAAAACAAAATTTGGGTATATATGTTACTGGGTTCACAAAAATAAAAATGAAATAAAAAGCATATGTGTGAATATATTTGTATGTCTTTTTCTCACGGGGATATACAAAGTAGTACTTTGTGGTTAATAGTGTTCACTTCAAGATAATGAGAATGGAAGAGTAGAGGAGAGGTATTAGTAATATTTTCTTTATAAACTTCGTATGGTTTCTTGTATTTCTTTTTGTAACAAAATTTTTTTCAAATGTGAACTTACTAATAGTTGGTAACTTGAAAAATTAGGCTTGTGCCTCCTCAAAATAAGATGATTATTAGTAGCAGTAATAATAAATGGAACCACTGAGCTTAAATCAACCACATGAGAAAAATGGAGCGACTGTGTATCAAAACTCTGAAGTGAAGATGACTCTCAAAGCTCAGAAAAAGGTAAACATCTCTCAAAGGAATCTATTTTTTTTAACTAGATAAATATTACAAAATTTTAGGAATTGATTGTAAAAACCTCATGACTAAACATAGCTGAGGCAGGCTGCAGCAAACATGGCAGAAAGGATAGTATTTTTCTGACACAGAGCGAGGATCACACACGCTGTTATCAGATGGGTACAGGCTTCCAGCAAGTTCTGGTCCAATTTTCTGCAACCTCGCCGTTTTCTTTCTCCTTTGAAAGCTGATCAGGCAGGCGAGTGTGAGAAGTGACCCCTGTGTAAGTTTCCTGTGCAGCAGCCTTTAGCACAAGAGAGTGATTGTCTTTTCCTACTGGACTCACCCTCCGTCAGAACCAAGAGGGTTTTTTTTGTTGTTGTTTTTTTTGCCTCACCGAGTGCCAGGTTCCTCTCTGAACCTTGTAGCATTTCAAAATAAAATGACTGTGCTCAAAAGCATCTCGACCCCCCCAATCTCCTTGACTGCAAAATATTGGAACAGAAGCCTTGTCCCACTGAACCACCTCAGCCACCGTGGAGGAGGTCTGACCGAGAGGCTCTGCTGTCCTCTGGCTTCGGCTGTGCTGTTCTAGCTACGCACGAGATAGAAGTGGTATTGTATCCTGGTCTCTGAGATCATGCTCAGGAAGTTCCGCAACATTCTAAAAAGCAGGAGAACCACGGACAATGACTTCAAGGCTCAAAAGTCTAAAGCATTCCTGGGCAGAGCAAGGTTCACTCAAAGTGTCTAATAGATAGGATTTGCCTGTTTTGGAAATTTGCCTTTTCTGACCGTTTCCTAGAAATGGAATCACACAGTGAGCGGTCTTTTGGGTCTGCTTTCTTTCACTAGCATCGTGTTTCTAAGGCTCCCGAACGTGGTAGCTTGTGTTACTGCTTCATTTCCTTTTTGTGCCAAACGCTATTCCGTTTTCTGGATGTGTCACATTTTTTTTAAAGTATATTTCATTGATTTTTTTTTTTACAGAGAGGAAGGGAGAGGGATAGAGAATTAGAAACATCAATGAGGGAGAAACATCGATCAGCTGCCTCCTGCACACCCCCCACTGGGGATGTGCCTGCAACCAACATATATGCCCTTGACCGGAATCAAACCTGGGACCTTTCAGTCCGCAGGCCAACGCTGTAGCCGCTGAGCCAAACCGGTTTTGGTAGATGTGTCACATTTTACCTGTGTGCTCATTAGTCGGTGGGCATTTGGATTGTTTCCACTTGTGGGCTGTTTTGAATAATGCCGCTATGTCCATTGGAGTCCAAGTGTCTCTTGGGTATAGACCTAGAGTGGTTGGCTCATAGGGTAACCCTGTGTTTAACTTCATGTTGAGAAACTACCAAACTATGATCCCAAGTGGCCGCATCACTTTACTTTCCCACTGGCGATGGGCGAAGGTTCTAATTTCTCTGTCTCCTTGCCAGAACATGTTATTATCTGTCTTTTTTGACTGTAGACATGCGAGGTGGTGCTACTTTTAATGGCCAGTGTATGGTGTGTACGGCCCTTTGGGTTTTTTATAATTGGGCTTGACTAGTAATGGTAGGGAAAATGGTCTACTTTGAAATCAGGAGGTTTCTTTTTTTTTAAATCTTTATTGTTCAGTTTATTAATTACATTGTTTCCCCTTTTTATCCCCCTATAGCTCCCCTCCACCCTGTACCTATCCCACCCTCCACCCTCACCTCCCCCTACCCACTGTCCTCTCCCATTGTTGCTAGATTTTTGTCCAGTCTCTTGCTGCACTTCCCACAACCCTTTTCTCCCCAAGAATTGTCAGTCCATTCCCTCTCTATGTCCATGTCTCTGTTATATTCACCAGTCTATCCTGTTCAACAGCCTATCAATTCACTTGATTTTTATGTTCATTTGTTGATAGATGTGTATTTGTTGTTCATAATTTTCATCTTTACCTTTTTCTTCTTCCTCTTCTTAAAGAATATCTTTCAGCATTTCATATAATGTTGGTTTGGTGGTGATGAACTCCTTTAGCTTTTTCTTATCTGTGAAGCACTTCATCTGACCTTCAATTCTGAATGATAGCTTTGCTGGATAGAGTAATCTTGGTTGTAGATTCTTGCTGTTCATCACTTTGAATATTTCTTGCCACTCCCGCCTGGCCTGCATCATTTCTGTTGAGAAATCCGCTGACAATCATATGGGTGCTCCCTTATAGGTAACCAACTGTTTCTCTCTTGCTGCTTTTATTATTCTCTCTTTGTCTTTTGCTCTTGGCATTTTAATTATGATGTGCCTTGGTGTGGTCCTCTTAGGGTTCCTATATATTGGGGTTCGGTGCGCTTCTTGGACTCCTAAGTCAATTTCTTTCACCAGGTGTAGGAAGTTTTCGGTCACTATTTCTTCAAATAGGTTTTCATTGTCTTGCTCTCTCTCTTTTTCTGGCACCCCTATAATTCGGATGTTGGTATGCTTGAGGTTGTCCCAGAGGCCCCTTACACTATCTTCAATTTTTTGGATTCTTTTGGTTTCTTGCTTTTTCAGCTGAGTGGATTTTACCTCTTTGTATTTCAAATCTTGAACTTGGTTCTTGGGGTGCTCCAGAGCACTTTTAGGTCTTTGTATAATATTTTTTTGTTTCAGTCAGTGTATGCTTAATTTCTAGTTGGTCCTTTTTCATATCCTTGAGAGTCTCCTTTATATCCTTGAGGGTCTCCTTCATTTCCTTGTAGGACTCATTCATTTCCACCTTGGTCTTGATCATTTCCACGTTGGTCTTGATCATTTCCTTGCAGATCTCGTTCATATCCTTGAGGGTCTTGTTCATTTCCTTGTAGGACTCATTCATTTCCTTTGCAGTCTTGCTTATTTCCTTATAGGCCTCAACCTTTTGTTTGAGCCTCTTGAAAAGCCCTATAACCATGGTTTTGAATTCCATGTCCAGTCGTTTTTTTTCCTCCATTTCTTTCACATCTGATTTCTTTCCATGTCTCTGCATGGTGGCTGCTTCCCTGAGTTGGTCAATTAGCTTTGTGTGGTAGACTTCCTACTAGGGACAGTGGCTCAGCCTCCCCAGTTACCTGAGGTGGATATGGGCTGCACAGTCTTGCTGAAGTTAAGCTCAGGTTAATCGTTGTTAGCACTTGAAGGGTTGACCTCCAGGCCAATTGTCTGTGAAGCTCAGCTGTGCTCAGGTTGGGTGGGCGGAGTCTCCGGGCCTAGCAGACAGCATTAGCTCCGCCCTATGCGGCCCTGGGGACTCTGTGCCGGGGGCAATGGCTGCCAGCACCTCTGAGAGAGAGCCGCTGCCGAGCTCCACTGGCTGCCGGGGAATTCAGACTGTCCCCAAATGAGTCTGCACACCCAATGTCTCACCCAGGGTCGTAAAACAAAGCAGTCTGACCGTTTCCCGAATGAGAGACAAGTCGTAGAGCGCTCTCTGCGCCGTCACGCAGCTGAGCTGTTCGCCCGCAAGCTGCCTTCTCCACAGGCCAGCAGACCCGGCAGCACCCGAGCTTCGGCGTGCCCTCCCACTGTCCAGTTTTCACCCCGTATGATAGTGGGTTCTCTGGACTTCGCCCAGAGCTGGAGAATCAGTCCAGTGGGACGTCTTTGTCTCCCCCATTCGAGAAAACTGGCCGGTTTTCAGCCGCCCGCCCTCTCCGCTGGCGCGCGCTCCAAACCTCTCTTCGCGCGAATCTTTCAACGCTGTCCGCCGCCGCTCCTCCGAGTCACAGTGTCTTATCTTCACTTTTATTTGTGGAATTTTCACTCAGCGAGCTTTCTGGTGATTCTGGAAGGTGTTTGTTCTTTCGTTAAGTTGTAGTATTAAAATTGCTGATTATGACGGCAAGATAGGTGTTTTACCTTTGCCGCCATCTTAGTTCTCTCGAAATCAGGCGGTTTCAATGGAGGTTGTGTCTTAGGACGTTTTAGTCCCTACAGAAATAAAATGCAGTATGAGAATCTTTGCCGCAAAACAAAGCCGCCTGTGTGAGGTGCATCCGCTCTGAATGAACCCCACGAGTGAAAATTAATGCGAACGCGAACGAGAAACCTCTGGCGCGGCGAGCTCTCGGCATCCTGAGACCCGGGGCTGCGGGGGAAGCTGAGCCAGGTCCTCGAGGTCGTTTGCCTGGTCCTCCCCGGGAGACGACAAGAAGGCAGCACACCCCCTCTCCAGGCTTCCTCTTAAAAAGGGAAGACTATGATTGGCAGGAGCGAGGAGGAGAAGGGCCAAGACAGAGAGCAGAACCGCCTCCTGGTTCGCAGACCGAGTCCCAACCTTCGCATTGGGACACGCGGACAGGAGAGCTCTGTGCGGCGGCCGGCGCTGGAGGTGGTGGGCATGCTCCGACCTAGCCCGGCAGGCTGGCGCCCAGGTGACATCTGGAGGAAGGAGCGGGAGACAAACCTGCCGGCCTCAGCAGCGGCTGCTTGTCAGCCTGCCCGGAGTCACTGACAGCGGAGTGCTCATCCTGCGAGGGCTCAAGCCTTACCCACGTGGCCACCTGTCAAAATAATAAGCCTTTTTTTTTTTTTTTTGCCTCGAGGCTCAGTGATTGAGCGTCGACCTCTCAAACCAGAAGGTCATGGTTTGATTCCTGGTCAAGGCACATGCCTGGGTCCCAGGCTCAATCCTTAGTGGGGGACATGCAGGAGTCAGCCGATCAATGATTCTCTCTCATTGATGTTCCCCCTCTCTCTCCCACTCCCTCTCTCTTCCTCTCTGAAATCAATAAAAACATATTAATATATATATATGCCTTTCTTGTCACTTTATTGTTCCCATACTTTTCTGCTTTCTGATAATGTTGTATAGCCCTCTTGCTTGACCCAAGCCCACACTCTTCCTCTCCCTTCCTTAACCTTTCCTGTGTGCCCTCTGGAACATTTGTTCCTTACTCAACAAACGCTGTTTATCTTCAGTCTCTTTTCTGAATGATCCTTCCACCTCCGGCCTTCACAGAAAGGGGGTTCTCATTGAGGACCCACCCTTCCCTTGGTAGCTCTCTCAGGGGGAGGGTGCTCATTCACGAAGTCTCAGGGACTCCACAGATCAACATCCTCCCCGATCCTGTGCACCTAGACCCCATTCCTCCTCCAGTCCCACCGGACACTTTCCCTCGTCTGAAGTCATCCTAGCCTGAGAAGCCATCCTCTAACTCCAGATCACTCATGTCATCCTGGACTGCTGTTCCTGTGACCATCTGTGGACTGGTCCGTGGCTCAGTCCTTGTAAATACTTTGACATTTTAAACTCTCAGGCACCCACTTCCAGGGCTGCACCTTGGCCTCATCCTCACACCAAACCTACCCATCTCAAATCTTACATTCTAGAAACTCACTGTTTGCCACAACCTCCGATTCAGCCCGCTGTCTCTCCCATTGGTTCTTTGGCCTCGTTGTGGACCTGCGTTCTCATAACTAAAATGTATAATTGTGATAAAAAGTGAGGGTTTGGTTAAATTTTCCTGGGCTTCAACTTATGCTTATTATTCATTAGCTGTCTTTATTTTTCTCATCCCTTAGTTGTTTCGAATTCTTCTATGAGTAATTTATTTCAGGAGAGATCTGGTTTTGGGCTCTTGTGTACATGAGAATGTACTCTGTTACTCTCACGTATCATGATTCCTATACACAGATTTTTTCTTTAATTGTGTGTGTTTTCCCCCTAAGTCAGAAAAACATTGCCACATGGCATTTACCGTGGAGGAGGGTCTGGAGCCAGACTGAGTTTCTCTCTCTGTATGGAGTGGACTGTGGTAGTCAATGTTTCCCCTCCCCATCCTTATGGTTCCTTTGGGCAAGTCCACATGGTTCTGTGGAGCCTGTGAACCCCCACTCTCTGCACAACGCAGGCTGATCAGTCAGAGCCACAATCACTGGAGACAGTGATTGCTTCTCAGATGGGATCCTGACTCACCCAGGGCCAATCAGAACTCCTCTGGAGTTGATCTAAGGAGTTGGAGAAATTATTGTTTCTGCTGAGGTTGGTAACTAAGTAATGTGAGTCTGGGGTTACTAGTAGCTCTCTATCATCTATTTATTCTATCTATCTATCTATCTATCTATCTATCTTTTTATCTATCTATCATTTTTTCTTTCTTTTTTTAAAAATATATTTTATTGATTTTTTACAGAGCAGAAGGGAGAGGGATAGAAAGTCAGAAACATCGATGAGAGAGAAACATCGATCAGCTGCCTCTTGCACACTCCCCACTGGGGATGTGCCCGCAGCCAAGGTACATGCCCTTGACCGGAGTCGAACCCGGGACCCTTCAGTCCGCAGTCCGACGCTCTATCCACTGAGCCAAACCGGTCTCGGCTATCTATCATTTTTTCAATCTATCTACTTTCCTGGATAGATATGTAGATAGATAGATATAGGTAAATAGATAGATATAGTTAGATGCAGGTATTGGTAGAGATACAGATAGATAGGTAAATAGATAGAACATAAATATGAAGACAAGCAGAGGCACACAGAACTGAGAATTGGAAAAAGAGAGAGAGCCCTGAAGATATCCTTTGGAGCCCAGAATCAGCTGATTCTGAAACCAAATTCATCCTGGACTTCCCCAAATCTCCCAGATTCTAGGAATCAAAAATAAATGTTTTTCTGAAGATGTTTTTTATTTCTTTACTTTTTAAAAAGATAACTTAAAAAAAAAGATAAGTTTCTTTCTCTTGCAGTGGAGGGAGTTTTGGCCAGTAATAATGAAACCATGTTTTCCCTTTGAATATTTGTAGGATTCCTCTTCTTATCCATGAAGTTAAAAAATAAATGGTTAGGCAGAGGTATCTTCTCAGAGGACTTGCCTGAATCTGTAAAATCAGAGTCAGAAAAGCTTTTTTAAATTATATTTCTGAATACTGCTTTTGTTCTGTTTGTTCTTTTATCCATGCCAGGTGTTGAATATGTAAGATCGATGATCTATACTTGTCACCTTTCTTGACATTTCATCTTTATGACATTTTTCTCTGGAGTCTTGAGAAAACTTGATAGTCCATATTGTATATTTTGGTCTTGACCTCTTTCAATGAAATTTTTGTCTCCTATTGTATTGTTTTTTTTTCTCCCACATTATTTCTGTACCAAATTCCGTTATAATTTAAAACTTCTGCCTATTTCTCAGCCTCTGCATAGAGTCTCTAACTTTAATGCACCTATATCTTCTCAAATTTGTAGAAAGCACCAAGAGATTTACCTAACATTTTTCTTTCTGTTATGAATCTTTTTCAAATGCATATGTCTCCTCTGCAGAGTATTTTCATAGGTTCCTTTTTTCTTCTTCTATTTATGTCTTGTTGAATGAAGAGAGGTCTGTTTGCCTTCGCTGTTTACCTGTTTAACCATAAGGAGGGTGGCTGAATTATCCTTGGATCTCCTCCCTATATGCCTGATTAGTTTTAGAAAAAGCATAAGCTGGAAAACTTATGGCAGGCATTTACATTTCCAGCCCATTAAGGTGAGGGAAGAAGCAACTCCTGGAGCCTGGGTATCACATGGGCAAGAACTTACTGTTTATTTATCTTCTTTCTTTGATGCTGTTGTGCTGGGTGCTAGCCATTAGTGCACAGCTCTCTGTGTGGCATGGCTATGTCTGTCCTCCAGTCTTGTTCTGCTGCCCAGTGTCTCAAAAAGAAGGCTCGCCTCCCTGGGAAGTCTCACCACACCGCTGCACCCTGCTTGGTGGCAAACAGCAGGATCTTGACAGAGCTGCTTTTAGATGGTGCTGGCCCACAGCTACAAGTACAGTTCTAAGGAGCGCTTCTCTTTTCCTTCTTTCTTTCTTTCCTTCCTTCTTTCTTTCTTTCCTTCCTTCTTTCTTCCTTCCTTCCTTCCTTCCTTCCTTCCTTCCTTCCTTCCTTCCTTCCTTCCTTCCTTCTTCCTTCCTTCCTTCCTTCCTTCCTTCCTTCCTTCCTTCCTTCCTTCCTTCCTTCCTTCCTCTCTCTCTCTCTCTCTCTCTCTCTCTCTCTCTCTCTCTCTCTCTCTTTCTATCTTCACCTGCGGGTCTTTTTCCATTGATTTTCAGATAGAGTGAAAGGGAGGGGAGGAAGGAGAGAAAGAGAGAAACATGGATGTGAGAGAGACACATTGTTTGGTTGCCTTCTATACAGCTGATCCCCTTCCCCGACTGAGGCTGGGGATCAGCCTGGAAATCCAGCCCACAACCCTTCGGTGCCCAGGCTGACGCTCTCACCACTAAGCCACACCGGCGAGGGCATAAATGCTTTTCTTTTATTCTCCGTTACCCTCCCAATCCTTGCCCCTCCACATTTATGAGTATTAGTAGGGCTCTGCCAGGATGTTGTTTAATTTTTTCTCATTAGAGGATCATAGTGTTGTCTCTAGGTGTTATGTTTCCATCTGATTTTATCAGAATCGTTCGGGAGCCATACAGAAGTATCCTTTTTAATTTTGAGCAGGTTTTCTCCTATTTTTATGTGCTATTTCCCTTTTTGATGAGGTTTGCCACAAAAAGGAGAAAGTACCTATTAAGTGTCTCTGCTTCATTCCATCCTCCCTGTCATTGCCTTATCTACTATCTGAGCATATCTAAGTGTTCATTGCAAGCACACCCTCCTGATCAACCTGTCCTTCTTGACCTGCCCCCTTGGTGTTGGTGCTCAGTTGAATAGTGACTTGGCTCCTGGAAAGTATTTTGTTGTGTTGCAATTGTGTTCAATTTTGAGTAACCAAAAGCCCCTCCTCTATCATTTACGCAGAAAACAGTAAGTCCAGGTGGTCAGCCCAGTACTGATGGGGTGACTCAATGATGCCATCACGTGGGGTTCCTTCTGCCTTCCCACTCTACCATTTTCAGTGATATCTGCTGCACCCCCAGGCTGTCATGTATTCTGGGCGGGAGCAGGGGAGGGAGATGTGGGGAAAGGAAGAGGCCACAGAATGAACTTCTGCCTACATTTCTTTGGCCATGAATGTATTCATGGCCACTCCCACTAATGGGACATTGAGTCTTTACCTATTGCGGTCTCTATAGCAGAGACAGGTGTTAGGTCTGATCAAATAATTGAATGGATACTCCCTCCCCTGGGAACTGACCTTTAGGCCACTTCACAACCGACATTCCATTTGGGTTAGACTGCATTCCACTTGCTAAGATCACATTCTATCTAAGACCATTATCCTTCCCCTCTGGACCTTCTTAGAATCCGGACCACCCAGAGAATGCTCTGCCCAGAAAAAGCCCACCGAGAGTCCTTTAAAACCTCTGATTCTCCATCCCTGGGTGCTGGTGCCATTTTGGGGCTCAGCCCATCCATTCTCCAGATGACCTAATGAGTGGATGGATAATCCCTCACCACTTTGGCCTCATGCGTTCCTCCTTTCAAGACCCTAACAGCAGGTAAGGAGGAAATGGGTTGGAAAAGGAGGTGAATCTGCTAACTTCTGTTGTCTTCAAGGTTCAATCAAGAAGTGTGGACATTGGGTGCTTTCCAGGAGGTATGCTCTAACACGCTGGTGTCTGCTTGCTACCTTCTTTGTTCCCAAAAACCATTACCCAGAGAAACTTCTCCTACTCATCCACATTCATGGCCTCAGAATGCTGTTTATATGCAGGATGGGGCGGGGGCGAAGGAGGGGGGGACAGGTGGGGGGGGGCGGGAATAGCTCTAAGTGGGTGTTTATTTCTTCCTGCTTTACCAGCTCCAAACTTCGGGGTAAGTTCATTCTACATTACCTTACCTCCCTGCACAATTCTTTCAAGAATAGTGAGATGTGGAGTCAATAGTTGTTGAGGTTTGCACTCTGAGGTTGCAACTTTTGCTTGGATTTTTACATGGATTATTTTTGCTCAGTAATTGAGCTCTTTTTTTTTTTTTAATTATAGTCCACTTTGTGGAGGAGAGATTTGTAAATATATATTTGTGTTACCGGTTTTCCCAGAAGTGTCCCTGGTTTTCAGAAGAAGATGAGTCTGTGGCTCCAGATCTTTGAGATCTTTCTTCCCTGTGGCAGTCCCTTAGGGCCTTATTCTTCTGGGAGTGCTCTGGCTGCTCTCTGTCTTTTCCAGACTTTATAAGTGGCATTTCCCACTTCTTTTGTGTGTCGCACTGGCGACAGGAGGTTCGAAATTGCAACCCAACTGTGGAGAAGGTCAGAGAATGCTAATGGGACATTTAGCAGTGAGTGTTTCTGCTTGACTTTCTGTGGAAAACAAAATTGAATTGATGGAAGGAGAAAATGCAATTCTAACTTAATGTAGAAATAGTTACAAATTAGGACTGCCTGTTATATTAGGCATTGATAGATATAATTGAAGATAGCATTTTACAAGAAATAATGAGGGAGTAGTGGGTCATATTGGTGTGCATCACCAGACACATTCCCTACCGAGTGCTTCTTTTATAACATAAATGGTAGGTTTTGAAAATGTTTAATAAATATGCATAAAATGTGTTTGCTAGAATTATGTTGGGAATTTGAATTTTGAGAACAAATTTATAATTTTTGGATATATGCTGTTGCAATTATAACTCAAAAGATTTTTTAAAATGCATAGCTATGGACACATCAATCCCTGTAAATAATATTATGTATTATTGCTCCTGCCATGCCTTCCCACCCTCAGGCAGTGTGATAAAGAGTTTAGAGAAATTCCTTGGTTCCTGACTCAGTTTTATCATCTACAGAATGGAGATAGTGACACATTTCAGAGTTGTTGGGAGTATCACAATGGCTCTTTGTAAATCGCCAAGCAATGTATATATGTAAGTATATGTTATTTTGCAAACTGCTTTTTTCATGTAACAAAGCTAGAGCACATTACATGAATGAACTAAAAATTTAGGTTGATATATATAGCATATATGTAGGTTGATATGTACACATACATATATCTTTATCTACCTACACTCTTTTAACAAATTGCAAATATACACCACTTCACAATGGGGACACATTCTGAGAAAGGTCTCTTTAGGCTGTTTCATCATTGTGTGAACATTACAAAGGGTGCGCCTACACATACCTAGATGGTATGACCTACTACACGCCTGAGCTGTATGGTGCATCTTATTGCTACAAATGTGTGCAGCACGTTACTGTGCAAAACAACATGAGATTAAGTCAAGCATTAGAAAAAAGGGTCAATCAAGAAGTGTGGTAAACATGAAATAGATGAGGCTGCTGCCAGTGTAACATGGCAAACTGTTTTATAACAAAACTTTTTTACTTAATGAGTAGAAAGAATACACTTTAATGGTAAAAAATATACTGCTGTACATATATAGACTAGTCACATAGTCGTTTATTATCATTAGCAAGCATTGCATACCGTACATATTGCATGTGCTGTTCTTTCATATGACGGGCAGTGGGTTTGTTTATACCATCACCACAAACATGTAAGTAATATGTTGTGCTATGACCTTACCAGGGATATGTTGTCACTAAGCCATAGGAGTTTTTCAGCTCCTTTATAATCTATGGGACTTTTGTTGTATATGCAGTAGGTTGTTGACCGAGACCTTGTTCTGTGGCACGACTGTATTGTTAACTTTAGTCACTATTCCGTGCGTTGCATCCCCAGAACTGACACTTATTTACCTTATAACTGGAAACTTGTACCTTTTGACCACCTTCAGCCAGTTCTGCTTCCCATTCCAAACAACAATCTGTTCTCTGTATGTTTGAGTTTGTTTGTTTTGCGTTGTTGGTATTTGGTTCCAACATAAGTGAGATCATACTGTTCTGTGTATCGTTACAGCTCATTATCATGATCATTTATTTGTTTCATCATTCTTGTTTGTAGAATTATGAAAAGCTGTTTTTATAGTAAAACCTTACTCCCAACTTCTGCAATGCAAAAGATACTACAAATAAGATGAGGCACAAGATCTATTGGCTACATATCTTTTTACAGCATGCATGGCAAATGGGTTAATTTCTTTAAAACCCATGGAGTTCCTAGCTAAATCAGCAAGAAAATGTTGAAAACCTTAATATAATATAGGTGAAGAATATGAATCAATAATTTTTTGAAAAAAGGGCAAATATGTAAAAAGATGCTAATTTTTAAAATTAAAGATATGAAATTAAATTTTTTCAGTTATCAGTAATTAGTAAAGTAATTTCAGTTATCAGTAATTAGTAATTAGTTAACAGTTATTAGTAAAGATTAAAAAGTTTCAAAATATAAGCATATTTGAGAGTGGAGGAGAATAGGCACTCTTTATGGACATATAAATTGGTATTACCTTTTTAAAAAAAATCCTCAGCCAACAATTTTTTTTAAAAATGTCATCTCCAGGAAGTCTTCAGCAAGCTCTAAGTCCTGAATATTTTCCCCCAGAAGTTTCATAGTTTTATCTTTTTACATTTAAATCTCTGGTTCATGTTGAGATAATTGTTGTGTTATCTGTGAAGTTTAGGTTGAGTTTCTTATTGCCTAAATATGTTCTGCTGTTTCAGTACCATTTCTTGAAAATTCTATCCTGCCTCCATTGAAGTGCATTTACTCCTTAGTAAAAATCAGTTGGGCATTATAGACAATTTATGTATATATAAAAGCCTAAGCCCATGGTCGGCAAACTGCAGCTCACGAGCCACAGGTGGTTCTTTTGCCCCTTGAGTGTGGCTCTTCCACAAAATACTACAGCCTGGGTGAGTCTATTTTGAAGAAGTGGCATTAGAAGAAGTTTAAGTTTAAAAAATTTGGCTCCCAAAAGAAATTTCAATCGTACTATTGATATTTGGCTCTGTTGACTAATGAGTTTGCCAACCACTGGCCTAAGCAACAGTATGACTGTTCGACCACCGGACTGGTAACTATGACACACATTGAACACCTGGGGGCAGACACTCATCACAGGAGCTGCTGAGCTGCGGTGACTTGGTAGCTGCAGTTCTTGGGTGACAAACCCAGAACCAGAGAGGAGGGAGCCTGTTTCTGGAGTGCATCACCCGAGCACCACCCTCTCAATCTGGGACCCCTTGGGGGATCTCAAAGAGTCAGATTTGGCCCGCTGATCCCCCAAAAGATGGGCCGAGGGACCCCATCAGTGCCCGAATCCATGCACCAGGCCTCTAGTAGTCAATTAAGCTAACAATAAACTTTATTTAACATAAAAAAATGGATATTTTAAAAGTTTATTTTGATAGAGGGAGGAAAGGAGGGAAAGAGAGAAAAAGAGAAATCAAAGTGAGGAACATCGAATGGTTTCTTCCTGATAGGGCCCCAAACCTTTTGGTGTACAGGATGACGCCACCCAGCCAGGGCTGGTATGACTCTTAAAGAATCAATTTTGAAGTATCTTAAAACATTTCATACAAATTTTGACCCATCACTTTCACTTCTAGGATTTTGTCCTATAAAATACTTAATGCATATAAAAAAGACCACAGTATAAGGATGTTCATTGTGACAGTTATGTGTAAGTGTGTGTCCGCAAAACAACCAAGCTGTGAACAGCCTGTGTAGCCGGTATCTTTCTCAACATGGTACTCCTCAAGGGGTGTAGGTTCATAAAATAAAATTTTACACAGCAGCTGAAAAGATGAGACTGATTTTTGCGTACTGATTTGAAAAAATATTTCAGATGTGTTGGGAACTGCCAAAAGCAAGATTCAGACTTGCTTTTATGCACTCGTGTATATGATGTATGCTACCAGGCAGAAAAAAGAGTGCTCATATAAGCATGGACAATTTCTGGAAGAATAGATAAGAAATAGTTAACACTGATTATCGTCTGGGAATTAGACTGAAGAGAAAGGAGAGGGGCAAGAGTTTACTTTTCACTCTCTCCCTTTCTGCATCTTTGGAATCCTCTCTTCCCAATATTTCATTACAAGAATTTCAAAACATATAGAATGTTTTGAAAAGTGTCCACTGAACATAAATATACTCACCAGCTACTTGCTATGATGATACATCACTATAATTGCTTTATCACTAAATTAGCAAAACAAAAGCTATAAAGTATTTTGATAATTTAGTAAGATAGTAGAGTTTAATAAGAGGAAGGTTTTAGAATAATGGAGTAGTATAAAATAAAAACATACATAAATCTGCTACAGAGAAAGCTAAATAGGATAATGTGATATATTATGAGCTGTTAAAAATACAAAGTCCAGTGTAACAAATCTAAGTGACAGCAAAGTCTTAGGGGCTCTGAACTGTAGGAGGCTGAGACCCCAGGCACGATGGTCCCCGAGCAGAGGTGCAGGACAGGAAGCTTTTTGGCTTACCCAAAGGCTTGTGCCTGCTACATGCACTGTGGTTCTCAGACCTCTGAGCCTTTGCTTCTCAAACCAGACCATAGTCAATAAAGCTAACAGTACACAGTGTATTTATCACCAGGGAAACTTGATGAAACTCAGTTGACTCTTATGGACTGTATCTGCGCAGGTGGAGAAGAACGATGGCAGAGAAGTACTGGAAAACAGTTTGGATTTGCGTGAGGCCTAGAGAAGGGAGTTTTTTTGTTATTGGGTTTTTTTTTTTTTTTAAAGTTTCCTAATTATTCCACACTGAGCTACTACTCTGTGTGTAAACCTTGACTCAGTCGGAAAGAGTTGGAGTCCAGAAAGCTGAATGTTTTACAAGCCTCCGGGTGATTTCGTTGCATTGCATGTAGGTGTTGCCATATGTTGTCCTTTCCAGGGTGTGGTACACTTAGTGAAGATCCAGCTGCTGCAGAGTCTATGGTATTGATTTGCCAGGAGTGCTTATCTCTATAAACAGCTCGGACTCATTTTCTAAATGAGCTTAATTGCTAATTTCCTAAGAGACTCTGAGGAGATTATTATTTTTAACTTCCTGGTTGTTTAATTTGGCACCGGTGCCCTGCCCCTCTTGGTAAACCTTCACAAGGGGCATCCATGCCATCTTCCCTGAACTCTCATGCACAGGGGTCCTCAGATGCATTTGACTTAATGCTCCAGTTTTCTCAGGGAGAAAATTCCCCAGGTCCTCTTTCCCAGTGTTTTTCTTGGGAAGCATCTTCCTCCTGTTATCAGAGAGTGCTTGAATGCCCATCCATTTTCTTGTGACTTGTGGAATGTGCTGGTAGGACTGCAGCTGTTCCATCTTCTCCTTGGAACAGGTTTTCTTCCCCTGAAGGATTAATAAGGAGGCAAACTATTTGCAGTTGCTTCTACCCTGTCTGGGATTGTTCTTTCTCCTGGGGCTAAAGGACGATCTCAGAGTTCCTCATTTTTTTTTCTCAGGGTGACAGCTGTCACGAGTTCTTCCTTGTCTATTCTTCTTACCTGCTCTTTTTTCCGTCTTAGCCAACCAGTTAAAGCAGAGGAATTTGTTTCTATGGTGGTCCGTCAGCTAAAAGGAAACATGCCATACCAAGTAATGAGTAACTTGGTATGTATGTATGTATGTATTTATTTATTTTGAATACAATGAACATAGAAGCATGGAACAGACTGTCAAATTTCAGAGGGAAGGAGAGGGTGGGTAGATGGGAAGAGATTAAACAAAGAGCTTGAAGGCATATATGCATAACCCAGGTGAAGGCCTAGGGTTTGGGGCGGATACGACCTAGAAGAGGTCAATGGGGGGGGGGGGGGAGAAGGAGCATCTGTAATAGTTTAACAATAAAGATAAAGCAAAGAAACAATAAAAGTGTACAATGGACATTTCTTGAGCTCATCCTGAGCAGCAGGCATTGTGCTCAAGGCTGGGGACATGCGTGAAAAGCAGACAGTGGTAGCCACATCTCCAAACAACCCTGACAAATGCAGATTGAGAGTATCCCGTATAACCAGGAACCTGGGAGTAAATTTGTAGGATGGGGAATAGGCAGGTATGGTCAGAATATAGGGTGTTTGGTGGTGAATAAAAGGTTCTTTGAAGACTTGGTGTTACTGTCAAAAATCTAAACATTATTCAATAGGAAATTATTTCTTAATCAGTTTTTAAAAATGAAGATATGGAGAACATATCATTCTAGTGTAAAAATAATAAATAGAATAATGCTTTCATTTTCTTTTGTAATCAGGTGAGGGAAGTGTGGTAAGAAGTATAAGGGTAGAAATAGAAAGAGAAAAAGGAGAAAAAATTTGGATTGACAGATGATCAGAAAAAAGAGGTATCAGCAAAGAGAAAGCTACACAGAGAAAAAGGTTAACAGATACATGTTCTAAGGGCCTAGGATCGTGCCTGGCACATAGTAGGTGCTTATGAAATAGTTATGAAATGAATGACAAAGTGAATGGCAATGGGAAGAAAAAGGAAAAGAAATAGGAAGATGCACATCTACAGAAAATACTGAGATATTGTAAGGAAAAGATTGAGAGACAACTAATCCAGATGGAAATATACATATTCAAAGGAAGCAAATTGTAAAAGGAGATAGAAAAAGAAATAAAGAATTGGACTCAGAGAAGCTCATAAACATGCTAGTACTCTTGAGCAAATGATCCTTTGTGTGTGCTGTGTCTTAGACATTGTGCTGGGTGTGTGATGTGGAACTGGAGAAAGTCACTTAATTTTTTGAGTTTCATCTACTACTAAAAAGAAAATGGAATCAAATACATTATTGTAAAATTAAAATCTGATTAAGTTAGGTGGTGGGTACATGGAACATTTGCTATACTACTTTCTATATTTAAGTATAAGTTTGAAATTTTCCATAATAAAAAAAAATCTTTAAAAATAGGACAGTTAATAACTGAGTCCAGGCCCAACTAATTCTCCCTTCCCTGCACAAAGTCACTGGAGTAAGAATTGTTCAGACATGGCAACCAATTGAATATGGGAGGCAAACGGGCAGAGAAGGTCTTGTTCGCCTCAAGTTTTGGTGTCCTGGTGACTAAGCGGGTGATTTTGCCTAATGGAATGACAGGTTTGGAAAGGAAGCTAATAAATTCATTTGTCAGAAATGTTGGGGGAATGCTCAAGGAAATATTTGTAGACCAAAGGAAATTTATTTCTTACGGAATTGGGGTTTCAAAAGGCACTGTGGAGAGACTCCCCAACAGGGAGACACAGTGTTGGGAAGAAGTGGGGAACTGGCTGGGGAGGGATGAGGATGGGGACCTTGGCTTATAAGTTTCAATAGTGAAGAAGGTGGGGGCTTGGGTGGAAGCCCAGATCAGGGTGTGGCAGGGATAACAGCTGCATTTGTTGAGTTATCCAGCCACAATGTTCTTTGTGGAATGTTGGCTTTTTGGCCTTTGCAGAGTTTATTCCCTCCCAGGTGCTAAGCACAGTTGCTCAGAGCAACTCCTGCAGGGTGGGTCAAGAGGTCAGGAATAAAAAGGTCAGAGGAGAAAGCTGGAGATACCGGCCTCTGCAAAATGCACTTATTTTTCTTCATATTTGACAGGTGGACTAGATGCAATTTAGCTGAGAGCCAAGCCCGTCAACAGATTCTCTCAACTGTTTTCACCAACCCCCTAAGGTATTTCCTTGTTTGAGGCATCTCTTCTTCACATTTTTCCCCTCTGTGCTGGACATTTTTCTTTAGTGTTTAGTTTCTAAATGACAGTTTAAGGGAATAAGTACAATAACCCATTCAACTAAAGTGGTTTTTAAAAATGATAAATCAGTTTACTTAGTCAAAGAAAACTTGATGTTATTATGAATTTCAGATACTTAATACTTTTCTAAGGGCTTAATTGAATTAGAAAAATATATTTTTGATGTCTGGGATTAAGAATAACTTTTTAATTTTGTCTGCATAAAGGAAAATTTCTAATTCAGTGATTACTAATTAGTTTAGAAAATCATAAATGCACTTTGTAGCATGTTCATGACAATAAACAAATACTCTATCACCATGGATTCCAAGCAAAATTAATATCATGTCCCAAATGAGTACCAGCTGTTTAGAACGTCATAGAGGGGGATGGGAGAATTCAAACTTAATTATTTCCTTGGTTAGAAAACAAAATCTTCAAACAAAGAGAACCTTATATCTATCAGGCCCTAACTAGCATTTCTAAGATTCCACCCACAGTAAGGCCAATGAACATAATGCCAAGCCTTTCACTAAATTTCTGAATTACTCATATAAACTTGGAAAATTACAAGAGTAACTGAGATTGTGTCTAGATAACTGAAGTCAAAAGACTGGTCTGCTTCCTTTTCTAATTCCCTTCCTCCCATCTCTTGCCCCCAATAGCATACCAAGCAGGCTTCTTGTGTTAGATTCCTGTGCATTCATCCAATTCTATTTCCTTGCTGGCATACTGGCATAGGGGGTGCTATTGGAAGGATTTGCTTTGGTTCAATTTAATAAGGATTTGTTGGATAGAGTATATGGGAAGTGCCAAAATAGATACAAAAGATTAAAAACATAGGATTCCTACCCTTATTGCAGGAACAGTGTTGAATACTTCTAACTATAATATCAGAGAGGTAAGGTAAGTGCCCTAGTCCATATCAATGAAGTGCTAAAGGGGTTAATAGCCAATATCTAATTTATTTGTGGGAATAGTTGAGTATGAAGGAGGTATCATCTGAGCTGGTTCTTTTTAAAAAATATATATTCTTATTGATTTTAGTGAGGAAAAGAGAAATAGAAACATCAATGATGAGAGAGAATCATTGACTGACTGCCTTCTGCACGACGCGCACTGGAGACTAAGCTGCACCATATACTTAGAATGGGAAGAGAACCATGACCTTCCAGTTCATAGGTTGATGCTCAGCCACTGAGCCAGACAGACCAGGATGAGCTGGTTCTTGAAGATTGACTCCATTTTCATTTGGAAGGGTGCCAGCTGGCTTATAGAATGACAGAACAACGTGATGTGTCCTATTACCATAGCTCAGATGGTAGGTGCATATTTCTGCCTTGTTTCCAGATAATGCAAGCTGGTATAGGCATTAATGGTACTTCAGTGATTTCCATTTTCTACTTGAATTCCTTGTTTAAACGACCTATTTACATTACTACCCTGGGTGACACCTATGCCTAGAGATGTCTGCTAGTTGAAAAAGAACAAACAGCAGCCAGGTATTTCTTATCTCTAATGGATGTTCTGCAAATCCCTTAGCTGTAGCATTTTGTGTGCAATGCATTTTTAGAAAACGAATAAAAGGAATAGAAAATGATGGACACACACCTAGGTGCCTTGTGCAAACAGCATGTTAGTCCTCTCTCAAGGTGACGCTGAGCATAGGATGTGCAGTTTGAAATGGTGGACACAGAACTGTGTGTGCCTTCTCACTTACTCGGTCTCCTCTTTGTGAAGAAATGGATTTCTGTTTGAGGTTAAATTTGTTAATCTCTCTGCTATACTGATATTTTTAAAGTATTATTTTTCATCTGTATAGTCCTCTGTACAAAAGGCCAAAGTGAGTTTGAACTGCTTAATTTAGCCATGTTTTCTCTTTTGATACCCTATGTTCTCAGAATAGTGTCTGTACTGGGTCACAAACATCTTTCTCTTTTTCCACTTCCCTCCAACAAATATTCATTCATTCATTCATTCAACAAATGCAATTCTATATGCCAGCTACTATTCTCTGGACTTTGGAAACTTTCATCAAGAAAACAGACAAAATCCAGACTTAGGGCTTACAGACTAGCTGGGGGGAAACAACATAAGTAATAAATTCAATAAACAAGGACATTATATACATTTGTTTGAGGACCTATAGGAATTTGTAAGGCCTGGCTTCCAGTGAAATGGGGAGCCACCGGAGGGTCTTCAGAAGAGAAGTGCCCATCTCCCGTTCTTTATGCTGTTGCCACATAGTTTACATCTACAAGTGTTACTGGTTTTGCTGTACACATCTGTTGACTATTGTGGGGGTAACTTTTGGATTAATCTTTGCACAATTTATCTTTTTCCATCCTTTTACTTTTGATATACACTGCTGGGAGAAGTGTTGTGAGTTTCTTGTAGATGGCATATTACTGGATCGTGGTGGTTTTGTTGTTTTTTAATCTACAGTACCAGTTTCGGTCTTTTAATTAATGTATTGAGATTTTAAGGGTAATTATTATGTTAGGGCTTAAGTAAGCATTTCTGTTTGTTTCCTCCAGTTCCTGTTTCTCTTTTTGTCTTTTTTCCCTACCTTCCTGTGGATTACTTGGACATTTTTTTTTTTTTTTTTTTTTAGGATTCCATCTTGACTTATTTATTATCAAGTTTTTGTGTATATCACTTTGTATAGTTTTCCTAGTGGTTACTTAGGGGTAACTTTTATTTTGATATAATTTCAAACGTAAAGAAAAGTTTCAAGGATAATACAAAGAACTCCTTTATCCTCTTTACACGATTTAGCAATATTTTACATATTGCCCTATTTGCTTAGCATTCCCTTTGCGGGGTATGTGTGTATGTGGGTAAATATTTCTGAGCTACTGAGAGTGTAAATTGGAGATGTCATGCTTCTTCATCTCTAAATACTTCAGTATATATTTCCTAAGAGGGAGAACAATTATCCAAATCAGAAAATTTAACATTGGCACAATGCTATTATCTAATCCATATTCCACATTCAGATTTTGTCAATGGTTCCAATTACGTATTTTATGGCCAGTCTCTTCAGCCTCCTTTATTATGAAGCAATTAAAAAATTTTTTTTTCTTATGTTTCTTGACCTTTTTTTTTTTTTTTTAAAAGAATAAAGGCAATTTTCTAGAATGTCCTTCAATTTGGACTTGTCTGATGTTTCTAAAGGAAATATTCACATTACTTATTTATAATAGAGGAAATTTAAAAATAATCTGTCATGTTAGGGGTTTGTTTAAATAAATTAAGTTTTTTTTTCTTTTTCTTTCTTTTCTTTCTTTTTTTTTACAATGAAGATCTATTATTCATACAGTTTTAAAAAGGAGGAATTTTTTTCTGCAAACCAGCAACCTTTTCAATTTTTAAAAGAGGAGCATGTTGATTTTTCCAGAAATATAAAAAAAAGAGTTAGATGAAGAGTCATTATGAGGTAATGGAAAATGCATTAAACTGAGATCAAGGCCAAATATCACCATTTGCTGTTTATAAGATCTTGGTCAGGAGCTTCATGATTTTGAACCTCAGTTTTCTCATCTTTAAAATGGGCATCACAGTATTAACTTTCCTGTCTGCTTCAGAGTTGTTTGAGGATCAAATGGAGTAATTTTTGTTGTTGCTCTTTGTAATCTGTAAAAACCAATACCAATAAAAGGCATTCTTATTTCATTTTATGGAAAATAGTTTATTGTATATCAAAGGTAAAATTTTCCTAAAATTATTTACAATAAAACCCCCCAAACTATTAGGCATTTGAACTTCATCCTTGAAAGTTTCCAGTGTTACAATCTTTCACCTAGAAGAATAGATAGTGAGAGGAATTAGTTCAACTACTATAACATTTATAGCTTATCCATGTCCTCAGCTCGAATAATTTGTTTTTTCCATTTCGGCTTCTTTTTTTTTTCTTCTGTTTATGTGACCAGTTATTTCTTAGCTTTGAAAGAATGTGGAAATTTCTTTGTTTCCTCTTTAGAAATTTCCAATATGCCACATCCTAGAAAACAGAAATAAGAAAAAGCTATTAACATGCAGTTGCATCTTTCCCCTTGAATCTGAGTTTACCTTAGTGACTCACTTGTAATGAACAGCATGTAGCAGAAGTGAGATCAAGGTTAGAAAAGGCCATGTGGCTTTCATACTTCTCTCTCGGGAGAAAGGAGCCATGATCTGTCATGGAATAGAAGAAGCTGGGTAAGAAGGTCTGACTACCCAAAGAGCACCATGCTGGAGAGCCTGTGTGTGGTCAGGCGAGCTCCGAGCGGAAGGTTTAGCAGCACTTGCCTGCTCCGAGATGGAGCCATCTGGGCTGCCCCCAGGTAAGCCTTCAGGTGAAAGGCAGCCTCAGTAGCCATCTGAATGGACCTGCATGAGGGAGCTACTTAGCCCTGCCTTTCCTCAATTCCTGACCCTTAACATTGAGAGCAAAATCAAATGATAGTAGTTCCTACTACTGAACTACTATCATTTAATTTACACAGGAAGAGTGACTGGGAAAATCCTGTGGCTGCGTGGATTTTAAGGAAAAGTAAAAGCAAAAGGTTTCAAGTGTCATTGTGATGCTCAGAGAATCCCAGAGCAGCCAGTGCCTTGCCAGAATCCAGTCTTGCATCTCACACATCACTCCCTGCCCCTGGGTTATGTCCTTCATCAGCCCCAAATCTTAGCAAGCCAGTGTGGTTAGGTTTTTCCTAGACTTCTTGGTAATTCCAGTAATTTCCAGCTCTATAAAATCTCCCTGAGGAATTATTGCTTAAAACTAGCAAGAGAAAAGAATACGCGTTTGCTTAAAGCCACCAAGTGGATTTGGAATTCTTTTGATTCTCTCTGACATTCCAAGAATAAGATGCAAGATTCTTTCCCGCTGAATAAGACTACAAATCATGGTGTAACTGACTTTTGCTAACTGTCCATGTGGGCTCAACATTCTTCTTTCCTTCTCCCTTTTAAAAGTTTGCTTAGACTTGCCTTCCTTAGGTTACCATGGAGGTAGGAGGAGACTGTAAGAAGTAAGATATTTCTTGACAATTGTATAGGCCTTTCACATTTTGCTTCCATTACCATTGTGCCCAAAATTTAAGGAAAATCTATTGCATGATTTAATGAAAATGTCATGAACCAATACTAGAGAACTTTCTTAATTCAATAGCTATTTGAGGAGAGGCAATGTTCTTTCCCTTCCTCCGTCCTCTCCATCTCTCCATCCTCTCCCTCCCTCCCTCCCTCCCTCCCTCCCTCCCTCCCTCCCTCCCTCCCTCCCTTCCTCCCTCCCTTCTTCCTTCCTTCATTCCTTCCTTTTTCCATTGATTTTTAAAGAGAGGGGGAGAGACAGAGGGAGAAAGAAACATCCATGTGAGAGTGACATATCCATTGGTTGCCTCCCGCACATGCCCTGAGTCTGGTGTCAAGCCTGCAACCGAGGCACATGCCCTTGACCAGAATCAAACCTGCAACCCTTTGGTTCTCGGGCCAATGATCTATCCACTGAGCAAAATTACAATTATCAAGTAGCAACAAAAATAATTTTATGGTTGGGGGTCACCACCACATGAGGAGCTGTGTTAAAGGGTCGCGGCATTAGAAAGGTTGAGAACCACTGCTCTAGACGCTGAAGAAAACATGGAAAGGGATTCTCCCCTGGAGCTTCCAGAAGGCATGCAGCCTGCTGGCACCTGGATGTTAGGACGTGTGGCCTCCAGGACTGTAAGATAATGAATCTGTATTGTTTTAAAAGCCACTAAGTTTGCGGGAATTTGTTAACAGCAGCAACAGGACACAAACATAGCAATGCAGACACAGAATTTGCAGGTAACTGGGGAAAGAGAAAACCCAAAGGAAAGAATAGCAAGTGCTAAGGCCTGAGGTGGAAGAATGCAGGATGGATTGAAGAGCAGAAATGGGTCAGGTGAGGCGGGGGACAGAGTGGCAGGAAATAATATGCTTGTATCACGACCTTACCCTCTATAGATGTTTCCCTATTTTATTTTGCACCCCCCTCCCCATTGGAGAGATCTGAGGCCAGTACAATGTCTTTTGTTATTGATGGTGGTGATTATGTTCTAGTTTTTAATTTTTAAAAATTCCTTTGTGAGTAACATCTCTCTGCCCCCTGAAAATGTGTACGATACTTATTTTCTTTGTTCCTGTAATCCAGAAATTTGGCTTGGGGCTCTTTTTGGCAATTTTATGTAGAACATGCTAGTTGGTTTTGATATGAATATCCTAATATTTATGTTTTTAAATTCAGAGGAGCTTATGACATAATTTTGTTTTTCTTTTGTTGGTGTGACCATGGCTAACTATTTGATTAGATTTTCTTCTACGTCTTCTATATTTATGGCGTCTCACATAATTTTCAGCTCCTTGTCCTTTGCAGCAGCCACATTTTAGGAAGGCTCTTTAAGTTTCACCCCGATGGAAAAATTAATAATTTGTTGTGTACACTGCATTCTTGCTTTGAAGCAGCTCGTAGCTATTTGCAGACTTTTCCTTCATTTTGAAAGACTCCCTGAGGAAGAAAGTATTTCTATCTCTGTAGACAATGGGTTGTCGGGGGCTTACAGATGGACCTGCAGGCATTCTGGACTCTGTGTTTTCCAGCCCAGATCTGTCTCCACATTCTCTGTTAGTTTTTGGTTTTTCCTCTGTGTTATGCTGGCTTAGTATCACCAACTAGTCTTGCCCCAATAACAAGGATGATTTCTCTCTGCTACAATCTGTAGAGACACAGTATACTGTAAAATGATGGTACTAAATTGCAAACATTTTGGGTATTGTCAGTTTCCATGAAATTTTATTCTGTCCAAATTCTTGACAGTATAATAAATATACAGAGAACATTTCAGGCCTAGGGGAGGTATTCAGACAGTTCTCTGTCATTTTCTCAGAATTGTTAAAAGAATGTGAAAAGGATATAGATAATTTCTTAAGGCACGTGTACTCCACACGCCATTAGGCACTCTCTATCCTAAAAAATAAACAAGGGTAGCGGATAATTTCTTCTACTTTTATAAATACACTAGAGGCCTGGTGCACGAAATTCATGCATGGAGGGCGGAAGATGTCCCTCAGCCCAGCCTGCACCCTCTCCAATCTGGGACTCCTCGAGGGATGTCCCATTGCCCGTCTAGGCCTGATCCCAGTAGGATCAGGTCTAAGTGGGCAATCGGACATCCTTCTTAGAATCCAGGACTGCTGGCTCCAAACTGCTCACCTGTCTGCCTCCCTGATTGCCCCTAACCGCTTCTGCTTTCCAGCCTGATCACCCGCTAACCACCACCCTGCCAGCCTAATTGATGTCTAACTTCTCCCCTGCCAGCCTATTTGCTCCCAACTTCCCTCCCCTGCTGGCCTGGTCACCCATAACTGCCCTCCCCTGCAGGCTTGATCGCCCCCAATGCCATCCCTTGCAGGCCTGGTCCCTCCCAACTGCCCTCCCCTGATGGCCATCTTGTGGTGGTCATCTTGTGTCCATATGGGGGCAGGATCTTTGACCACATCGGGGAGCACTCTTGTGTGTTGGAGTGATAGTCAATCTGCAAATTACTCTTTTATTAGATAGGATAGAAGCCTGGTGCATGGATGGGGGCCAGCTGATTTGCCCTGAAGAGTGTCCCAGATCAGTGTGAGGGTTCCCTTGAGGTGAGGGGCAGCCTGGGTGAGGGGCCTGTGGAGGTTTGCAGGCCAGCCACGCCCCCTATCAACCCAAGTGGAGGCCCTGGTATCTGGGATTAATCTATGTTTACAATTGAAACCTTGTAGCCTAGAGCAGAGCCAAGACTTCTTGCTCCGGGGCAGCAGCCATTTCTGTTTGAAACATTGTAGCCTAGAGTGAAGGCCTAGGCCAGCAAAGGCAGACTGAAAGCTTGACTTCCTCCGTTGTCAGGGAAACCCAAGCCTCTGTTCTCTCCAGCTCAGTGGCTGCTGCCATTTCTGTATCTTTTATAATTGAAACTTTCTAACATTGAGTGGAGGCCTAGGGAAGCAGAAAGCTTGGCTTCCTCTGTTGCCAGGGAAACCCAAGCCTTCCTACTGTTCTCAGTGGTGGCAGCCATCTTGGTTGGGGTTTATTTGCATAAATTGCTCCTGATTGGCTGGTGGGCGTGGCTGGCGGGTGTGGCAAAGGTAAGGTCAAATTTGCATATTACTCTTTTGTTAGATAGGATAAGCTGGCATCCCTGAATAACGCTTAGGTTGGTGAAAGCTGATGTGACTGCTGTTCAAGAAGTCGATGTTTAGGTTCAGATACTGCTAGAAAGCATGTAGCAATGGAGTTAACCTTTGCCGTCAAGCACATTTTGTGTTCTGTCATGCTTAATGTGTGTAACCTGGGCCTTCTTCATGTGTTTGGTCTCTGTCATTTATAAAGAATGTTGTTAATGTTCAGCCAGAAAGCTTTGTCACAGAAAAGAGTGGAGACAACCGGAATTCTACTTTAAGAGGACAAGATAGAATTTCTACTCTCCTTAGCTACTTTCAAAGAGATGAGATATTTAGGAATTGGAATCATCCTGCAGAGCCTCAGGACCATATATGCATTTCACTTTGAAAGAATGCTCTGAGAGAGAGAGAGAGAGAGAGAGAGGGAGAGAAATAGAGATTGTTGGCATGAAATGCTACTTTGGAGAGGGATAATTTTAGAGTGTGGTGGAATTAAAGCGATAACTTATCTAATTGCCTAACTAAACTAATTGTAAAGTCATTACAAAAATTTGGCTTCTTTTTTTGGTGACAAACACACCCATTTTTGTTGTTGTTAATCCTCACCTGAGAATATTTTTCCATTGATTTTTAGAGAGAGTGGGAGAGAGAGAGGGAGAGAGAGAGGGAGAGAGAGAAGGAGAGAGAGAGGGAGAGAGAGAAGGAGAGAGAGAGAGAGAGAGAGAGAGAGAGAGAGAGAGAGAGAGAAAGAGTTACACAGAGAGATTAATGTGGGAGAAATACATCAATTGGTTTCCCCCGCATGTGCTCCCTGCAACCGAGGTACATACATGCCCCTGAACAGAGTCAAACATAGGACCTTCAGTCCACAGGCTGATGCTTTATCCACTGAGTCAAACTGGCTGGGGCCAAATACACCAATTTTCAATGGAGATGTGCTACCTGTGTCCCTATGGAGTCATGGTGGGGTTGCCAATCCGGCCTTCTGTGGACTCCAGGTGCCTTTCTGCATGAATTTCCACCCCATTCTTCACTACTCATCATTCATTCATTCATTCATTCCACGAAAGCTAATTCTCCACTTAGCAGTTGTGTGACAGGGAATGGGAAAAGGACACAGGGAAATCCTGGAATCCTAGTGCTGCATTGGGATAAATGCAGGGATTGATGGAACAACCCTGAGACCTGAGGGATACTGTATAATTAATATTTCTTATGTAAAGTACTAGAGGCCCAGTGCACAAAGTTTGTGCATGGGGATGGGGTGTATCTCTCAGCCCAGCCTGCATCCTCTTCAATCTGGGACCTCTTGACAGGCAGTCAGACATCCCTCTCACAATCCAAGACTCTTGGCTCCCAACCACTCACTTGCCTGCCAGCCTGATCACCCCCTAACCACTTCCCTGCCAGTATGATCAACATCCTTGCTGGCCTGGTCACCCCCAACTGCCATCCCTTGCAGGCCTGATTGCCCACAACTGCACTCTCCTGCTGGCCATCTTGTGGCAGCCATCTTGTGTCCACATGGGGGTGGACGTCTTTCACCACACAGAAGCTTCGGCCAGCTGTGTGTTGAAGTGATGGTCAATTGCATATTACCTCTTTATTATATAGGATAGTTTCTACTGAATGCATTAAGGAACAATGGACACTTGTGCACCATTGCATATGGAACTCTCTATTGTCTGCCTCATGAATCCCACTGGACCATTCTTCTTCTTTTTTTTAAATGATATTGAAATATTGCTTCCGACTTTGAATAGCATCACATTTAACAGTGACAACAGTGAAACATGATCAGAATCTGAACTCACGATCCCACCATTAGCATACAACATTATAGAGGAATCATTGCCAGTGCAATACTAGCCAAGCATTCTGGCAGCCCGAAGAACTCCTCACCTTCATAGCATCTTGATTGGCTACAAAAGAGCTATAGGTGAGGCAGTCCCCTGTCACAGTTTCTCTAGCAATGCCCTGATTTATAGTTGTTGTCCCAGTGCAATTATCAATCGTGTCCTGGTTTGAATGATGAATTATATTTAAACACCCTGTTTATAAAAGTCTCCCTCCCTCGGGACATCATTATCCCAGTAAACCTCTCTAGATTTTTACATCTCTAGCTAGTTTAATCTCTATTCCCTAATGTTTGGGCAGGTGTTTTCTGAGTGTTTTGTTTGCTTGTTTTCCCCTCATGCCTTTTGAAGCAATACTCTGGGTTTACCATTGCCTCTTGAGTATGGCCTCATCTGGGATGCTGACTTCAGTTACCTTTTCCACTATGAACACATTAGCAGGAAAGCACTATTTTTTTTATTCTCTATTCTATTATTAGAATCCCCAATGGCCCATACCCAGAACTATAAGCCTGGTACATTGTGAAAATTTGTAATTGCCAGGGGAAAACTCATGATGTAATATTAAGTAAAAGAAGGCTATAAAACTGTTTCCATATGACATACTAATAATGATTTTTAAAAAAATAACTATGACTGCCGAGACCGGTTTGGCTCAGTGGATAGAGCGTTGGACTGGGGACTGAAGGGTCCTGGGTTCGATTCCGGCAGGGGCATGTACCTTGGCTGTGGGCACTTCCCCATTAGGGGGCATGCAGGAGGCGGCTGATCGATGTCTCTCTCTCGTCGATGTTTCTGACTTTCTATCCCTCTCCCTTCAGCTCTGTGAAAAATCAATAAAATATATTAAAAAAAAATAACTATGACTGGGAAAGAGCAATTTGAACTGGTAACAGTTCTTATCACTTTATAAGATTATGAATCAAATATTTTGCTTTTTATTCATATAAATTATTTTGATTCCATATCATCCTATATAATAAAAGTCTAATATGCAAATTGTCCCATCAGGAATTAGACCAGGAGACCAGCAGTTCGATTGCTCTCTATAACGTACACTGGCCACCAGGAGGTGGTGCAGAATATGGCAGATGACCAGTGGCAGCAGCAGGGTGCAGAGGGAGCTAGGGAAGGGGGAGGCCGGGAGGTGGGAAACCTGATTGGCCCTGATTGCCAGCCAGGCCTAGGGACCCTAGTGGTGCATGAATTTTGTGCACTGGGCCTCTAGTATTTTATAATCAGGAAAAAAAGTAAAAATAATACAATGGTGTCCTGGCTGGTGTGGCTCAGATGGTTGAGCATCATCCTATGCACAGAGCTGGACAGTTAGCTACCCTGTCAGTGCTCGATCCCCAGAAGGGGGCATGCATGAGGTGCTGATTGATGGTTCTGTCTCATTGATATTTCTTTCTCCTTCCCGTCTTCTCTCTAAAAATCAATAAAAACATATTTAAAATAAAATAATACAATAGTGTTAGCTGTCCTTTTTTGCCTTAAGGAGTTCAGTATCCACAAAGTTCTGGAGGTGCCCCATCAGTCCTTTAGTAAACGCATTTAATTTAATTTACATATGAAAAGGGACAAAAATGTTCAGGCTTCTTTGTAGCAATTTCAGTGTTTCTTCCAGAGAAAGGAGAGCCAAGGTTTCCTTTTTATTCAGAAAACCTCTCACTAGAGGCCTTCAGGAACTCCTAAATGTGTCAGTGAGCCCAAGGAAATTTACCCGAGGGCTTGTACACCACCTAATGGTATTTCCCCTTCATATTCCAAACTCCGGCTATATTATCTAATCCATATACAAACCAATCAGTTAAGCCTCTGGATGATCTTTGAGGAACTCAGAGTACCTTGATTTTCAATTAATTTTCCATGAATGCAGGGCCGTACCCGGTCCAGAGGGTATCAGTCTGACCTCCAAATGCCAAGTGGAGAAAGGGGACCGGTCAGTTGAGCCTGCCCATTGGCACTCTTGCTCTGGCTTTTGCTGTGTTGGTGCCGTGGCCAGGCTCGTCCTGCTCCGCCAGATGGGTGCCTGTCTGCAGCCGAGGGAATGCTCTGGAAGGTCTGAGTTCCTGCCAGGGCTGCAGTGGTTCCCTGCTGGGCTACCCCACGCAGTGCTTGGTTGCTGTTCTTCAATCAGCTCCATACTATGCCAGGGGGGCCAACTCTGCGGGGCTTCCTATCTCAGCCGCAGGCTGCTGCCTTTCTCCCCAAAACAGGCCTGTCTTGAGGCTGCACCGCTTACTCAAGAAAAACTAAACCTTTTTTCTTTCTTTCTTGATGATTTCTCCTTTGGTGTACTGCCTGTCCCTCTCTCCCAGCGTCTCTTGCTCAGTGGCACCCTGGTCCATCCCAGATTTTTCTGGCCTTGGACTTTGGGGGAACAGAGGCTGCAGTATCCATCTGTTCCTCTTTAAAGATGCTGGGATTCTTACACAAATCGATACACTCTCTACCTAGCTTTCAGGGAGGATGGGCAACCTTCCCCAGGTGAAAATATAAAAGCTGGCTTTATATTTGCATAATAAGAGCAGCCATAAAAGTGAACTTTCACATAATACAGACCAGCTCCTAGGGGACTTCTGTCTAGGTCTCTTCTTACACCTCAATGTCACTCCAGAATAAAAACATAGCAAAGCAGCCCTAACCTGTTTGGCTCAGTGGATAGAGTGTCGGCCTGCAGACTGAAAGGTCCCAGGTTCAATTCCAGTCAAGGGCATGCACCTTGGTGGCAGGCACATCCCCAATAGGGGGTGTGGAGGAGGCAGCTGATAGATGTTTCTCTCTCATCGATGTTTCTAACTCTCTATCCCGCTCCCTTTATTTCTGTACAAATCAATAAAATATATTTAAAAAACATAGCAAAGCAAAACATAGCAAATGAAGTATCTGAGCCTCATCAAGTCACCCCCATTGGAGTTACTATATTTTATAAATTCCAAGACAGCACGGACAGAGCATGAAGCACTATTTTATGTTCCACTAAGAAAAATACAAAAGCAAGCGAGCAAACAAAAAACCCTTTACCAATGAAATTATAAAGCATTATGGATTTTAACACCCACCCCAATTTCAGAGATGTTAAGATACGAAAGCCAAACCAAACCAAACCAAAAGCCTCCAAACCTGAGTCTTAGAGCTGAACAGCGATAGATGACTTTGCCATTAGTAGGAATGAAAGAACCTACTCTCTCCCTTAGTGGTTAGGAGACTAGCCAGGCCAGATGGCTGGCATCCTGCAGATTTAAAGGGAGGTTAAAAGGTTGGGGGTAAGGAGGCGAGGAGGAAAGAATAATGAGGCAGCTTTACTTGGTCTGCATTAAACACAAGCATGTTAAATTCATGAGTGAGAAACACCCTGCTTTAAGTCTTTGTTTCGAACTTGAAATATATATATTTCTCCCTTCCTTCCATCTGGACTTTGTTGAAAACATCAGGTCAGGCCAGTTTGAAAGACGAAAAAAATACAGTGGAGCTACCTTCTGCGGTATGACATCATGTCTCCGCTGTTCCTCATTATAGAGCCGAGTTTCAGATGTTAAAGTCATATCCTCCCCCACCCTCTTGGCCTTCTTCTTCCCCTCCCCCTCCGCAATCCCATCTTGATGGAGTTCCATTGTTTTTACAGATGAACCACAGTGCCAGACACACAAAACTATTAACATGGCAGAGGGAAAATACATCTTATGATTAAGAATTATTATTTTTTAACTTTCCAGTTTTACCCTACAATCAAAACATTATGTTTTATAAAATGACAAACTATGGATTTGCTAAAAAGCATGATATAACTTCTTAGTGATATATGTGAAATTGTAACATAATTTACACAATTTTGTTTATAAAATATATAAAGTGAATAGTGACATAATTAAAATAACTTTTAAAATTGTGGAACCATGTCACAATAATAGAATGATGCTTGTCTTTCCATTGGAAAACATAGAAGGGCTGTATTAAACTATTTTTTAAAAAATCTTTATTGTTGAAAGTATTACATAGATCCCCCTGTCCCCTCCATTAACATCTTCCAGCCTGCTTCCTGTATTAACGTTTTGGCTATAATATAGTGTTTCCAAAATCTTAATCTAAAAACACCCAAATTATATTATTGCAATTTAGTTACTTTTTTTCTTTTAGGAACAAGAATTTATAGTGAAACTACAACTCAAAATATACTCTAGTTATTTATTAATATTATTTGAGTGATTATAGCTCCTAATATTTTATTAAAGAGGCACATATGTGCAAGGTACTTATTAATGTCAGAGAAAAATAGCAAGTAGCCATTTCTAAGATAAGTTAAATTTTACAGAATTATATCCGTGGGATATATGAAGCTGATATCTACTCTAAGTCTGTAATCTCTAAGCACCTATTCAGAATGAAGATGTAGAAAACTGGGAAATGAATAAAAGAGAAGCGATAGAAATGTGGGTCCTGGGAGGAGTGTAGCTGACAGATAAAATGCTTGAGCTAAGAATAGACAGGAAGAACCAGGAGAGCTGGTTTATAAATAAGCATAAAACTTGGTCCCCTACAAAGAAAAGACACTCTTTTTCAATATATGTGGATATTTAAGAACTGTATAATTATGTATTAAGGTATACACATTATCAATACATTTAAGAACTAGAAATAGCTGAAATCCTATTTTTTGATCCACTGGAAAGATAGTAGAAATGAAAAATAAATTAGCTCACTGGAAATATTTTTAAATTCTGTGGTAGATATTTATCCCTGTTTGTATTTTTTCCATTTTACCTGGTAATAGAATTTTTAATTGGGCACATGGCCAACCAGGGAAAGACTACATTTCCCACAATCCCTTTATTCTAGATGCAGCCATATGACTAAATTCTAAAGTGGATGGCAGTGATATGTGCAACTTACGCTTCACAAATCATTTTCTTTCTTCTTATGCGTCTGTGGGATCTGCCAGAGTGATCTGAAATCATGAAGTAGAAACTACCGACTGTGGAAACTGGTGGTATAGCAGGATAGAAAAAGATTAAACTGCCTTTCACTCTACACGCCTGCCTGGACAGTCACCTTGTCTTAGCCACTGTCAATTAGGGCCGCTCACAGCAGCCAAATCCAATGTCTGACTGATATATCTCTTTCTGTGAGTTAAATAGGAAAAATTCGAAGCTAAGATTATTGAAAATGATCACGGTATAATGATCATAATCAGGACACTGGATATAAGATATTATACATTGGAAGCTAAATATACCTACAGTGCATTCTTTCAGTGCAGTTCTGTTAAATTAGAAAGAAGGAAAATAAGCCAACAATAATCAGAAAGTTGGATGACAATCAAATTAATCAAGGGAATCAAGAGAAAAGAATTAACGATAAAAGCAGAAATTAATTAAGACAGATAAAGCAGAGAAACTGCCTATCAAGTTCAGCATGTGCAAAACACAGTGTTATGAACGAAAATGGGAACAAATTCTAAAAGAGTTATAAAAGTTACAATAGAATAGGATATTTAATAATAACAAGTATGAACATGAGCAGTTTTGTAGGAAAATATATATTTCTCAAATTGAGTCAGAATAAAGAAAAAAATTAAATAGGCTAATAACCTTTGAATTAACTGAAAAGTATTACAAAAAGAATTATCTCTAGGACAGATAAAAACCTTGAAAAATTTGCAAAAAGAATTATCTCTAGGACAGATAAAAACCTTGAAAAATTTGCAAAAAGAATTATCTCTAGGACAGATAAAAACCTTGAAAAATTTGCAAAAAGAATTATCTCTAGGACAGATAAAAGCCTAGATAATTTTTATGTGTGAATTGTTTTCAAACCTTCTGATAACTGGTAATTGCCATGATACATGACGTTTAGAGTACGTAAAAGGAAGGAAACTCCCAATTCATTGTACAATGCTAGCTAAACACTGAGACCAAAATCTGACAAAATATGTAGACAAAATTGAAACTCTACATTGATGATCACCAAGGCAAAACTTCCTAACATGTTGAATACAGAACCCTGGTCGGCATGGCTTAGTGATTGAGCATCAACCCTGGATCCCAGAAGTCACCAGTTTGATTCTGGGTCAGGGCATATGCCTCGGTTGAGGGCTCGATCCCCAGTAGGGGGAGTGCAGAAGCAGCAGTCAGCCAATGGATGATTCTCATCATTGATGTTTTTCTCTCTCTCCCTCTCCCTTCCTCACTGAAATCAATAAATATATTAAAAAATAGAATGCTAATGACAGGGGGAAAAACCCTTCTATATTTATACTTACATTAGTAAAAAAAAATAAAATAAAACAAAAATGCTTATGAAAGATAAAACTAAAACTAAAACTAAAATTAAGACCTGCCTTAAACATTCTTGATCAAATCTTTTTGTGACTATATGCATTCATTTCTCTTTAGCATATACATGGGAATAGATTGCTAGATCATAGGGTAGATGAATGTTTCACTTGATAGCAACTGACAACATCTTTCTAAAGTTTATTTTTACCATATTTCACTCCCATCAACATTGTATGGGAATTCCAGTTGCTCCATATTCTCATCAGCATTTGATATTGTCATCTTTTAGCATGAGTCGTTTTGATGGTATAAGTGGTATCTCATTGTTGTTTTCATTTTCCTCATTATTTTAGACTGAATGACTTAAAAACATTTTTTTCTTTTTTTGTAATTTTATTAATTATATGATTTCATTTATATGAAATGTCTAGATGAAGCAAATGCATTTAGACAAAAAGGAGATTCATGACTGGGGAAAATGGGGAATCGACAGTGACTACTGATGAGGATAAGGTTTCTTTTTGGAATGATGAAAATGCTTTGTTTGCATCACCTCATAAATATACTGATACAGAGAATTGTATACTTTTAAAAATGGTGAATGTTATGGTATTTTCTCAATGAGGAAAATGAAAGAGAAAAACAATGAAAAAGAACAGAACAAAAAACCAGGCCTCTCATTTCCTCTACTTTATTTCTTTTGCTTCATCTAGTTTGATATTAAGCCTATCCAATGCATTCCTAATTTTAATTATTTCAGAATACTCTTTTTATTGCGCTGAGGGTTTTAACTCTGTTGAAGTTATCCATATTTTCATCCATTAGGTCTACTTTTGCTTTAATATTTAAAATATTTTTGTACTGATTTTATAGTCATTTTCAGCTCGTCATACATTTGGGTCATCTGTAGTTAGTTCTCCTTCAATTGATTTTTTTTTTCTTTGAATACAAGTCACATTTCCTTTTTCTTTCCATGAACTGTAACTATTTGTTGTGTTTAAAAATCATAGATATTGAAGTGAATATTACTTCCCCCAGAAGGGGCAAATCTTTTCTTATAAGATAGCTTGAAGGGGGTTGGGGAAGTGTTTGGCTTTAATCCTATCAGGAATTTAACAGGATCCAGGCTGGTTTGCAGCTTTAGTTCATTTCAGGTTGCATTTGTTTTCCACTTTCTTGGGCATGAAATCCTATCTGTGTATATAACAACCTCTTCCTGCTACTGGACTTTGGGATCTATATTTGCTTTCCAGCCTTGCTCCCAGATTCCCAGATGCTTCTGCCAGATACTGAGCAGAAGTCCATTGGGGAGAATTGTTGGAAGGATGGACTAGCTCTACGTTTGGGGTTCCGAAGATTCTATTCCATTACATCAGCTCACATGGCATATTCATTATGCCAGTCAAAAGTTTAACTGGTTTCTCCTTACCCCAGCAGATTCTTTGTGCGTAAACTCAGCAAGAACTCCCAGGGGTGCAGTAGTCCAGGGTCTCTGCTTAGCCAGGATGGGTCTGCTCTTCTCTGAAGACTTTAGGGTCTTTTCGCTCAAAGTTCTCCAGTGTGTTAAAACTTAGGAATTTAAATTTTATCCATATTTTTCTAATTGCTCTGGGGAGAACAATGGTCAATCACAACCTCTACTTCTTAACCTGAAGTAAAACCCAGCAATAAAATTGTGAAAAACAAAGAATTATGAGGTGACATTTGCATCACAGAATTTTAGAACATACTATAATTTAACATTGTGGTATTGGCATAAGAGTAAACCAATGTAGTTTAGTAAAATGGGATAGAATGTCAGGAAACAGACAAGGTTTTAGCTTGTGATAACGAAAATAATGGTTCTCCCTCCCCAAATTTTGTAGAGTAATAACTTACTCCACATAAGGAAAAGAAGTACCTTTTTTGGGGGGAAAAAAGTAAAGTTACAGCCTTTTCTCACCCTTTCCTCCAAACATGATTGCATAGGAGTTAATTAAAAAAAAATGGAACTACCAAAGAAAAATTCTAAAAAGTACAGATGAATATATTCTGCTTATAATGGAAACATAAAATTAAAAGAATACAAAATAATAATTTTCTACCTCAAAATTATTATGAGTTTAAAGTTCTACTCTAAAACAGGTAAAATTTATTTGTTCAAGAAATGACACAGTGTTATCATCCTTAAAGTATAAAGAGCATTCATAAATCAACAGAAAAAGGCCAAAAATGTCTTAATAGGCAATGCACAAACAAAAATATTCAAACAGCTTACAAATGTATAAAAATATTTACATTACTAGTAGTCGAAGGTCTCTCATGCCAGTTTTCTCCCTTGTGGGGGATGGCATATAACCTTAATAAGCTAATAGACTTTTAAATGATAATTTTTAAATGAATAAAAAAATTAAATAATGGATTACTTAAAACGTGGTTAACATAAAGTATTTAGAAACCTGCTTTGCTTCTATTCAGTCTATTTGACTAGTTACTTTTCTCTGTGTCCATTTTGTGGTACTAATTTTAATATGTTCTCTGTATAAATTAATTTTCCCAGAACTCATGAGACCAGAGGTGTGAATAGGGTCACTATTGTAATAAATTCTACTGACACTTGCCCAAGGCTGATAAAGGATGTCAAGCCTTTTAAAGTCTCACTTGGTTACTTGTTTCACGTATTTAGCTAATATTCTTCCACCAGGTGCATCGTATTTTTTAAAATTTAAATTCTTTATTGTTGAAAGTATTACATATGTCTCCTTCCCCTTCCCCCATTGACCTCTCCCCAACCACATTTTTGTTGTTGTTTTATTTAAAAATATATCTTCATTGATTTCAGATAAGGAAAGAGAGAGAAATATCAATGATATTTGATATCCAATCATTGATCAGACCTGGGCCTATGCCCTGACTAGGAATCCAATGATGACCTCCTGGTTCATAGGCTGATGCTCAACCACTGAGCCACCATGACCAGGCTTTGCACTGCTCTGAATGTCTGAGGTTCATGAAATTTCCTGAGAATTATGACTCAGTATCATCACGACTGCTCGTGTCCCCTAAATCCTCAGGCCCTTGGGGTGCCTAAGGGACACTTTTTTCAGTCTTTACTGAACCACAGTTGTGCTGTATGTAGACAAAAGAGAGGAACCTGTACCCTTCTTGACTTTGTCATATTTTGTCCCCTGGTAGCATTGTACTCCTTCTTCTTTAGGGAAACAGCTCCTTTACTATTTTCCCAGAATCCTTCGGTTTATTCCAAGGTGTCAGGCCAGGACCAAGACCAAGTTATACCCTTTTATTTCATCCCAGGAAGAGAATGGTCTCCCAAGCAGCATTCATCTGGACTTTCTCCTCTCACAAATGAGTGCAGAGAAATGGATAGTGATGCTTCCTGCTCCACTCCGGACTGTCATGCGCAGAGATGAATGACTCTTTTGGACTCATCCATAATACACAAGAACACATTTATAGGCTGAGTTAGAAACCAACGATGCTCCATTCCCATATTTTTTGCTGAGTTTTTCCTTTAGAGATATCTGGAAGAAATGAGTGAAATTCCATTATTTCATTTTATTTTATTTTTTCATTTTTAAAAAATATTTTTATTGATTTTTTACAGAGCGGAAGGGAGAGGGATAGAAAATCAGAAACATCGATGAGAGAGAAACATGAATCAGCTGCCTCTTGCACACCCCCTACTGGGGATGTGCCCGCAGCCAAGGTACATGCCCTTGACCGGAATCGAACCCGGGACCTTTCAGTCTGATGCTCTATCCACTGAGCTAAACCGGTTTTGGCAGAAATTCCATTATTTTATCTATTTTTGAAATTTTTATTTTCACACACGGTAGAAACTTCAAACTAACGGTACTGCTAATACTTGGTTGACCTCAGCTATTTTGTACAATGGCCCTTATTTTCTTTCTCCATATGTTAGTCAATATCTCTGCCTATATTCCAGGGACTTGGTGAAGCACAAGCTATAGACTACAAGTGGGACAAATGGCAGAACCCAAGACAGGCAGAGTGAGAGTCCGAAAACTGAACTAATGAATCAACTGAAGGGGCAGAAACCTGCATAGGAAAGAGGACGGACCCTCTGAGCGTTTGTCCCACAGGGAATATTCGATTTACCTTTCCCGCTAAAGTGATGGCAACCAGGCTGGGAACTGGGGATAGATTATTTATTCAGTGGGACAGCCCCTCCTCCTCTTTCTGTCTCTCCAACCCTTTACCCACGACCTTTCCAGATTCTTCAAGTTTTTTTAAAAAAGAACTTCATCAGAGAATTGAAATTAGGTGAATAGGCATGGATTACCTGCGTTACCTTTGTTCTTCTTGTCTCAGAACGAAGTTTGAATATTTTCTGGGTGATCTTTTTTTTTTCAATTGAGATATAGTTGACATATAACATTATATTAGTTTCAGGTGTGCAGCATAACAATGTGATATTTGTATATATTGCAAAATGATCCCCACAGTGAGTCTAGTTGACATCCATCATCTCCCATACTTAAAATTATGCGTGCGTGTGTGTGTGTGTGTGTGTGTGTGTGTGTGTGTGTGTGTGTGAGAGAGAGAGAGAGAGAGAGAGAGAGAGAGAGAGAGAGAGAGAGAGAGAGAAGAGGACTTTTAAGATTTACGAGAGAGAGAGAGAGAGAGAGAGAGAGAGAGAGAGAAGAGGACTTTTAAGATTTACTCTCTTCCCAGATGTTCTTTACCTATGTAAATGAATGCCAGCCACAGCAGCCTTTTTAAAATGGCCAATTTTCTCACCGATGCTCAGAAAAACACATACGAGAGCTCTGTAGTTCCAGCTGCCTGTGTGGTAGAAAGAAAAATGAATTCTTGACAAAGGCCTGTTGATTACAGCTCTCTCTGGTTAAGAGAGAGATTGCTCAGTGGGAAATGGGAGGTCACAAATCTTCCACTGTTGGAACCAACAGATAGAGTTATAATACCCTAACAAAAATAAAACCTCCTCCCTCCGCAGGCTCCTCCAACATGGCGCTGCTGGAATAATGTGCTAAGTGAAGCAGGGAGCCCTGCGAGGCAGTAATTACCCCAGGAGGCTGCAGGGAAAGGAAAGTACATTCCAGACACCTAATCATTTACAATTGAGTTTAATGAGGTAATAATTTACAGCTTTGGGGGTGGAAGTATGGAAAGGTCCCTGCCAGGAATTGGGCAGACTCTTTAAAAATCCTGGAGTTTAATGAAGGCGTTGGAGGGTGGACTCAGGCAGCCCAACTTGGTGTAATTTCATCCGCTCACTGCTTGGACGGGAAGTAAATGACAGGGCACTTGGGACCTGCATCTGGAAACAACATGTTCCAAAGGGTTTTGTAAATCCAGCAGTAAAAGAAGAAGAAGAAAGAAGAAGAAGAAGAAAAAAAAACAACCAGAGGTGAAAGGGCAAAATTAAGGAGGAGGGGAGGGGATGGAAAGCACAACAGGGAAGGGCCATTGCAGGTTCTTTTAGGGAGAAGAAATAACATTTTATAATGTCAAGGTCAGCCATTGATAGTAATGGACAAAACACGCTTGTAGAGCTCAACATGAGAACAGGGACCAAAGTTTCCTTTCTGGATGGGATTTGGGTGAAGGCTACAAAGAAGTTCAGGACCAACTGAACTCCTCCGGATGCCCCTTTTCCATCTTCCAGCAACATTGCCTGCTTCATCGTCATCGTTTCTAGGTTCACAATAGACTGAGTTAATTGTATTTTTCCTTCAGCGGCACTTTCCAAAATACAGCTAGCACAGGAAGGGAGTTGGTCTTAACGAGAAGGAAAAGGCTCAAGGCACAGCTATGGAGCGTGGTGGCCAAAAGCAGCTGCTAGACTGGCCTTCCATCACGGCCTACCAATGACGGACATGCACATCGATCAGGATTTGTTTCCTTCTCGCTTAGGTTGAATGTCCTTTCCCATTTCATTTGGCTACCCATCTCAACTCTCCTAAGAGTAAACTTTCTGCTCCCCAATTTCCCAGTTCTCAAAACATCCTCTATTTGTGACCAAGTCTTCTCATGTTTTCCCTCTCCAGTTGTTTCTGAAAGTTGGGAAGAAAGCTGAAGGAACAATGTGAGGATAGGTGAAATGGAAGAGAGAGGAGCCATTCCATTCCTTGGCTGCCAAGAACATGGTTCCAAGTTAAAACTCATCCCATCATCAGGCTATGACTAAATATTTAAGAAGGAAATGATCCGTGACATGTGTGTGATGCAGGCAAGTGATGCTGGGAAGGGAAATCAGGCTCGCAGCAAACTATGCCACTTAGCGCGATAACACAGGCACAGTCATAGTCACTGATCACAGTGCTGGAGTGTTTACTCTGTGCCAAGCGGTTTACATGTATTATTTCAGTAACCTTAAAAGTGTGAAACAGTCGGCTGGTTGTGTCAGCAGCTGAGCGTCGACTCAGGGACCAAGAGGTTCCCAGTTTGATTCCCAGGTCAGGGCACATGCCCCGGAGTGGCTTGATCCCCAGTGAAGGTCATGCAGGAGGCAGCCAATTGATGACTTCCTCTTTCATCAATGTTTCCGTCTCTCTATCCCTCTCCCTTCCTCCAAAAATCAATAAAAATGTATTTTAAAAGGGTATGAAACAGGTCATACTTTTATGTCACTTTGCAGATGAGAAAACTGAGACTTATAGAAGTTAATAGTGCAAGATTACTGGGATAATAGGTAGAAAGGAACATTCAAACTCAAACTCTGATTTGAAAGCCTACAGTTTTTTTAAAAAAGATTCTATTAGTTTAAAGTATTATATATGTCTCCTTTTTCTCTCATTGACCTCACCCTGGCTATTCCCACTCCCCAGCACATGCCCTCAACCCCCCTAGTGTCTGTGTCCATTGGTAATGGTAATATGCATGCATACAAGTCCTTTGATTGATCTCTTGGCCCATCCCCCCATCTCTGCCTTCCTTCTGAGGTTTGACAGTCAGTTCAATGCATCTCTGCTCTGAATCTATGTTGTTCATTATATTCCACAAATGAGTGTGATCATGTGGTATTTATATTTTTCTAACTGGCTTACTAGTATTTCTCTTAGCATAATGTTCTCCAGGTCCATCTATACTGTTGCAAATGGTAAGAGTTCCTTCTTTTTTATAGCGGTGTAGTATTCCATTGTGTAGATATACCACAGTTTTTCAATCCACTCATTTGCTGATGGGCACTTAGGTCGTTTCCAAATCTTAGCTATGGTAAATTGTGCCGCTGTGAACATAAGGGTGCATAGATCCTCTCTAAATGGTGTTTCTGGTTTCTTGGAATATGAAAACCTATAGGTTGCTTCATTGTTATATTGCCTTAAATTTTATGTGTTTGGATAGTAGATTGTAAGGACTAAAATATTTGGCTAGAAAAGAGAGTGATGGTCAAGAAAACCATTCTATTCCTCCCAAGGCAAAAAATTATATCTTTAAAGAATCTCATCTGATATTTAGACTACTGAATATGGGAAAGAATGGAGTGTTCATTTTTTTTTCACATGAAACACTTTTTTTTACCATAGATATTAGAAGCTGGCTCAAAGAAAAGGGGAAATTGGTTTCAAAGCTTTATTTTTCTATTTTCCATATGTTAATTGTGAATACAATATTTTGCTGATTCAAAATCATAAACAAGTTTTTTAGTTTTTCAAGATCTAGAGTTAGCTTTTGAAAGTCTGGGCAGAGTCTACACTGGAATAATAATTATTCTTTGGAAAGTTATGTATGCCTACCCACAATAAGAAACATGTGACAAGGTAGTTAGCTATGGTTTTAATCCACGTGAACTGGGAAAGACTTTCAAGTTAAATAAATCTTCTCTGTGTGACAAAAACAGGCTTCAGTGCGCTATTGCTAATGCCAACAGTGAAATCTGAGACGAGAAGTGCTAATGAGGGTGGAAAAATTAGAAATTTTTGACATTAACCTCTTAGTTCTCTCTCTTTCTGGTCTGCAGAGTTAGCCTGATTAGTGGAATTTTCTTTGGTATTGCTAAATTTATTTTCAGTTTTGAGAACTTTATATTGCTAATCGCAGAAAACCAATCCCTTACTTGGAAAAAGTATAGTTAGTTATCCACAAATAAGGCTATTTTCTCTCTTTAGAAGATCACCAAATGCCTAAAGTAAGAAATCGCCTGTTTCCTGGACCAGTTAATACCAGCTTGTTGGATTGTTGATACCAGATGTTACTTCCATGATGCCAGAGTGGTGGTATATTTATTACCTCTCAAATAACTTTGACATGAGTCAAACACAAATTAAAAATAAAAATCAAGTACACTAATGTCCCATTTATCCAGCATGATTGGGGTTTGCGCTCTTCTACTAAATAGATTTCCACCCCCTACCCCAGAAATTTTACCATTTTAAATACAGGATTTAAACAACTTGCAACAAGATTTTATAGTTATCTTTTCCAAAATATATAATTTATCTGTCACCTTGTTAAAAAGAAGGTAGCATTATGGTCATAATCTCAGAGTATTGATTTATACAATGATTGCCTTATACTCCCCTGTATTTGACTGTGTTGCAGGAGAGTCACCGTGGAGGTGTGAAGAACTATTGAGTTATTAAGGGCTGTGCTAAGGCTGAATGAAACCACAGTAAGTCAGTTAAGTTCTTGCAAAGGCTTCTGGAAATCGTGTGTGTAAATGTATGGGGATGTGCTCCCTCTAGCACCATCCTCATAGTTGGTTGCTTTTAATCTTCTGTGGATGGAATACTGAACTCTAAATTTGTGGCTCTGAGAGGACCTGCTAAGCTCCTTGTGTGTAAGCTCGGGCTTTGTGACATCTGCGTAGGTCATGTGGTTGCTCCTGCTGTAGATATCCGAGGCTGCCTGATTACTCAACTCTAGGTAAGCAGGCAATTTCTCTGATGTTGCACTTATTTTGCAAACGATTAAGTGATTTCACAACTCTTCCATCTTCTGTTATAGACCCTACTTCATAGATGATACTGCCATCTATTCCAGTCCCCCCTAGCAGAGACCCAGGTTGGAGCATGAAGCTGTGTGGTATATTATTTTAAAGTCAGGTTTGACTCTCTGCTCCCCAACCTGATAATTCCATACTCTAAGGCACAGTCGTTTATTTTTCTCACCCAACCATTTATTTATCTCACCTATCCATTTAGCAGATATTTATTGAACACCTGATATGTGCCAGGTAATGTTCTGGGCCCTTGTGATAGAGCAGTGGGTCAGCAAACTCATTAGTCAACAGAGCCAAATATCAACAGTACAACGATTGAAATTTCTTTTGAGAGCCAAATTTTTTAAACTTAAACTTCTTCTAATGCCACTTCTTCAAAATAGACTCCCCCAGGCTGTGGTATTGGTATTTTGTGGAAGAGCCACATTCAAAGGATCAAAGAGCTGCATGTGGCTTGTAAGCCACAGTTTGCCGAACACAGGGATAGAGTGGAGACCACAGCTTAGTTGGGAGAGTTAGGCAACAGACAAGCGATGAACTATATGGAATGTCAAATGGTGGTGATGCAAAGCATGTGGAGGACAGAGAGTATGAGTGATGCAGATGGGCTCAGGATATTTATGAAACTTCTTTCAGTGGCTGCTGGGGAGGAAAGCCTGATAGGACTGCATTCAAGAGGGAATGGGAAGAGTGGGATTTGAGTCACCATATTTAGTCAAGGTTTTATGGACATTCTCAGTAGAGGAAGGCAGGAGGGAATGTGAGGTCAAGTGAGGGTTTTATTTTAAGATCCAGCATTTTTGTATGCGGATGTGAAAGACATAGAGGGAAACTGGAGATGCAGCGGAGAGGAAACAATTGCTGAAGCGTGTTCTTGAGCTGGCAGGACGGATGAGATCTTCCACACAAGTGAGGGGCTCGGCCTCAGCTCGGAGGCCAAGAGTTTATCCAGAGCCACAGGAGGGCTGGTGGAATAAGGCACACCAATCTTTCTTTTTCTATTATGTCTGTTTTCTCAGTGGAAAAGAAAGCAGGCTCATCATGTGAGAGAGAAGATAGGGAGGAAGTGGTGGAGGTTTGAGGAGAGAGAAAAAGGTGCAAACTAGTCATTTTAGAGAATTAGGCGACTTGAATGAGCTCCAGAAATGTAATTGAATTGCCTGGAGGCTGCAAGGGACCATTTGAGAATAGTGAGCATCATTATAGATCAGTTATTTTCTTTGTGTGCAACATACTCCCCCTCACATCCCCTTCTTAATTTCTTTCCCTTATTCTTCCTCCCTTAGAAAAGTAAATTAGTGGTTTTCCCTTTTGAATTTCCAGAACAGCTTACACACACCTTCATTATAGCGCTCTTCAATAGAATGCACTTGTTTCTTTATATTTCTGCCTCCATTCTCACCCCTACTCTGCATGGATCTGTTCCCAGCCTCTAGCTACAATACCTTCATATTATAGATTTTTAGGTCAATGTTTTCTGAATGGAGAAAGGAAGGAAAAATAAAAGTTTTTCTTATTTCCATATTTACACTTCTTCTAGATGTCCTGTTCAGCATTCAAAGGTTAAAAGGCAAATAACCCTTTACTTTCTGCATCTAGAGATGGAATAACAGTGATTTTTCTTGGAGATTCCGTTTATTTTCTGAATTTTTGTTATTTTTCTTCTGGTATGTCTTAACGATGAAGAATATTTCTTGGCATCCTCTTAACAAGACAAAGTCAAAAAAGATTTATTTTCTAACAACTGTTTTCCTTCCAGTATAATAGCAAATTACACAAAACATTTCTAGGTTAACCAAGGCAACTGAGACATTTTGACTTTGACCACGGCTGAGGCAATTTGCTGTGTAGATGGCTGGAGGCACACAGAGGTTCCTGAAGCGGTGGGGGGCTGTAATTGATTTCAGATGTGCTCTGAATAACACTGAAGATGAACGTCCCAGAGGTAGATTATTGGAGAGCTCCTTAGCTGTTTCTAATAAAATTTTTCTTAAAAATTCCAAGATATTTTTTTTTCAACAGATGCATACAATAATTCTAGCATGAAGTAGTGGTTCTGAATGAAAACTACACGTTTGTTAATAATTTTTCATTTCCCCCTAATTATGAAAGCACTTCATGGTCTTGGTAGAACAATTGAAAATTACAGATCACTATAAAGAACAAAAGAAAAAGAATGAGTGGATATTTACGTATATATATTTGTCTAGTTGAGATCATACAGAATGTAGTTGTGTATATTAATTTTTATGTGAGAATATATCCTGAGCTTTCCTCTCTTCTTTACAATTTTGTCAAGGAACGAATTCAATAGTCTTATAATATTGTATAGCAGTGTCTTCTTTTTTTTCAGTTTTCCATGTAGTCTCAGGGATTCTTAGCAGTGTCACCCCAGGCGCCACCCCAGGCTTAGGGGAAGCAGGAATTGGGAGAGAGGCCGTTGAGTGGATCAGGTTCTAGGCTCCCCTTGCATTTTTTGAATAGCAGCTCCACATCGAACTAATTTATATGTTGTGTTTTTGCATAAAACCTCCTTGAAGAAGGCTTCCCAAACATATTAAAATCAACTACTGGCAAGTCATAAATTATTTACTCATTGTGCTTTTGTTGCATATCCAGTTTTTGTATAAGTTAAGTATATTATGGATAACTTTGTATCTACTATATATATAAGTACTTAACAAGATGTAACATATTAAATACAATTACATAACATATTAATCTATTTTACATTTACAAAATATATGAATATATGATTTTTCATCTGGGTGGTATGACTAGATGTAGACCCAGATACTGGATCAAGTATAGACAGAGTTATGTTATGATATGTAAATATGGCATGGAGAACGGTTGTACAACTTCAACTTCTAACAACAGTGTGAAAAGGATCTATCTCAGAACACACAAGTTACCTTTTTTGGTATTATTTTCCATTTGTTGGTTGAAAAGTAACACATTACTGTTATTATATTGAGGCTAACCTTTTACTCAAATATTCTTTGCTAATATTTCTATTGGAGCCTTAGTGTTTTTTCAATGGATTTTAAGATTTATAAGTATGATCTGTACATTAAGGGTATTAACCTTTATCTTATTTGTGGCTATTTTTCCAGTTTGTCACTTAAGTGTTATGACATTTTAAAAATATAATTTAACATGTTTTTTTTTTTTTAGGATTTTTTTAATCTTTATTGTTCAGTTTATTAATTACATTGTTTCCCCTTTTTATCCCCCTATAGCTTCCCTCCACCCTGTACCTATCCCACCCTCTACCCTCACCTCCCCTCCCCACTGTCCTCTCCCATTGTTGCTAGATTTTTGTCCATCTCTTGCTGCACTTCCCACAACCCTTTTCTCCCCAAGAATTGTCAGTCCATTCCCTCTCTATGTCCATGTCTCTGTTATATTCACCAGTCTATCCTGTTCAACAGCCTATCAATTCACTTGATTTTTATGTTCATTTGTTGATAGATGTGTATTTGTTGTTCATAATTTTCATCTTTACCTTTTTCTTCTTCCTCTTCTTAAAGAATATCTTTCAGCATTTCATATAATGTTGGTTTGGTGGTGATGAACTCCTTTAGCTTTTTCTTATCTGCGAAGCACTTCATCTGACCTTCAATTCTGCATGATAGCTTTGCTGGATAGAGTAATCTTGGTTGTAGATTCTTGCTGTTCATCACTTTGAATATTTCTTGCCACTCCCGTCTGGCCTGCATCGTTTCTGTTGAGAAATCCGCTGACAGTCGTATGGGTGCTCCCTTATAGGTAACCAACTGTTTCTCTCTTGCTGCTTTTAATATTCTCTCTTTGTCTTTTGCTCTTGGAATTTTAATTATGATGTGCCTCGGTGTGGTCCTCTTAGGGTTCCTGTATATTGGGGTTCGGTGCACTTCTTGGACTCCTAAGTCAATTTCTTTCACCAGGTGTGGGAAGTTTTCAGTCACTATTTCTTCAAATAGGTTTTCATTGTCTTGGCCTCTCGCTTTTTCTGGCACCCCTATAATTCGGATGTTGGTATGCTTGAGGTTGTCCCAGAGGCCCCTTACGCTATCTTCAATTTTTTGGATTCTTTTGGTTTCTTGCTTTTTCAGCTGAGTGGATTTTACCTCTTTGTATTTCAAATCTTGAACTTGGTTCTTGGGGTGCTCCAGGGCACTTTCAGGTCTTTGTATAATATTTTTTGTTTCAGTCAGTGTATGCTTAATTTCTGGTTGGTCCTTTTTCATATCCTTGAGAGTCTGCTTTATATCCTTGAGGGTTTCTTTCATTTCCACGTTGGTCTTGATCATTTCTTTGCAGGTCTCGTTTATATCCTGGAGGGTGTTGTTCATTTTCTTGTAGGACTCATTCATTTCCTTTGTGGTCTTGCTTATTTCCTTATAGGCCTTGACCTTTTGTTGGAGCCTCTTAAAAAACCCTATAACCGTGGTTCTGAATTCCATGTCCAGTCGTTTTTTTTCCTCCATTTCTTTCACATCTGATTTCTTTCCATGTTGCTGCATGGTGGCTGCTTCCCTGAGTTGGTCAATTAGCTTTGTGTGGTAGACTTCCTACTAGGGATAGTGGCTCAGCCTCCCTGGTTACCTGAGGTGGATATGGGCTGCACAGTCTTGCTGAAGTTAAGCTCAGTTAATCGTTGTTAGCACTTGGAGGGTTGACCTCCAGGCCAATTGTCTGTGAAGCTCAGCTGTGCTCAGGTTGGGTGGGCGGAGTCTCCGGGCCAAGCAGACAGCGTTAGCTCCGCCCTATGCGGCCCCAGGGACTCTGTGCCGGGGGCAATGGCTGCCAGCACCTCTGAGAGAGAGCCGCTGTGGAGCTCCACCAGCTGCTGGTTGCCGGGGAATTCAGACTTTCCCAAAATGAGTCTGCATGCGCAATGTCTCACCCAGTGTCGTAAAACAAAGCAGTCTGACGGTTTCCCGAATGACAGGCAAGTCGTGGTGCGCTCTCTGTGCCGTCACGCAGCCGAGCTGTTCGCACAAGCTACCGTCTCCACAAGCCAGCAGACCCGGCAGCACCCGAGCTTCTGCGTGCCCTCCCACTGTCCAGTTTTCACCCCCTGTAATAGTGGGTTCTCTGGACTTCGCCCAGAGTGGAGAATCAGTCCAGTGGGACGCCTTTGTCTCCCCGTTCGAGAAAACTGGCCGGTTTTCAGCCGCCCGCCCTCTCCGCGGCGCGCACTCCAAACCTCTCTCCGGGCGAATCTTTCAACGCTGTTTGTCGCCGCTCCTCCGAGTCACAGTGTCTTATCTTCACTTTTATTTGTGGAATTTTCACTCTGCGAGCTTTCTGGTGATTCTGGAATTTGTTTGTTCTTTCGTTAAGTTGTAGTATTAAAATTGCTGATTATGACGGCAAGATAGGTGTTTTGCCTTTGCCGCCATCTTAGTTCTAATTTAACATGTTTTATGGAGTCTAATTTATCAATTATTTGTTTTAGGACTCTTTCCATAGCTTTTATTCTTGGAAAAATCTCTTTCCATTTACTTAGACATTCACCTATAGTTTCTGCTAGTCCAATAGTTTTAACGATAAAAAATAACATTAATTCAAAATAGTTTTCTTTGGGGTTTTGATATGTTTTGTTTAGAATGTATACCTGCTTTTTTTTTTTTTTTTTTTTTTTTTTTTTTTAAATTATTTTTTATTGATTTTTTGCAGTATAATAGTAGTACATGTTTTCCTTTCCCCCTCCCCCTTATCCTCCCCCCAGCCTCCCCCACCCCCCAGCACATATCCCCAGCTTCCCCCCTCCCCGCCCCAGTGTCTTTCATTCATTGGTTATGTTCATATGCATGCATACAAGTCCTTCCGTTGATCTCCCCCCGCATCTGCCTCCCATCCACCCAAGCCTCCCCCTGTAGCTTGACAGCCTGTTCAAGGCCATCCTGCCTCTATATCAATCACTCTCCCCTGTTTCTTTTCTTCAAAAATATCTTGCCTCTGCATACTAGAAATAAATGTATAAGAACAAAAAGTGTTTCATTCTCGGTTTCAATGTCCAACTTTTCTGAGTCCCAGTTTCAGTGTCAAATAATTCATTATGTGTATAAGTCAGCAATGGTATCCAGATGGTGGACATATCGTGTCAATGCATGATCCATCCTCTCTGGTTTGGTCCTGGGCTGCCTGCAGACATGCACAGCTGCTGACTGCTAGTATGGCAAGGTGTCGTCAGTGTCCCCCATCTCTGGACCATCCTCATGGCTGGAACAGATCCATCAGTTCCTCACCGTCGCAGGAACCCACATGGTCTTGGAGTTGTTCTCTGAAAACACACAAACACATTCTCGACCAAAAGTTAACAAAGGGATCCTCTATGCAAAATAGACTTGGGATTCTTTTTAATTTTTGCCTAAATGATTTTCCTTTGGCTTATTTTGACACCATGTGTGTTTTTTCATGGGTGTCCTGCTATTGTTTTTACAAATGGAATTTACTTTACTGGAGTAAGAATTTTCTAGATGTATTTTACTTACTCGATATTTTTTTTTGTCCCTTTCATGATATTACCCCGCTGTCCCCTCCCCTTTTTTGATTAATGGGGACTTTTGGAAATTTTCTATTGCAATCTTGATAATTTTAAATTTTAATTTTTGTACACAAAGTGACTGCTTTAGGTTCTTTGGATGTTAGGCAATTTTACAGAGAGATGAACTACTGATAGATTTTTCAGTTAATGTTTTAGGAAAAGCTTTTTGTCCAGTACACTATAATTTTCTTGAGTATTCTCGTATTTCACTTGGCCAATTTAAATTAATCTGAAAACTTGATTACTATTTTACTGTCAATTTTAATACTCAAGCAGAAATCTTAGTTTACCCTGTGAATACTAGTGGAAAGGAATATTTGCAATTTTGAGTAGGTCCCGAGCATTCCTGGTAATAGACTGAATTTAGATATAGAGCAGCTATTGCTGGCCGAGTCTCTGTCTGCCACCTGGGTCCCCGTATGAGTTGTGTGTGGGAGGCGAAGCAGCCGTGGGGGTAGGAGACCTCCCTTAGGAGGGTTGAGAATTCAAACCCCTGCAAGGTTTGTGGATGAGGGTCTGTGCCCCACCTCTGTTGACCTTTTAGTTCTCTCCTGTTGGCCCCTCTGCGACTGTGCCTGTCTTAGGTTGTTCCTTCCCTGAGGAATCTTACCCGTCTCTGGCTAACCAGCCATCCTCTGGGGCCAAACAGGGTGATGTGAGGTTCAGTTCTGTCTCCTTTGTAGTCTATGCCCCCCTGTGGCCTCCATGTCCAGTACCTGCCTTGGGGTCCCCTAGCCTGCCGGCGGGGTCCCAGTACTGATCACATATCTCGGGGGACCCAGGTTTCTTCTCCAGAGAGGGCCCAGCTCACACCATTGGTCGAGATACAGATCCATGGTGCCAGCTGCCCAAAGGCTTCAGCCACACCTCGAACTGAAAACTCTGGCATCAGCTGTGTGTATTTGGATAGTAACAAGAAGGTCCCTCTTGGCAGAAAGGGCAAGAAGGGCCAATATAGAATGCTCGGATGCCTTCCCAGTGCCTTAATTCCTTCTGAAAGGGATTAATTTCTTTCCTGTTCTTTTTTAAGTTGCTGCCCAACATTCAAAGAATTAGTTTGTAAGTTTATTTGGGATAATTGTATAATATGCTGTTGTCAAATATCAAATATTATAATGACATTGTAGAATAATATCATGTAAGGGTATTATGGTGTCATGGGAGGTTAAGCAGGGCCTAGCCTAAGGACTGGTCTCCATAGGATATGACAAGCTCTAGGCCATGTCAATTCAATGTCAGACTAGCTGCCATTTTTTTATAATTTTATATAAACTTTGTCAGGGATGTAAAAACACAAATCACTTACCTCAGTTCAAGAGTTCAAGTATATTGACTTTTCCACTTACTCTCGCCACCTGCCACTTACCCTGAGGTTTGACATTCTGATGGACTTTTCTCAGTCTCTGGATCTATTCTTGTTCATCAGTCTATGTCATTGATTGTATTCCTCAAATGAGTGAGATCATGTGATATTTGTCTTTCTCTGCCTGGCTAATTTCACTCAGCATAATGCTCTCCAAATCCATCCATGTTGTTACAAATGGTAGGAGCTCCTTCTTTTTTTCCGCGGCGTAGTATTCCATTGTGTAAATGTACCATAGTTTTTTGATCCACTCATCTGCTGATGGGCACTTCGGCTGTTTCCAAATCTTAGCTATGGTAAATTGTGCTGCTATGAACATAGGGGTACATATATCCTTTCTAATTCGCCTTTCTAATTTCTTGGGGTATATTCCTAGAAGTGGGATCACTGGGTCGAATGGGAGCTCCATTTTTAGTTTTTTGAGGAATCTCCATACTGTTCTCCACAGTGGCTGTACTAGTCTACAATCCCACCAGCAGTGCACAAGAGTTCCTTTTTCTCCGCATCCTCGCCAGCACTTGTCGTTTGTTGATTTGTTGATGTAAGCCATTCTGATAGGTGTGAGATGGTACCGCATAGTCGTTTTGATTTGCATCTCTCGGATAATTAGTGACTTTGAGCAAGTTTTCATGTGTCTCTGGGCCTTCCTTTTGTCTTCTTTCGTGAAGATTCTATTTAGGTCTGTTGCCCATTTTTTTATTGGATCATTTGTCCTCCTTTTATTGAGTTGGGTGAGTTGCCTGTAGATGCTTGAGATTAAACCTTTATCACTAATAACATTTGCAAATATGTTCTCCCATACAGTGGGTTTTCTTGTTGTTTTGTTGATGGTTTCTTTAGCTGTGCAAAAGCTTTTGATTTTGATGTAGTCCCATTTGTTTATTTTCTCTTTAGCTTCCATTGCCCTCGGAGCGGTATCATCAAAGAAGTTCTTTTGGCATATGTCTGAGATTTTTCTTCCTGTAGATTCCTCTAATATTTTTATGGTTTCCTGTCTTACGTTTAAGTCCTGTATCCATTTTGAGTTTATTTTTGTGTATGGTGTAAGTTGGTGCTCTAGTTTCATTTTTTTGCATGTATCTGTCCAATTTTCCCAACACCATTTATTGAAGAGACTGTCTTGACTCCATTTTATGTTCCTGCCTCCTTTGTCAAATATTAATTGAGCATAGTGGATTGGGTTGATATCCGGATTCTCTATTCTATTCCATTGATCTATATGTCTGTTCTTGTGCCAGTACCAGGCTGTTTTAAGAACAGTAGCCTTGTAATACAGCTTGAAATCTGGTATGGAAATCCCACCGACTTTGTGCTTCTTTCTCAGGATTGCTGTGGCTATTCGGGGCCTTTTTTTGTTCCAGATGAATTTTTGGAGAGTTCTTTCTAGGTCTGTGAAATATGCCATTGGTATTTTAATGGGGAGTGCATTAAATTTATAGATTGCCTTGGGTAGTATGGACATTTTAATTATGTTGATTCTCCCAATCCATGAACATGGAATGTTCTTCCACCTGTTTACATCTTCCTCTATCTCTTTTTTCAGTGTCCTGTAGTTTTCCACAAATAGATCTTTTACCTCCTTAGTTAAGTTTATTCCTAAGTATCTTAATTTTTTTGGTGTGATGGTAAATGGGATTGCTTTTTTAGTCTCTCTTTCTGTAGGTTCACTATTAGTGTATAGAAATGCCATAGATTTCTTGGCATTAATTATGTAGCCTGCTACATTGCTGAACTCATTTATTAAATCTACTAACTTTTTTATGGAGTCTTTCGGGTTTTTTATGTACAATATCATGTCATCTGCAAATAAGGATAGCTTAACTTCTTCTTTTCCAATTTGGATGCCTTTTATTTCTTCTTCTTGTCTAATTGCAATGGCTAATACTTCCAGTACTATGTTGAACAGGAGTGGTGAAAGTGGGCAACCCTGTCTTGTTCCTGTTCTTAGGGGAAATGGTTGTAGTTTTTGCCCATTGAGTATGATGTATGCTGTGGGTTTATCGTATATGGCTTTTATTATGTTGAGGTATGATCCTTCTATTCCTACCTTATTGAGAGTTTTTATTAAGAAAGGATGTTGGATTTTGTCAAATGCTTTTTCTGCATCAATTGATATGACTATGTGATTTTTATCTCTCAATTTGTTTATGTGATGTATCACATTTATTGATTTGCGGATATTGTACCATCCTTGCATTCCTGGGATAAATCCTACTTGGTCGTGGTGTATGATCTTTCTGATGTACTGCTGGATCCGATTTGCTAGAATTTTATTGAGGATTTTGGCATCTATATTCATGAGGGATATTGGCCTGTAATTCTCTTTCATTGTGTCGTCTTTATCTGGTTTTGGTATTAGGGTGATGCTAGCTTCATAGAAGGAGTTTGGAAGTTTTCCATCCTCTTGAATTTTCTGGAATAGTCTGAGGAGTATAGGTTTTAGTTCTTCCTTGAATGTTCGGTAAAACTCCCCTGTGAAGCCGTCTGGCCCTGGGCTTTTGTTTGCTGGAAGCTTTATGATGACTGCTTCAATTTCTTCCACAGTTATTGGTCTATTGAGTTGTTTAGATTCTTCTTGATTGAGTTTTGGGAGGTTATATTTTTCTAGAAACATATCCATTTCGTCCAGGTTGTCCAGTTTGTTGGAGTAGAGTTGTTCATAGTATTTTTTAACAATCCTTTGTATTTCAATGGGGTCTGTTGTTATTTCACCTCTTTCATTTCTGATTTTATTTATTAGGGTCCTCTCTCTTTGCTTCTTGGTGAGTCTGGCTAGAGGTTCATCAATCTTGTTTATCCTTTCAAAGAACCAGCTCTTGGTTTCGTTGATTTTCTGTATTGTTTCTTTGGTCTCTATGTCATTTATTTCTGCTCTGATCTTTACTATTTCCTTCCTTCTGCTTACACTGGGCTTTTCTTGTTGCTTTCTTTCTAACTCTTTGAGTTGTTGGGTTAGATAATTTATTGCCGCTGTTCCTAGTTTTTTGCAGTAGGATTGTAGAGCTATGAACTTCCCTCTCAGAACTGCTTTCACTGTGTCCCATAGATTTTGGATTGTTGTGCTATCATTGTCATTTGTTTCCATGATGTTTTCTATCTCTTCCTTAATCTCTCTAGTAACCCAGTCATAGTTTAATAGCATGCTGTTTAGTCTCCATGTGTTCGATTTCTTTGGATTGTTTCTATTGTAGTTGATTTCCAGCTTTATGCCACTGTGATCTGAGAATATACTTGATATGATTTCTATCTTCTTGAATTTGGAGAGACTTTGCCTATGACCTAATACATGGTCTATCTTTGAGAATGACCCATGGGCACTTGAAAAGAATGTATATTCTGTGGCTTTGGGGTGAAATGATCTGAAGATGTCAATTAATTCCATCTGGTCCAGTGAGTCATTGAGAATTGATGTTTCTTTACTGATTTTTTGTTTAGAGGATCTGTCCAATGGTGATAATGGGGTATTAAAGTCTCCTACTATGATTGTATTGCTGTCTATCTCTCCCTTGATGTCCTCTAGGAGTTTTTGTATATATTTGGGTGCTCCTGTATTGGGTGCGTATATGTTTACAAGAGTTATTTCTTCTTGTTGAATTGCTCCCTTTAGTATTATGAAGTGGCCTTCTTTATCTCTTGTTATGTCCTTCACTTTGAGATCTAATTTGTCAGATATAAGTATGGCTACCCCAGCTTTTTTTTCATTTCCATTCGCCTGAATAACTTTTTTCCAACCTTTCATCCTCAGTCTGTGTGCGTCTTTTTTTCGGAGGTGGGTTTCTTGTAGACAGCAGATACATGGGTTGTGTTTTCTTATCCAGTCTATTACCCTATGTCTTTTGATTGGAGCATTTAACCCGTTTACATTTAAAGTTATTATTGATAGGTGCTTATATGTTGCCATTTTTGTTCTTTGCCCCTGTGATCCTTCTTCACTTCCTATTTCTTTTTACAGCAGATCCTTTAGCATTTCTTGCATTGCTGGTTTGGTGGTGACGAATTCCCTTAGTCCTTTTTTATCTGTGAAGCTCCTGATTTGACCTTCAATTTTGATTGAGAGCCTTGCTGGGTACAGTATTCTAGGATTCAGACCCTTCCTTTGCATGACTTTGTAGATTTCATTCCACTGCCTTCTGGCCTGATAGGTTTCTGTTGAGAGATCACTTGTTAGTCTGATGGGTGTTCCTTTGTAGGTGACTTTTTGTCTCTCTCTGGCAGCTTTTAAGATTCTTACTTTGTCATTGGTGTTTGCCAATTTAATTATAATATGCCTTGGCGTAGGTCTTTTGGGGTTTATTTTGCTTGGGACTCTGTGAGCTTCTTGGATTTGTGTGGGTTTTTCCTTTCCTATACCAGGAAAGTTTTCTGTCATTATTTCTTCCAACAGGTTTTCTATTCCTTGCTCAGTTTCCTGTCCTTCTGGAAGCCCAATTATACGGATGTTGTTTTGTTTCATGTTGTCCCAAAGTTCTCTTAGGCTCTCCTCCTGCTTTTTAATTTTTTTTTCTAGTATCTGCTCTACTTGGTTATTTTTTCCTACCTGGTCTTCTAGCTCACTGATGCGATCCTCTGCTTCTTCTAGTCTACTCTTAATACTTTCTATTGAGTTCTTTACTTCAGCAATGTCACTTTTCATTTCTTCATGGCTCTTCATCATTTCTTCCTGGGTCTTCCTCATTTCCTCTTGGGTCTTACTCATATTATCAAATTTGTCTTCCATTCTTTTCAGCCACCTTATGACCATTTCTCTGAATTCTTTCTCTGACAGGTTGTTAACTTCCATTTCGTTTACCTCCTTTTCTGGCGAGCCTTGCTTTTCTTTCATATGTGGGCTATTTCTTTGTCTTCCCATGGTCTCTCTTCTCTGTGTATGTGGTTATGTAGTTCTCACTCTCCTGTGTTGATTTAAAGGCACAAAATACAACACAACCAGGTGCAACGCACCAGGCACTGAACCGGAATGTAGTCAAAGTAATTGTAATTCCAAATAAAGGTGACTGCCAGAGAAAGGCAAATTTGGTGATAGGTGGGAAAAAAGAAAGAGAACCTCCCCCAGACCCACACAGACACTCACACACCCACACTCACACAAAAAAGAAAGAGACCCCCCCCAAACACATACACTCACAAAAAAGAAAGACAGGAATGCCAAAATGATAATGGGAAAAGGGGGAGAAGAAAAAAAGAAATAAAAGGAGTAAATTATAAATGTGGGGTGAAAACTCCTATAGGATAGCCCCTAATCCAAACCAAAACCTGCAACAAGTACTTGGAGATTGATACAAATTACATACAACTACTAATATCAAGAGAGGTGAGGGAACACAGAAGCAAAAATCTATCTCAAAAACAATGCAGATGAGGACAACAAAACAAGAAACAACACCAAAAATAAAAATAACCCCCCCTACAAGACAAACCAAAATAACAGAATAAGCAAATCAATCTCATAAACCTGCTTAAAAAATCAATATAATCAACAGTCAAGTAAACAACAACAACAGGACAGGGCTAAAAACACTTTAAGATAGTGAAGTCAGAGAAGCTAGAGGTATATATGCACTTGGATTAAGTGGTTAGAGATTAGATATATCAGTGGGGTGAAATTTTAACAGGGGGTAAGGGGAAAGAATTAGGTAAATCTAAAGCGGGAAAAGTGTAAGGCAAACAAGGCACTAAATAGGGAAAGGTTAGCCAGAGAGTGGTGGTATAAAGGTGAAGTTGAGGTAGAGTAAAAGATACTAAAGTGTAGATGAAAATAGACTGTATTCCCAAGGTCGAAGAAAAGATATAATCAATTCCCTGTCACATAAGAGTCAATTTGTGATTTGGCCCCTGGGTGGCAGTGTTTCTAGATTGACTTCTGGGTCTATTGGTCCTCTCTATCCTGAACTAAACAATACTGCCTCTCTAATGGTGACTGCTGTTTTAGCAGCCAGAACCCTCCCAAAATCTTCCGGGCTTCCCCCCTCTGTCAGGTCCAAACTGATTGCGCTCCAGGGATCAACTCTGCCACCAGCTCCAAGGGCCCTCTCCCAAGTTCACCAGCTTCAACAGCCACAGATTCTATTTCAGGTGCAGATCTCCAGGTTTTGAGTTCCGAGGTGCAGATCTCCCAGACTGCCAGCCCCCTCAGTTTCGCGCCCAAAGTACCCCCAGGGAAATCTGACCTTTCCTTGCTGGAGTTTAGAGCTCCCTGGGCTCTGCGCGCCACCTGGTCGCCGGTGCTCCGTGAGCCCCAGAGGTCCCGCCGGTACCGCGAAAGGCAGCTGTATCTGTATACCTGCTTTTTAAGTTATTTTCAGTAACCTATGCCAGCCTTATTGAATTATTAATGTTTGAAAATGCAATTGTATTTATATATCCATCTTTTATACAACCACTTAGCTAAGCTATATTATTTGCTCTAATAGTTTATTTGAAGAGTTTCTTGGAGTTTCTAAATGGGAAAAATATCATCAGGAAATAATTATTGTTTTGTCTCTTTCTCTCCAACCTGTATACCACTTATCTCTTTCCTTACCCCCCTGGCCAGGGCATCTGGCACAATGGTGAACAGAAGTAGTGATTGTGTGTGTCCTTATCATGTTCCAGTCTTCCAAAGGAATGCATCAGCCTCTCACAATTCAGGGTGATTGTTGCAGACTTCCTGTAGATTCTGCTTATCACATTAAAGAAGTTCACTTTAATTTTCTAAGAGTTCTTTAAAATCATGAATTATTTTTGGATAAAAATTTTTCCTCATCCATTGAAATGTTTTTTTTTTAATGTTTTCCCTCATTTATATGGTTAAAGGTGATGGAATTACACTAATTGGGATTTTAGATGTAAATTCATCTGAAACTGGACACTGTGTTTATTTTATACATTGCTGGATTCAATTGGATAATATTTTATTCAGGTACTTTTTAATTTCTATTTTTAAATAAGACCGGCTTATTTTCCTTTCTTTTAAGTATTTCACTGTGCTTTTGAAATCAAGGTTATATAAGCATTATAAAATGAGTTGGGAAACATTTCTTATTTTCCTGTTCTCTGGAAGAGAATATTTGGTAGAATTAGTTTGCAAAACCAACTGGGTGTGTGTGTGTGTGTGACTGGGTGAGATTGTGTGTGTGTGTGTGTGTGTGTGTGTGTGTGTTACAATAATAAACTTTATTGTGGTAGGTTGTTAGCAGAGGTGGATATAAACAATGGCATGAGATGACTCCGTTGCTGTGTAGACATGAATATCCTCCAATCAAGAGTTTGAGCCTATTTACCTTTTTAAAAATCTGGACTGGTATACCCTTTTATGACCAATAGAATGTGGTTATAGTTGTGCTTGCTAGTTTTGAGTCTAAAAGACTGGACAGCTTCAATTTTGGTTCTATTCAGATCAGTCACCATGTAAAGAAACTCCTGCTAAGTAACTGACAGATGAAAGGAGAGAGAGGAAGATGAGAGAGAGAGAGAGAGAGAGAGAAACAGAGAGAGAGAGAGAGAGAGAGAGAGAGAGAGAGAGAGAAACAGAGAGAGAGACAGAGAGAGAGAGAGACAGAGAGAGAGAGAGAGAGAGACAGAGAGAGAGACAGACAGAGAGAGAGAGAGAAAGCTATATATCCAGCTAATCCAAGTCCAATCCTGCCACCCCAAATGAAACACTAGACACATGATCAAAGCCATCTTGGATCCTTCAGCCCCAGATGAGCTGCGGTAGCCAACACAGAGTGAACTAGAAATAAGCTGTCTATTCTGTCCCTGAAATTCTACCAAAATTTCAGAATCATGAAAAGCAATAAATGATATTTGTACTAAATTCTCATGTTATACTTGGGTTTAGTTCTCTCTTATTTAGTGTGATTGATATCATCTGGTTTCTTTTTTGCCCATCTCTCACATTATTTTTTTAATATCATTTCATTACATATTTCAATCTGGTAATGCAATTCCCTTCCTTATTCTTGTTTTTCAAAATATTGTAGCTATTCTCATCTGTTTTTTATTTCGGTTAAACTGAAGAATATTTCTGTCAACTTTTTAAACCCTTTGGAATTTTCATTAGCATTACATTACATTTATTATTTTGGGAGGAATAGTTTTGTGATTACCTTTACAACCTAAATCATGATTTGTCTTTACATCGTATCTTCAAATATTTATAATTTCTTAGTGATTTTTATAGTCTTCACATATTTTATTTAATCCTCCATTCACTCATTCATTTATTACTAATTCAAAGGGCACATTTCTTATTTTGCAGCAGACTGCTAGAAAGTATACAGGACTTTATAGAATGTGTTTTGTATATTAAGTCTGTCACCTGATATTTTTTCTCTACTTCACACTCTTTTTTATTTATTTTTACTTCATCATGGTTCTGATGTATTAGGGCCACCTGGAGTCACACTGTCTGTGTACATTATGGCCAAACTTTTATTATGCCCCCTCCCCCCCCGGCTTGCTTGGTCATTGGATGTAGACAGTCCAGAGAAAGGTAGGACACTGGGCAAAGCAGTTCTAGGCAGATGAGTGTGACCCTGAAGTTGCTGTCAGCTGGAGGTTCATTGCTGACCACGTTCCTCTTAGCTGAGCAGCAAGTTCAATCTTGAAGGAGAACCTGTGGTGGTGTATTGCAGTGTTCGCCACAGCCTGGCTCTGAGAAACTTGGGAAAGTCACATCCTTGGCTCTGTCAAAGGGGGGTGTACGAGGTGGGTCTCTGTGATATCTGCTGCTTTTCGCCAGCCGTTCAGGAATTCTCTGTTTTTCTCAGCCACAGCTTTCCTCCTTTTCCCTGATGGGTGTTTATTTAACTTACTTTAAAGTCACTGGAGAAGCTTGACTTACAGCTTTGAAGTATAGAGTGACGGCAAGCCCCACAGCGTGAAGCTGTTCGCACATAAGCCACAGCAAGGCCCAGCCCTGACAGAGCCAGCGGCCACATTTTGGGCCCTAGAAGGAGGTCCCAATGTAATTGTATTCATAGCTTTCCATTTAATTGAAACCTCTTGGGATGCCACTGCCCTTGTTTTCTCTCTCTACACTGTTTTTGTGGCTTGCAGATTTACATGCAGTTCTAACTCCTAGGCTTTCTGTAAGTAAACTAGAAGCCTGACGCATGAAGATTCATGCAAGAATGGGCCTTCCTTCCTCTGGCTGCCGGCACTGCCTTTGCTCTGGCCAGAGCCACCTTTCTGCTTAGGCCCAGAGCTGCCTTTCTGCCTTCCCATGTTGCCCAGAGGCCCGGAGTGGCTTGGGTGGTGTGGAATGCCTGTGTTGTTGTCATGGCGATGATGCCAGTGTCCCACCCTGCCCCCAGCTGCTCTGTGCCTGTGTATGCAAATTAACCTTCCATCTTTGTTGGGTTAATTTTGCATATCTATTTCTGATTGGCTTGTGAGCATCATGAAGGTATGGTCAATTAGCATGTTACTCTTTTATTAGGTAGATAGACCCACCACTACATTAGTGCCTTGTTGGCTGCCATTTCCACTTCTCTCCATCTAGAAGATGATGTCTCTGATATTTTCAATGGGCCCTTTTATCATTGGAGCAATTTAATCAAGTCCAGCTGATGCATCATTTGAAAAAAATTCATAAGCAAAACAAAATTATTTTTCCTCTTTCTACTTTACCTGTTTCTCCAATCATCTCAATTAAGTTCTTCTAAGGACCATTCTCTAATGAGAGGGAGACAACTTTAGAAATGGAGAGCAGAATAGCAGAACCCCAAGTAGGTTTTTATAAAAAGAAATTATGTAATTAAACAAAGGGATATACATTGAGTTGCCAAAGAAATATCTAGTTAAATCCAAACATCTATTTACAACTAGGTACGCTGAGCAACTAATTTAAAACAGCAACCTGTGACCAAGAGGTTTTAAACACTCGTAGGCAATGGCAATTATTTATTTTACCAGTGCCTGCTTAGATGTGGTGCTACTGACTTCACTTTAAAAACTCAGTGTATGACATGTCCTTTCCCATTATTCCATTAGGGCAGCGATTTTCAACCACTGTGCCAGAAGGATTTTTAAAACATGAAATACCTATTTACCAATAATCAGGGGCACTGACCTCTTTTCCCTTTGATTGTCAAATAAAATAATGAAAACAGCCAACACAATAGCCATTCAGTGTGAATGAAACAAAATTATGCCCATTTTTTGTTAGGTCAGAAAAAAATATTTTTTGGTGTGCTGCAGAACTTTAGTAATTAGCTTATGTTGTCATGAGACAATAAAGGTTAGAAATCACTGCATTAGGGTATCCCCGGTATATAAGCCTAAGTCAATAAGGACCCTGTAGGCTATGGATAATAGGAGACCGTGTTCCAGAGGACAGAAGGAAGCTCCACCAGCTGCAGTGACTTAGAAGTTGTGTTGAAGCTCAAAGATCCTGACCTACACACACTGCACAGATAACGCCATAGAACATGGTAGATGGGAAATAAAGCAGAATGAGATCTTGACCCACCTCCACTCTCTGACCTTAGCTTTGAGAGAGGGGAAAGGAGAAGGAGAGAGGAAAACATGGGTGTGAGAGAGAATCACTGATCAGTTGCCTCCTGCATGCCCCACCCTGGGGATTGAGCCCACAACCTGGGCACATGCCCTGACCGGGAATCAAACCCAGGACCTTTCAGTCTGCAGGCCGAAGCTATTCACCGAACCAAACCAGCTAGAGCTGGATGTTTTTGAAGGCTTATTTCTATAACAAATGTCTATGATTGAATAATAATAATTGTAGTAATATATGGACCAGTACTCTATGTTTTAAGTATTAAATAAAAATATTGTTTTAAGGTAGAACTGTAGTCTTTTGTTTTGTTAATAAACAGAAAAGGGAGATTTAAAGGGACAGAGCTAGAAATCTAATCCAATATATATGACTCCAATATCCAAGCTTCCATTCTTCTAGCATAGTACTTTACCACATTAACATGTGCAAGTCCCTTTCAGAGACATTATGGTCTTTGCTTAGCTGTCAGCATCCTATAAATTTTAGCTGATTTTCTTTTAAAAACAATACTTATTTTTGCCCAGCCGGCATGGCTCAGTGGTTGAGCTTTGACCTATGAACCAGGAGGTCATGGTTCAATTCCTGGTCAGGGCACATGCCTGGGGGCCAGCTGGGTTCCCAGAAGGGGGCGTGCTGGAGGCAGCTGATGAATGATTCTTTCTCATCATTGATGTTTCTTTCTCTCTCTCCCTCTCCCTTCCTCTCTGAAATCAATAAAAATATATTTTTAAAAAATGCTTATTTTTAAGAATGGAAACAATCCAATTTAATCACTATCCTAGGAAAACTAATAATTTTTGCTGGGTCAATAGTAAAAATACTTATTATACTGACAGTAAAAGGGAATGTTTGTAAGCATTTCATTTCTTAAAAACTGTTTTCACATATCCATATTTGAAACATATTATGAAATTGAAGTTTATAAAACAGCATGTATTTCTGATCCTACTTTTGTTATAAAATATGTATGTTTTCACAAATATATGCAAGTATATGGATAGTCAAATGATAAGTATATATTCCCAAATGTATACTGGTGAGTTTATGAGTAAGTTGAAATATTTTGAAAGAGCTCTTTATTAAAAAGTACAGAATTTATTATTTTTATAATCATTGCACTTAGTATTTTTATATTTTTGAAGCAATCGAAAGAGAATTAAAGGCGAAAACAGACTTAGACATTTTAAGTGGCTAATATATTTAATATATAAAGAACTTATTTTAAAAAAAGGACCTATGTAATTTTATCAGAATTACATAGGAAACCTGTAGTGGAATGGTACAAAAATTATGACATTTGATCCTCCCAATAATCTAAAGTAGACAGATCAGACTTTTAATTTTTTATTTTACAGATGGAGAAACTACAATTTGGAGAATTTTGAGTGATTTTCCCCAAACTCAAACAATTAACAACTTATAAAGCCAAAACTAAAATCAACGTTTTCTGAATATGAGCAGGCAGCTTTAGACTCCCGTTTTTAAGGACAATCCTAGCCAAATAAAGCAGCTGCAATCCTTTGTAACCAGAAAAAGGAGGAGAAAATGCCCTGGAGAAAAATGAAGTCAGAGCTTGGAAAATCAAGAAGAGATGGGAAACTTTCCCCACCCCCAGGTTGCTGTGGGCTGCTGGGTGTGCACTTTTGCAGTGGAACCAGAGGTGCGAGGACAGCCTGGAAATCCAGGGGTGTGGTGCCTACGGAAAGAGCCGTTCCAGCTGGCCTCCGGCCTCCGGAGCTGGAGGGCCGACCTCGGCCGGGTGTGCTCCAAAGCACCCCAAGAGGCACAGCCGCAGCGTGCCCGCGTGGCTTCAGCCCCAGGCTTTCTCCGGACTCACACGAACACGGCGCGAATGTGCAGCTGCGGAGCCAAGTCTCCATTCCCCACTCACACGTTTCTGTTGGGATTGTTACTTACTTCAAACCCAGTTGCTTAAAATGGCTTACTCTGCTTTAGGGACTCCCGTTCCTCTCTGGCGTTTAGGTAGCAGCTCCCGTAAGGAGTCCGCTCCGGGAGCACACCTGCCGGGGAGGGGGAGGGCGTGGCGCCGGGCTAGCTCGGTCGTTCTCACACGTTGTGTTGGAGGAGCACTTGGCCTTCGCTCCCACCTTCGCCAATCACGAAACAGTAGTAGCTCCAAATACACCTGATCCAGGTGGAGATTGGCTGGTGAGGGCCCCGGGGCTGACCCAGGGAAGTCCTCAGCCAGCCTGGCTAGTGTGTGCAAGGGGATGAAACCTTTTCAGGAAAGTTCGGATTTGGGCTGAGAAGGAGAGCAAATTGACAAATGATGACAGTGTGGTGGTGATTTTAAGGTGCTTGCAGTCACCGTTGGTCACAGGAGAGACAGAAGGGAATGGAAAAACGGAGTAATTTTCAAACAAAGAATACAGTATCCAGTGAATTATTAAAGTTGACAGAAAAATATACACCTAAGTGGTTCTTTTGTTTTGGGGCTGCTCGGCATCCATTCCAGTTTCTTTGGGTAACAGCGCCTGAATTTCTATTTGGAGATGATATTTCTCCCCCAAAATACAGACTAACGGCCAAGGAAGGCCAGTTGGAAATTCTCTGCCTGAAATTTGAATTATGAGCAAAAGGATGAAAGGCTGTTAATTATTGGAGTTGACTCATTACAGCATTAGTCCCTGAGGCAACACTGTATTTCCTCCTACTTAAACTCTCTGGAGTTCTGAAGTTTCATGCCTTGATTCCAAGCTTTGCCTCGATACTGTGAGCTTTTTTTTTCCTTCCAATAAATTCCCTGTTTGCTTAAGTTAGTCAGTATATGATGCTCACTCACAACCAAAGGACCATAACTAATACACTAATACTTTAGATTAAGCAAAATCATTAAAGTTGAGCTTGTGTCATTTATAGTATTAGTATCCTGAAACTTTATAGGCAATTCCATTTTTGAGCAGAGAATGAAGCTGTAACTCAAAAAACGTAAGATAATCAGGAGTGGAGGAGGTCATTGGAGACAGCAAAGCAATAAACTAGTATTTACTTCGTCATAATTTATTTAGAGCTGGGCCTGGGAATGTAAGTTGATTTCTTTTTCCTTCCAGTATTTTATTGTGAAAATATCTTCAAACATAGCTAAATTTAACAAATTTTACAGTGGATACTTCTATTTTATTATTAACATTTCACTATATGTGCTTTGTCACATATCTATTCTTCCCTCGACTCATCTGTTAATCCATTTTATTTTTTATGATAATTTCAAAGTAAATTTCAGACCTCAGTATACTGACATTAGTGTACTATATTATATATACATCATGTACACACACACACACACATATATACAATGATATGCATATACATATCATTAACAAGAGTTGAATATGAATTTAAAGTCTTTTGATGTAAAACTTACATGCAGTGAAATACATTAGTCTGAAGTGATAATTACCTGAATTTTAACAAATGCATACATTTGTATGGTCCAACCTCCTATTGAGATATAGAACATTACTTTCATCCCAGAATGTTCTCCTGTGTTTCTTCCTAGGCAATCCATGTCCTTATTACCCTTCCCCCCTAAAATCAATTACTTTGATTTTTTACCATGGAGCTGATTTTCTGTCATTGGGAAACAGGTGGGCCAACAAGACAGCAGCCTGGGTTATAGAGGTACTGAAACATTACTGAAAATAATGTCTCTATGGAGAAATTGTATTTAGCACAACTACTCTTAGGTAGAGTGCTGTATGTGGTTGAAGAGTGCTTTGCCTAGACAAGCACTTAGGTGGGAGAAATTGGCTTCTGGGAAGCATGCTCTAGTCACAGTCAATGGGTCTCTGGTTCTAGGAGAATGCAGGAAGGGTAGAGGACTGGCATTCAGTAGGTCTCTCCTTTAGGTAAAGGTTGCACACATCCTATATAATAAAAGGGTGATGTGCAAATAGACCGAACGGCAGAACAACCGAATAACCAATCAAAGCGTAATATGCTAATGATATGCTAAGGCTGCTCAACCACTCACTATGACATGCACTGACCACGAGGAGGCAGATACTCCGACTGGTAGTTTAGCTTGCTGCTGGGGGTTCGGCTCATCAGGACTGAGCGAAACGGGCTGGATATGCCCTGGAGCCCTCCCTGGCCCAGTTGTGCAGGGGGAAGGATCTGGAGGAGGGTCCCTCAGTCTGGCCTGTGCCCTCTTGCAATCGAGGGATGTGGGAGAGCTGGTTTCAGTCTGATCATGCAGGCCACTTCCCTTGGGAGGGCGCCAGATGCAGGGCTCATGGCTGGTGAGCGCTGCTGTGGCTGTGCGAGTCTCTCCCAATCGATTGGGACTGATTGGGCATGAGCCTGCAGCGGGCACAGTGGAGCTGGGAGGAGTAGGAGTCGCAGGTAGGAGCTGCAGCTGGCATTGGACTGAGAAACCCCACCTGTGCACAAATTTGTGCACTGCACCTCTAGTACCTAAATAATACCTGTTTGAAGATACACCAATAAGTAGCTACTTGTAGTGTCAAATTATCTGTAAGAGTCTTCAGCTATTTCAGCCTGAAAGGATAGGTAAACATGTGCTGAATAAATGTAGGGCAATCCTGTTTAATTACTATCAGAAAGAGACATGCTAGATCTTACTCTTGTCCATTTCTGCGGATCTTTTGGCCAAGAAGATTGGAAAGAGGGAGGAGAAGAGGGCAGAGTTTTAAATTCTGATGGTAGGCCCTGGACAACAGAAGGGGATGGCCTCGAATCTGGTGAAGACAGAATACTCCCCCAACCCCTTGTCTCTAGTCCTTTTCCTCAGAGAAGGTTCCATGATGATCTGTGGTTGTCACAAACTGGTGAAACTCTAGATTCTGAGGTTTTCTATCTACTTTTCTGCTACTATCTCTTGGCATGAACAGAAGGGTTGTCTTTCTACACTGCATAACTCAGTATGAACGTTGCCCCACAGGCCAGGAAGGCCCCTTAGCTCTTTCAAAGAGTAATTTCTACCTGAAAATAAAAATGTGTGTGCTTCAGTAGGATATCACCCCATATCTGCTAGGATGTGTATTACAAAAAAAAGACAAGAGACAACCAACATTTAGTTCTGGACATAATTTTTTTAAAATCCAGCCCCCCCCCCTTTTTTTACATAATTCAGGTTCTTTACACTATTTTATTAATTCTAGGAATTTATAGATTTATTCTCTGGTGTTCTGTAAAAATCATAGTGACTGGCTTAGGATACTTTGAGTAACACTGTTACATTTTTATTTCTTTTTTTATTCTTTAAAGTATTACAAATAGTAGTATATATATTTCCTTCCACCTCCTCCCATTGAACTCCCCCCAGCCTCCCCTACACCCAAGCACATGCCCTCACCTGCCCCACCATCCCAGTGTCTTGTATCCATTGGTTATGCTTATATGCATGCAAACAAGTCCTTCAGTTGATCTCTTACAGCCCCCGCCCCCCATCCTCCCCTGCCTTCCCACTGTAGTTTGACAGTCTGTTCAATGCTTCTTTGCCTCTGTATCTATCTTTTCCCCCCATTTCTTTTCTTTAAAAAATTTTTTTTGCATACTGGAAATAAATATATAAGAACAAAAAAATGTTTGAGTCTCAGTTTCAATGTCCAACAGTTCTAAGTCCCAATTTCAATGTCAAATAGTTCCTTCTGTGTACATGTCAGCAATGGTATCTGGATGGTGGACAAATGGTGGTGATGCAGGTTCCACCCTCTCTGGTTTGGTCCTGGGCTACCTGCAGTGATGCACAGCTGCTGACTGCTAGCTTGGCAAGGTGTCGTCAGTGTCCCCCATCTCTGGCCTGTCTTTGCAGTTGGAACTGTCAGTTCCTCTTTGTTGCAGGAATCTATATGACCTTGGAGTTGTTTTCTGAAAACATACAGACATATTCTCGACTGTTACATTTTATCATACATTTTATATTGTTTTTATTATTTATTTATTTATTTTTTAAATATATTTTATTGATTTTTTACAGAGCGGAAGGGAGAGGGATAGAAAGTCAGAAACATCGATGAGAGAGACATCGATCAGCCGCCTCTTGCACGCCCCCTACTGGGGATGTGCCCGCAGCCAAGGTACATGCCCTTGCCAGAATCGAACCTGGGACCCTTCAGTCCGCAGTCCGACGCTCTATCCACTGAGCCAAACCGGTCTCGGCCATTTTATATTGTTTTTAACTTTATTGTTCAATTATAAAAAATTTCCAAGTTGTAGCTTTTAAATTAAATTAGAAATTAATTAGTAAATTATTTTCTAAGGGTTCCAAAGTATGTTGTGAGCTCACTCATCATGGGTGTTTAATTATTTTCCCGCTCCTGGCCATTTTAGGTTGTCTCCATATTTTACTGGTATAAATAACAGTTTTGCATATATCATTTCCATGTTTTGAAACTTGGATACAAGTATGAAAGGAAGCTGCTAGTAAGGGCTATTTCTGTTTGCTGAGGAAATTGTATGCCCAACCTTCCATACACAGAAGAATGGATAGTGAAGAGTAAACAGAGACAAATAGCCGGGAAAGATAGTAAAGTGTCCCCACTACCTGCTGGCTCTTCTCCATCCAACCAGGAACTATAAGCCCTGGGAACCTATTTTGCAGGAAATAACTTCTGTCCTTTCGCAACTTCATATTTTATGTATTTCAATACTTGAAATTACTAAAAATATTATTTGCCATTTTGTATGCATGCTGCTGCCTATTTTACTTCTCTCTCTAATTTTACATGCGATTTCAAAACTTTCATACAATATTAATGGTATAAGTAATATATATTTCTCCTTATCTTTATTCATATTACTATATATAAAGATGCCACATTACTATACCTTCATCCGTATTCAGTGTTTTTTTAAAAAGCAAAGTTATTGACGTCAAATATTTTGAGATAGAGCTTTAGAACATAACCAGAGTGCCATGCAGCAGGAAGACAGGAAAGCATCTGGAGAAGTAGTTTGGGTCTCACTGATTGCCTTTTAAAAGAATTTATTGGTCTGTAACCCAGAGGTTACTGACCTCTCCAGTTGTCAGAAGGAGCACTTCCCTTTACTTCTAAATGAAAGAATCTGAGCCCTCATTATGTTTGACCACAGGAAAATTGGGCTTTTGCCATTTTCTCCTCCCCAAGGTCTCTGGGACTCCCTATCCACTACTAGAGTGTCTCCCAGGTCATGCCTAGATTTCCCCACATAGTCGGGCCAGTGACCTTCCTCTGACCTGCATCTCTGATCTTTGGGTAATAAAGTATTATTATTACTTAACTGGCTTCTTCAGTTACTTCAGCTCTCCCTATACAGCTTCAACCTCAATATGGACATAGGTCCACTGATTAACCAAACTCTACTAACCATACTAGATAACAAAGAGAGATTTGGCATAGAAAATACTAGATATTAGATCTGAATATTTCCACGATTTGTAAACTAAACCCTAGTTTTAATCCCAGGATCCTCTAGGGCATTTATCCTGTTATGACCACCTTATTACCAAGTTGCATATCTCCCCAAAGGGGTGTCCTTGACCTTGAGCTCTGCACAGCAGGCGAGGCCGGTCATTTCCTCCAGAACCCAGCAAAGGGAAAAACCCTCCTCTCTCCCACTCCACCACTTAGTTTGAACCCGACATCCCAATTACACAACAAACAATTTGTAGGTAAGCACAGTTGTCTACAATGAAGCCTTCATAAATTTTAAAGAGCAGATACTAAAATGCATAGATTGTTTTAAAAAATATATTAAAGCAAAGTACCCACCTACAAGGAAATTTTTAAAAAAATACTTTCTGAAATAAGTATTGATTCAAAGTTGAAATATAGCTACTAAAGTGAATATGAGAGTAATATATTATAAAACGTAACGGTGTTACTCAAAGTGTCATCATTGTAATTTGGAAGAAACTCCAAAAAATACATCTAAAAATTACTAGAATGAATAAAATAGTCAAGTACTAATAAACGGCCTACATTAAAGAAATATATGTCCAGATTTAAACGTTTTTAACTGTTTTCCATAATAGGTAATTGAAAGATATAACGTGGAAATGAAACTTTTACAAAAAGGAAATACTTAACGGTAACATAAGAAATGTGGTAATTAGTGAATAAAGTTATCAACATAACAAGTTATTAATCTTATTATCGATGTAAGCCTTCTTACATTACACAATTGTCTTTGTGTGTCTATGTTGCAGCTATGACATTTAGCACTGGGAATGCATCAGTAAACAAGGCAGATGTAGTTTCTGTCTTCATGGAGATTACCACCTATTACGGGAGCCATCCATTAAAAATTTGCATATGTAAATAGTGACATGGCTAATTAAAGCTCTGATTAGACAGTAGATAAGGCAGTGTGTATCTATACATGTGAAATGAAGAGGGAGACAGCGCACATTTGAGGAATTCAAATGTAACTACTACATTGAATGGTGCCTGAGTGCAGAGAAGGAAAGGGAGAGTGAACTAGAGCTGCTACAGGAGGGAGGTCCTTGTCATGTGGGGCCTTGTTGACCGTATTAAAGATTTTGGCCATTATTCTGAGAGCAATAGATAGGTTTTATGAGGGTTTAAAATGTATAATGGCAGGAAACAACTTATATATTCAACAGAAGGGGGAAGTCTTTAAAAATTACATTATAACCAGAGATAAAATACTTTTATGTTGAAAAAATGTTTATTCAGAATTTTTGATGACATGGGAAAATGGATAACTAAAGTAAAATTTAATATTAAGTGTGGCATGAACCATGTGAATATATGCGCATGAATAGAACAAAACTAACAATGGTAATCTATGATTGAGGGGTTTGGTGAATCTTATTTCTTCAGTATTTTTCTGTTTTTCCAGATTTCAATAGCAAATGTGCATTCATTTTACAAATCTAGTAAAATATTGGAACAGTTGACATTTCTGGTCTCGTCTGAATTGGTAGCTTGTCAGATAATTTATTTATGGGCCCAATAAAAGTAAACTTTAGGGTAAGACGTTATTCATTTACTTTTTCTTTACTTAACTTTATTTGAATGTGGAGGAGCCTAACACATATGTGTATGTGATCCCCATATGTGGTAACTTGGTAACTTGTACCTTAAGAGTGAACATTGTGTGTGCAGGAAAGAGTTAGCATTGCTTTGCTTGGACATGCCTACTTACAAGGTAGCCCTATGATTGGTGTCTGAGAACTTGGGTTTTTAGAAGGTTCTCACCAATCGTAGAACTGTTAAGAGTGGCTCACACTGTGTCTAGAGAATTCATATACCTTTAACAGGTTTGGCTCAGTGGATAGAATGTCAGCCTGCAGACTCAAGGGTCCCAGATTCTATTCCAATCAAGGGCATGTACCTTGGTTTCGGGCACATACCCAGTGGGGAGTGTGTAGGAGGCAGCTGATTGATGTTTCTCTCTCATTGATGTTTCTAACTCTCTATCCCTCTCCCTTCCTTTCTGTAAAAAATCAATAAAATATATATTTTAAAAAAAGAATTCCTACAAATAATGTGGCTTTTGCTGAGCACATGCTTTCTTTCTGGTCTGGAATTGAGGGACATGCTAGGCAGAGAGGGTGCATATGTGACCAGCCCCAATAAAAACCCTGGATGTTGAGTCTCTAATGAGCTTCCCAGGTAGACAGCATTTCACACATGTTGACACAACTTGTTGCTGGGGAATTAAGTATGTTCCATGTGACGCCCCTTGGAAGCTTGTGTGTGATTTCTTTTGGTTTTCCCTTTGGTATTTTTGCTGCAATAAATCATAGCCATAAGTATGGTTTTATGATGAGTCCTGTGAGTCCTCCAAGCAAATCATCAAACCTGGGGGTGGTCTTGGGGACGTGCCACACAGTGAGCCACCTAAATCCACACGTTGTTGAAACTCTTATCCAGGAATTGTGTTTTTAGTTGACTGCTAAAAATCATTTAAATATAAGAGTTTAAGTGAGGAAATATGTTGACTCCAAAATTTCAGTAAAATTTGGCAGTTTATTTATATTTGCTTATGGCAACATAGAAATAGTTAAACTCGCTCATTTACTATAAGTATATTACTGTCTTGGTTCAGGCATTGATGATTCACAGTGACAGCACAGCTGTGTTTGAAAACAAGAATCTATCTTTACTGTATTTTCCTATTTTGTTTGAAGCTATTAGAATTCAACACAGTATGTAATTTTAGTTTCAAACTTCATGTGTTATGTTTGTTGTCAACAAGAAATTCTAGAAAATATAAAAGCAAGATATGAAAGTATTCATTACCCCAAACATTACTAACATTTTTGCATACATGATAGCAATCTATCCTTGCCTCTTCTAAGTCCTTGTTTTTTATGAGCATATACAGTATATTTTAAACACAATTTGAGTATGTATGTGTGTGTGTGTGTGTACTTCGTTTCACTTAATGTTAAATTATGAATATTTTCATGTCAGAAAATACCATTCTAGAGCAATTTCATTTACCAAATGGTATTCTATCTTATGGATGTTCTACATATCAACTAGCCTCATCTAATCCTATATAATAAAAGGTAGTATGCAAATTGTTCCCTTGACTGGAAAGTCATCTGGGAGTTCGACCAGGTATTGTGACCAGCCGAGGGAAGGGAGGAAGGCCCCGGCAGGCAGCTGGCAGTCGCTAGGTACCCTACCAGTGCACTGGGCCTCTAGTGATACATATAGACAGCCCCTCAAATTTTAGTATTTAAACAGTACTGCTACTAGTATTAACATCCTTGATCCAGGTTTTTGAAGGATTACACCTATACTAATAAAAGGGTAATATACTAATCAGACTAAGAGACCTTCCGGGAGACCTTCTGTACGTCCTTCTGACAAAGCCATGATGGCAGGGCTGAGGCAGAAGTGGTTAGGGCAATCAAGTCAGGAGAGGAGGGCAGTTGGGGGCCAGCAGGCCAGCAGGCAGGGCAGTTTGGGGCAAGCAGACTGGTGGGGGGGCATTTGGGGCAATCAGGCTGGAAGGAGAGCAGTTGGGGGCCAGCAGGCCAGCATGCAGAGTGGTTAGGGGCAATTAAGCAGGCAGACAGGTGAGTGGTTAGGAGTCAGTGGTCCCAGATTGTGAGGGGGATATCCTAGATTAGAGAGGGTGCAGGCTGGTCTGAGGGACAACCCCCTCACTGTGCATGAATTTCGTGCACTGGGCCACTAGTTTCAAAATAACTATGAAAATGTATAACAAATAACAAGGTATTAAAATATAAAATATATAAAATATTAAATTTCAAAGACAATATAATTGCATATTTACATAATTTTAGAGGAAGACTTTTTAAGCATGGTTTCAAATAATGGCAGAAACTACAATAAAAAGATATTTAGCTTTATGTACGTAAGAAATGGAAATATTTGCTATAAGAGAAAAACATAATAAAAAGACTAAAAGGCAATAAATTGAGAATAGAGAAAGAAAGAAACTGAAAAAATTATTTGTCACTTATATAACAGGTTAAAGATAACAGCCATAACTCACATGTGTGGAGTTATGAGAAAAAACAAATACAACAATTGATAAATGGAAGCAGTAGGGAATTGTAATGGCCAAGAAAAATATGAAAAAAATTTCAATTTAATTATTAAAGATATAAAAATGCAAATTAAAATAAACAAAGATTAAACTTATTATGGTAGTCATTTCACAGTATATACAAATATCAAATAATTTTGTTGTATACCTAAAACTAATATATTATATGTCAATTATTTCTCAACTAAAAATAACACAAACATGTTTAGTCTATATTATCAAATTAAGTACAATGAAGAATTATAAGACCCAATATGAACATGGGTCCAAAGAGAAACTTACTAGTATAGACTAGCATAATTTTTAGGATATATTAGGTTCACCAAATATTTGTTAATTCAATAAAAAATGCATGAAAGTAAGCTTCTAGGACTGCTTATTAAGATATTGTTTGTCAGTAAATAGGCAACATTGTTCATAAGGGGGTAAGGTGTATGACATTACCTCTCCAAAATGCTTATAACCTATAGAGAGAAATACAGCCTATGTAAATCTAAAAGAGAGTTCTGTGGATGTTAGTTTTTAGACCCATTGGATCAGAATCCCTAGAGACATGTCCAGGGAAGCTTCAAGCTACCCAGGTGACTTTCAACTGCACAAAGGTCTGAGCACCTTTGGGTTAGATTTCAGAAACATGAAGGGAACCAATTTATGCATAAGGAGATGTTTATATTTGTATGCTGTGTCCCCCAAGACATCCTGGTAATTTTTTATCAGTGATTTGTATCATAATATAAAGAATTTTCCTTACAAATTTTCAGAAATCACAATTAATAAATGCCTTGAATAGTTATATCAAATACAAAGGGTGGGACAACTAGATTGAGATGAGATTCACTGGAATCTCAAAGGTTAGGTCATATACTTTATTCTAAATGGGAACTGCACGAGGCACAAGATGACAGAGACAATTTGGCTTAGCATTTCTGATTAACAAGCCATAAGGACTTTAGTCAGTAGCTTTGACTGAATATGAGTCAGCATTATGAATTAGCTGCCCCCAAGGGATATATGAATGCAAAGAAACCAGAATAAATAGACAAAAGACCTTTATTTTGTGCCAATTAGTCCACATCAGTTATATTTAGGTTAGGTGCCAAGCTCTATAAATTTACCTATACTTAGAGAAGAAAATTAACAAAGCTGTGTATATATAGCACAGCCTTTGTCTAGAAACCCATTGTGTACCCCATTAAGACTTCAGGGCCCTTCTCTATGCAGTTCCTTCTTCTTTTGAACCATCATTCCAGCTGCTTCGGTAGCTTCAGACGCTCATCCTTGGCTCATGAGTTCAGTGAGATGCTTTCCTTTCCTTAGACTTCACCTCCTGACTCAATCATCTAGAAATTGATCCCAAGTAACAATCTAGGGAAAGTATGAAATTATTCTCAAGTATGTTCCTTCTTTTGCAGATTGTGATCCTGCATTGCTTGAGGTCCATTACCTTGAAGCATTTTGTCCAGTTTTATTTTTATTTATTAAATATATTTTATTGATTTTTCACAGAGAGGATGGGAGAGGGATAGAGAGTTAGAAACATCCATGAGAGAGAAATATTGATCAGCTGCCTCCTGTACACCCCCTACCGGGATGTGCCCTCAACTAAGGTACATGCCCTTGACCAGAATTGAACCTGGAACCCTTTAGTCCGCAGGCCGACGTTCTATCCACTGAGCTGAACTGGTTAGGGCCAGTTTTAGAATTGTTTAGGGTGGTTACCCTGTCATGGAACCTGTTTTTTCATGTTAAATACTTTAGAATATGCAAATTATTGAGTCAGACACATCTAGTTAAGAAAAGGGTAGCATGTTTAGATGCCCATTGGAGTAATCCAGTAACATTAAAAACAAGGAAGGTGTTCTAGATAGAATCCTATAGATGCTGTGCTATCTGTATTTCCTTTGAAAACATGCAAGCTAACCAAAACATTCAAAGTACATTTTGGGGGCCTATTACAGCTATGAGCCACTGTTAGTAGCTTCTCTGGATCCTGGCTTTGTCATCTTAGTCTCTCTAAGCTTCAGTTTCCTCATTTGTAAAATCAGAATAATGATACACTTCACAAGGTTTAAATGAAATAAATGCAAACAATACTTAACAAATAATACTCATTTGATAAGTGAAGCTTGTCTGGTCAAATGAGTTAAGTCTCCTGGTTGCTGGGACTGATGACTACCTTCCTCCAAGAGACTTCTGAGACCAGATCTTCCATGCTTCTATTCCTGTCTAATAGACCAAGTGGAAACGAGGCACCAACATGCTTGCCCTTCCTCACTCATGAACTAGCTGCTCTGTATTTCCTCTCCTCCCAAGTTCTCTTGCTTTTCTCTCCAGAACTACTGCTCCATAGTCAGTGATGCCTATCCTCATATTTTCAACCTCTTGCCTGAGTACCCTTCTACTTCCTTGCCTTTAATAAAAGCTGGCTATTTCCTGAGAAGACACAAAGCTCTCATAAGTGGCTGTGGCTGTTCACTTCCACAAACCCTACACGTATACCTTAGGATCAGAAGGTAGTGCTGGTGTGTTCCTCGCTTCCTAGTCACCTTCATCCACCATCTTGTAGAAACTCTCTCCACTGAGGTTTTTCACATTAAGCTTCTACCCTCTATGCTTGCTGTCATGCACCAACTTTCCCGGTCTTTTCCCCTGCCATTCATCTAAAACATTGGCACCTGGCTGGTCTCCATCTCAGTTCCTCCCTCTTTTCCTATTACCCGGCCTACCTGACTCATTCTATGCCATTAACTCTGAGATCCTTAATTTCCTAATCAGTCATGATGTCCTTGTCCTTTCCACTTCTGCCACTTCTCGTGTTGTTAGCACTTCTAATTGATCCAGTTACAGAGTCATACTACATGCAGCACTATCTGCCACCAGAATCTCCTTTTCTTATAGTTGCTTGTTTCACACTCCTCCCAGAATTGTATGCAACCTCTTCAAAACATGTAATTCCATTGCTCCCCTAGCTTCTTTTCTTTTCTTTATTTCCTTCTTGATCTCCAGGTTATTGTCTAAGGCTCATTCAAAAACACTCTTTCCTGTAGCCAAAATTCTCTACTTCTGTGTTGTTCATCACCTTTTTTTTTTTTCCAGAACAAAGGCTGGTTTTATTTTCTGACAATGTTTTATATATATAACAAAGATAAAACACATCTCAACCCTATAATCTGCCGCATGCCTTGTCTCTACAAGATGCATGCTAGACCATGAGACTAAGCAGCAAAGAGTCTTTAGGAGCATTTGGTCAGGAGAAGTAGAGAAAGCAGATCTCAGGGGAGCCTGGGCAAGCCCAAAGCTGAAATACACTCCTGAACACTAGAGCAGTCCTTGTCTCTTCAGATCCTCATATGTCTTCTTATTCACAACATTCCCACTGGAGTCTTCATACTCTTCCTCAGTGTCAAGCTGCCATCGTTCTGATGCCTTCTGGAGTTTCAGCTTGGCCCACTAAGAGACAGCATCTTCCATCTGTGTCACATTAGCAAAGCGGGCAGTGTTTGGGATGCCCAGACACCTCATGCCATGAGCATGACACCACTCAACAAAGTGCCGCTGGAAAGCCTTGGGACCTCAGTAGGTGTAGTTCCCACAAATCTCACAGTTGTAGTTGATGTTCAGGCCCTGGAGTTTATACAACCAGTAGGGAATGGGTTTGCCCTCCTAGCCCAGGGGCAGGTTTTTGGGGTTGTAAATGATCTTGTTCTCTTCATCTTCACTTCCACTCTCACTGATTTGCTCTTCCTCTTCTTCTTCTGGCTCTTCTCCTGTCCTTGCCTGCTTGCGTTGGACATTTTCATGAGTGAGATGTCGCTGTTCCCCAAGAATCTCCTCATATTCGTAGATCTGGGCTTTGAGGAAAGCAATGTCTTTGTTCCTCTCAGTGTCTCTCTTGGCGCCCTTTGACTTGGGGTTTTTGGCGAACAGGGAGGTGTCCAGCGCCTCCAGGGACTTTCCTTTGGTGCTGAATAGCCACTGGGCTTGCTCCTCTAGGGTTCCGCCACACTTCAGGCCTAAAGCTAAGAGTGCAGATTTCAATCTGTCCAGACCCAGGGAGGCCAACTCCTCCCAGGAGAAAGCAGAGAGGTCAAGATGGGCTCCAGCATGTGTCAAGGCACTGCTTGTCTCTTTCGGCCATCTGGAAGATTTCGATCCTGGATGGATCTACTTCCCTGTTCCTTCCATGTCTGCACCCAGCACTGCAGGAGGAAGTCGCACAACGGGTCACGGTGGCCCAGCTGTAAAATTATAACCCACTCACCCATTTTCCACAATGGCTACATCAAACTTCCTACTTGCTTACCTCCCACTCTGAAGTTTTGTACAACTAGCATGATGAAATGTGGGCCCCACACTATGGGAAGTATAGAACAATGCTTCTGGCCTAGGGCGAGGGGCACATACCTAGCTTCTGTTAATAGACGTGGGCAAATGTGTAGAGTTCTCCAGTCCCAGTTCATACATGAGCAATGCATTTCCAGTGCTTAGTTTTACAGAGTGAACTCAGTTTTGACTCAGTACAGCATTTGAGTCTTAGGGTTTCCATGTCCTCCACATAAGGCATTCAAATCCCAGGCTTAAGGGACTGTACTTCATCTGGGTCCCCTCTTTGCTTCCTGACTTCAGCTCCTACCAAACACTATGGGTTCCTTCTCTGCTTCTCATTCCTAAGACCTGTCTCTGTCTCTCTGGCTCTGTCCTTTAACATTTTATTTACAACTTAATGTAGCATTCATAGTCATGAGGAACTGGAGAGAATGATTTGTAGTGGGCGCATTTTTCCATCTTGACCTAGAAATCTAAACCTCTCTCTCATAGCAGATGTACTTTATTTGTAACAGATGTAATTTTATATTTGTTTGTGTGGTTATTTGATTTGATTAGTGTCTATATCCGCCATTAGACTGCAAGCTTTGTTAGGGCAGAGGCCATGTCTAGTTTTGCTTACTGTGCTTTCTCAGCACAGGGAATAGTTCTTACATTTTATAGTAGTTAATTAAGTGAATAGTTTATATGATTATTATATATGTAACAATGTCTTTTAGCATCCTAGACCTCTGTAGTTCTCTGAACATTCCTCTTACCTCACCCATCTAAAACTTCCCCTCCCCTAAGACTCATGCTTCTTAGATCAGGCCATTCTCATCTTCTTGTCAGCTTCAGAATTAGTTGCTTAAAATTGTAAAAATAACCTGTCATCATATGAAAGCACCCTGGAATCATTTAGGATGCTTTGGGTTATGATGCACAGAAAACCCCAGTTTAATTAGCCTTAAAAGATAAGGAAGCTAATAATCCACATAATAAAAGTTAAATCATGGGGTAGCTTTAGGAATATCCCTCAGGGCTGATTTAGTTTTTCTGTAATTCCCTTGGACTCTGTCCTCTTCTCCATATTGGCTTATCCTTAAGCTGGAAGCAAGATACCAAGACATAGCAGCCAACAGAAGAAGAGGGGCTGTTTTTTCCCCCTGTGTTTCTATTGAAAAACATTCCCAGAAGCTCCCAGCAGACTTTTCCTCATAACCTCAAGACTAGACTACAGACCTAGATCCAAACCTATTCTTAGTAGTGAGGCTGAGATTACTTTGTTTAGCTTAGTCTAACTATTTAGGATGGATTGGAAGTGGAACAAGTAAACCATTTTGATTTCCATAACTCTACATTTAAAATCGAATTTGGCCTGGCCTATGTGGCTCAATAGTTGAACATTGACCTGTGAACCAGTAGGTCACAGTTCGATTTCTGCTCAGGGCACATGCATGGGTTGCTGGTTCAATCCCCAGTAGGGAGTGTGCAGGAGACAGCCAATCAGTGATTCTCTCTCATTATTGATGTTTCTATCTCTCTCTCCCTCTCCCTTTCTCTCTGAAATCAATAAAAATATATTTTTAAAAGACCAAATTTGGAAATTCAATTTGATTACACTTCCTATTCTTTCATCCTTTTAACATTTTGACCTCCATTCAACCTCTTTGTCTTTATTGAATCCTATAGTCTATCAATACAAGTCAGTTTTTCCAGTAAACCAGTTCTCAATTGGCAGCACTATCTTCCCTCCCTACTCTAACATTCATTTCCACAGGACTCTTCAGCACATTCTGTTCTTTTGCCACAACTATGCTTTAACCATCACAACCAGATCATTCCTCTGTTTGTCCTAGATTGCTATAGCAATTAGCTTTCTTCATTCCTTTTCTCAAGTTGCCAAGCCATGCTGGAAGAAATGGCATAGTTCTACAAATTTATACTATTATAATTTCATGGACATTAACCTGAACATGGTTCTTACTGTCAAGCAGCAGGTCCTCGCTTCTTTCTAATTAATTCCTTGTACAGATAGTGCATTATATCCTGATTCACTAAGCTGTGTGACCTTAGGCAACTGATTTAACCTCTCTGAATCTCAGTTACTTACTCTCTAAATTTAGAACCTACATCAAAAGATTGTTTTAAGATTAAATAGGTGATGTAGTACGTAAAGCAATTTTTATACTGCCGGGCACATAATACTCAATTATGTAATGTTAACTTTGTCTTAATGGCACATCCTAAACTGTGTTCCTTTTCTTATGTCGTCTACCTTAAATATTCTTTCCTCCCCCATTGCTGCCTACTCTTAAAAAAAAAAAAATATATATATATATATATATATATATATATATATATATATATATATTGATTTCAGAGAGGAAGGAAGAGGGAAGAGATAGAAACATCAACTGTGAGAATCATCAATCAGATGCCTCCTGCACACCCCCTACTGGGGATGTGCCTGCAACCAAAGTACATGCCCTTGACCGGAATCGAACTTGGTCCTTTCAGTCCGCAGGCCGATGCTCTATCCACTGAGCAAGCCAGTTAGGGTTGTATTTATTTTTTACACCCTGAATGACTAGCACAAGCATGGCTCATGAACATATCCAGTGATTGTTCCTTTGGATTTACAGCGTTCTTATTTTTATGTTGATTCCATGAGATTGGGAAAAGATAATGGGGTTAGAATAACAATGCACTGTTTCAAAATTAAGCTAAATATTTTCTCCTGATAGTTGCTGCAAAAAAAAAAAAAAAATCTTCTGGTATTCCAAATCTGCCCACAAGACTTGGGAATCTGAAGATGTCTAAACTAAAAGATTCATTTAGCTCTGATAATTAGCAACATAAGCAAAAAACAGATGAATAAGCTGGCTTTATTTGTAAATAACATTTATGGTCCAAATAGTTTCCCCTTCGTGACAGAGACTTGCCTGCTCAACATTGCAACATCTCTCAAATATAAACAAGAAAACCAAATGACTACAGACAACGATCAATGTGTTTTATGATAGCAATACGGAGGGAGAACAAACATTCCCTTAATGACTAAACACAACAAAGCAGGCAAAGTCATTTAAACCTTTCTTGAGACAGGATTGGGGTCTAGTAAATATGGTTTTCTTTAACATATACCTAAGCTGAATTTCTAGGGTCATTTCTGACATTAAATTAAATTAAATTTCTTTTTATGAAATAAGCTTGGATTTAGGAGAGAATATTAGAATGATGTTATTTTCTTGAGGATATTTATTCTGATAGCTGTGTTTTAAGCTAAAATATTGGTGTAGAAATTGAGATTGGGAATCTTTTTTTAAAAAAATGTATTTTATTGATTTTTCACAGAGAGAAAGGGAGAGGGAAAGAGAGCTAGAAACATCAATCAGCTGCCTCCTGCACACCTCCTTCCTATTGGGGATGTGCCCGCGACCAAGGTACATGCCCTTGACCAGAATTGAACCTGGGACCTTGGGGTCCGCTGACCTACACTCTATCCACTGAGCCAAACCGGTTTCAGTGAGATTGGAATATTAGTAAAGGAAGCTCGTGGATTCCAACTCTGTTGAAAAGTCATTTTCTCAATGGCCTTTACCTTTTTTCCCTTAAGAATATCCATTTTTATTTGGGTCCCGGCTGCAATGAGTATATAGACTTTCATAAACTACTGGTCTTCATGGGATTTTTAGGGAAGGACGAGGCCTCTGGCCATTTCTGAAATGTGTGTATATTGGGAAAGTGAAATGAAACTGGTTATAAGCCAGAAAGCCTATGTTTTAAAAAAATCTTCAAGAGATTATCTACCTTCCACAGGAAGTTTCAAGTACACATTGCAGTGGCCCATTTTTGGCCATTGATCTTTAAAGAAATACACACAAATTCCTGGCACAGATGTGCCTCACCAGGACAGCACTCCTCTCTGTAGGTTGATAGTCTGCCCTACCCATGGTCCTGCCTTCAATGCAGTATTTCGTTCGACTGAGAAATGGTGAAAGAAGGATGTCCAAGGGTATGTGCACACGAAATTCACTAATATTACTATGTACCTCATCCCTAGAAGTGGCGGAGGACCCGTTAAAGGGAGTTGGAGACAAAATTCTACAAATTAGGATATTATCCTGCAGAAAGAGCATATGCTTTAAGTCACCCTTCATATGTTATCGCATAATTCTTGAGGCTTTTAAAACATCTGGTTACCCCTTCTCTCGGATCTATAAGTCTTAGCTCACTGTCGGCCATCCCTGAAGCTCTTGGGCATTCTTCAGAACTCTCATTTTGTAGGAACAAAAATCATTTATCTAAAGTACCTCAAGTACTGTATATTGGTCACAATTAGTAGCAAAACTACTAAAAGGTTTTAGTAGTTTGACCAAAATAATGCTAACATTTTTTCAATGCTGTTATGCTTTTGTTAGTGTCTATTTCTTTTTATGTCTCATGGAAATGTATATAAATCCATGAATATTATTTATTCATAAAAAACCTTTCTATTAATTTGAATTGTTTTAGACACAATTCATGCTTTTTTTGGCCTTGATTCAAACTTGTCTCACTTTAATATTGTGATCACTGCTTTATTGTGACCAAGCCATTATTAGCGTAATATCTTTGACCGTATCATTATAGCCATTTTTGTATTATTTTTACTTTGAATTTCTTTCATATAGATGGAATATAGCTGGACTTTATTTTATGACATAATCTGAGAGACTATTTCCTAGGGAAAGTGATTCAATTTACATTTATTATAGTTTTTTTTATTTTTCTTATTTCTGGCATTTCTAATACTTTTCTATTTGTCTTTTCTCATTTTCTATTTTCCTATCTTTTGCTCTCTGGACTATGTTTTCTTTTTATTTATTTTTGCAGTGCTTTGGGATTTTATTAGTGAATGATTTGACATTTTTCAAAAGCACCCTTTATCTCTATTTCTCTGGTTATCAGAGAGTTGACAATAAAGTAAGTGTTCTCCCACTCCATGAACACATTATTTTATTTTACTTTTTCTCCCTCATGTTAGCGGCTCATAAAAATAACATGGAAGCATTAATCTGAATTTTTCTAAAATGCGCACAATATCAATTATATATTTGGAAGTGTGAATTTCCTGTCTTCACTACTGAGGCAGGTTAGCTATAATCATTTGTATGTAATCACTGCTTGTCTTCTGGCATTTTGGTTGTCAGTGGTCATATATAGAGTTATCAGATAAGAAGAAGAATGACTTAAAAAAATCTAAAAACATGGTACTTAAAGTCCACATATGAGGAGAAAGGGGGAGAATTGGGAGTGTGGAAGATCTAATCAATAGGGTAGATTAGAAAAATGAATATGTTTCTGCAGAATGCATCAGAAAAAGGGTGATGATTAAAAAAGACAAAATGATTCTGTGAAAGACAGAATCTAAGATTCCTCACAGCAAAACTGTTGATCCGACATACAAGACTTAGAACAAGTAGGAACAATTAAGTTGCAAGAGAGTAAAATGTTCCTGAGCAAAATTAACTTTTAAAAAGCTACAATCAAACATATCTAGGAAATATTTTTTTAAAATGAGAAGGATGAAGACAAAAATCCTGCATGTGTCTAGGCAGATGAGAGACGTCATCTAAACTGGGAGGCATTTATCTTTTCCCGGTGCCTTCACAGTCTTCTTAGCAAGAAGCTGACAAGCTAAATGGAGAACTGCTAGTTAGATGTCATTATAATCCAGAAGTGTTTTACCAAATTTTAAAAAATTTGGGCAAGGTTTAATTATTTTGAACACTATTAATGTCCAAGATACAGTCATTACTCTCTTTCTTAAATAAATAAAAAGAAAACATAGTCTATAGAGCAAAAGGCAGGAAAATCGCAAATGAGAAAAGACACATAGAAAAGTATTGGAAATGCCAGAAATAAATAAAAAAAATCTAGAGAGAGAAGAACATCAATGATGAGAGAATCATTGATTGGTTGCCTCCTGCTTGTCCCACACTGGGGATCAAGCCTACAGCCCCAGGCATGTGCCCGGACTGGGAATCAAAGTATGACCTCCTGGTTCATAGGTCAATGCTCAACCACTGAGCCATGCAGGCTAGGCCAGTCATTACTCCATTTAACTGGACATTACTGACCAACAGAGGACGTCGGTGCCTTTTTATGGTCTTAAGTTCTGCTGTGGCTCCTACTTGTTTCATTACAAAGATCCCAGATTCAAGTTAAAAGCGTAGAACATCTAATTCCAATTGAATGAGACTCAAACTCCATTTGCAACATTGAACAATCATCTATATACAAGAAGAAGGCGGAAAAAATCTATCTTTTATATAATTTATCTAATTCTTATATGCTTTTGGATATACCAGCCTGGACTGGTGTTCTGCATCTGTATATTTTGTTCAAACTGTTGCCTTAAGGATTTGGTATTTAAGGAGCTTAGTATACAAGTCATAGGTTAATGGTTTTAAAGTCTTAGCCTTCATAGGGCCTGGGGTTCTAAGCATCTCATAGAATAGTCATGTTCTTTCAAGATCTGAAATGTTATTCCTTGGATGGGAACTGACCTGGGGAGCCTGGTTTGCAGTGACTCAGCTGTGTAGTTACTACTTATCATTAGGGACTTGGAGAGGACAGTCTACTTCTAGTAAAAACAAGCAAACAAAACATCTCAACCTCTAGGCTCTCATTTCTGTGTGCATTTTAGCAAACAAAGATGGGCAGCAGGGGAGCATATTGTTGGTGGGCTGATATCTACACCTTATCATTCTTTCTTGCAAAGCCTTCATACTTGAGAGTACTTTGAAGTTTCAAGCAGCATGGTATAACCTGGGGGTGGTAGGAATCCCTTGCAAACCCTGCGGGAATGCGGTCCTGGGAACGGAATTCTGGCTTAAAGGCAACTGAGTTATGGATGGAATGTATTCTGTCCTGGGACCAGAGCCCCTGGGTCCAAAATCCTGCCCCTAAAAAGCTGCATGTACCTATTCACATCTTTCTTCACCTGTCTCCTCATCTCTGAAACGCACGGCAGAGCTGGATTGCTGTAAGGATTCATGCACAGGATAAAGCATATACAGTGCTTGGCCTCAATGAATGCCATTGGAACTCTCTCCTCACTTCACCCTCATGATAAACACTCAGGATGAGGATGCTCTTAGCAATTCTGGGAGCAATTGGGAAATTGCTTCCTATGGGTCAGGCTTTGTTTATTTTACAGAAATGCAAGTGGCTGCTCTTTGTGTGGGTTCTGATTTCATAATTAATTGTTGGGCATTCTAAAGAAGAAAGACATATGTCCGTAACTAATGTGGGCAAGGCACCTTGAAGGGGAATTTTGTTCTAATTGCTTCAGATTATTTTTTCCTATTAAAGAAGTAAAATATTACTTATACAATTGAAGGTCATCTCTTCTTTTCCATTCTTCCCGGACTAGCCGGTGTCTTGAAGTTCTCCAGAATGTCTTAAATCTTTTATCACAAATGTATATATTCACAAACATAGTATTCTGTGATTAATATAGAAAATGAATAATATAGCCATTTCCTCATGTTCCATATTTAAAAGAATCAGACATCAATTCAAGATGAACCAATAAGCAGATGTATCACTGAACAAAAATGTGGGAGGAAAATATACCAAATATATTTAAAGCAGATGCTCTAGTATCTGAACTGATTCAAATAAAAGAAAATTTTAAATCGCAGAAAAAAGCACACAGGATTAATGGCCATCTTTAAAAAAACATTTGTGTTACTTTATATTTCAGGAGGGAGACATGTTAAAATATTTACTTTGGTTAAAACTAATCAAGAATGGAAAAAAAATTGATACTAAAGGAGGAAATTGAATAAAAAGAAACCCAAATGAGGCTTTTATACACTTTGCGTCCTGAGGACTATGCTATTTCCTGGCATCTTATTTAAAGACTCTGTAATAGGAGAGATTGCTGATGAAACAGATCAGCACAAAAGGATATTTCTCCTTTGTCTAATTAAACTTCCTGAATCATGGAATTTAAATTGTACATGGAGATGCTTCTCCAGTAATTGAAAGCAACTGGAGGTTTGCCTGTGGCCCCAACATCTGGGAAACTTCTATTCCCCCCCTCCCCCCCCCCTCCCCCCCAGTGTATAAACACATAAAAGCAAATATCTCTAGTCTCCGAGGTAGATTTCAAATTTTCCCTTGTTCAGCATTTTGTTGAATTTTAACTGGTTGCCAAAATTGTGTCATAGACATAGCAAAATAAAATCAAGGTGGAGGGAGAGTAGCTGAAGCATGACTACAATTATTGTTTGTTTCCCTGGGCCATGTGTTTACTCTGGCCTCCTGGCTATGCTAAACGGATTCTCTAGTGGAATGCAGCCTCTGCATTATAGCCCCAGGGAGCCAGGACAGGTAAGGCTGGAAGTTAGGTGAGTTCTGTCCTAGGAGAGGAGACAGCCTGGGCTATTAGCATTCTGAAGCTGAGGCAGTGTCTCCAAGGTGGGTTTTAGTCTTCTTTTTACCTGGTTTTAAAGTGAGGTGGAAGCTATTACTACAAGATACAAAAGACCTTAATATTTACATGTCTGTAAATATTTTGATTCTTCATTAAAAAAATCCATAAAAGGGGGAGAGATCAACCAAAGGACTTAGATGCATGCATATAAGCCTAATCAATGGACACAGACAACAGGGGGGTAGGGGCCTGAATGGGAGGTGGATGGTAATGGGGGAATAAGGATCCATATGTAATACCTTATTCAATAAAGAAAAAAAATCCTTAAAATTTGTACTAGAGAGAATTCTCTATACTTAAGCCATAATGTACTGTCTTCAAATATCTCGTGTTTGAAATAATTTAGAGCAATCCTATATAACCATTTTGGAAAACTTAGGCAAAAGAAATGCAAATCAATTGTTAAATTCTTAATCATTCATTAAATAGGGATATGTCCACCAGATACGTTTGCAATTGCTGTGATAAAATAAGATTTTAGGAATTGTTTCCAAAAAGATTAATTTTTTAAAATGGCACCGAACACCAAAAGATTAGTTTAAAAAATTCTCCCAGGCTCTGGCCAGTGCTCGATTGGTTGAACTGTCGGCCCAACAGGAGGCTGTGGGTTTGATTACCAACCAGGACACATGCATGGGTTGTGGGATTTAGTCCCTGGTGGGGGTGCATTTAGCAGGCGGCAATGTTTCTCTCATTTAGCGGTGTTTCTCTCTCTCTCTTTCTCCTTTTCCCTCTTTCTAGAACCAGTAAAACATATCCTCTCATGAGGATTAAAAAAAAGTTTTCTCTGCACAATTGGTAGGCTTCTTAATAATGTAACCAGAACTCAAGCTTTGAAATCAAACATAAAAACTAAAAATATATCGGAAAAAGGATTATTGATTTTCAGGTTCTATACCAGGAAAAAAGAAACATGGAAAGGAAAAACACCACGAGAGGAAGAATTTAAAACACAGTTTAAAAAAATCTCAAATTTTACAAATGATTTTTATTTTTATCCTGAATATTAGTCCCTTGAGGAATGTTTGCATATTAGAAATGGGAGTTACCTACAGAGATGGAATATCCAAGTTTCTGCAAAAATCATCTCCTTCATTGGTCTGTCATAGTCATAACCATCCTCCCAGCTCTATTAAACTTCCTGCCTGAAATTGTCATCGTTTAAAGTCTCTTTGGTGCATTAGACAATGGATGAGAGAACAAAAAGGAGGCCTTTGTTCTGTGTGAATATAAGAAGGGTATCTGATTAGCCAGAGACCAATACACAGCCAGCAGGCAGCAAGCTTCCACTGGGGAGACCTTGTGAGTGAGGACGCAAATGTGATTTTGCTCTCATTACAACCAGATGACCCTGGCTGTGACAAGGTCATGCACAGTCCTGGCAGTCTACTCCTGCTGCTGCTCCAGTTCCTGTCTGGCAACCCTTGGTCCAGAGCAGAATCTGATACAGATATTTCTTTCCTGTGTCAGGCCTCTTACATCAAAGAGTGCTATTAGCTTTCTGCACTTGCTAGTCTTGAGGATCCTCCAAATGCCGGGGTTCCTTTCATCATGGCCTATGTAACCAGTTCTATTAAACAGTCTTTAAAAGTTCTACCTGGGGGTTCAACCTGGGAGTATGGTCAGTTTCCTGCCCTTGGCTGAGACTCACGTCATCATGAAATGACAGAACCCTCAGACAAAGAAAAAATCCAAAAGCTTGTCGGTTGAGGTGGGCAGTTGGGGGAAGATGTTAGCAGAGAATGGTTTTGGATTTTTCAACAGCAGTAGCAGAAGTAAGAAATCAATGGAACGATTTCTTAGAAATTCTGAATGAAAATTATATTCAGCTAGAATTCTAATTCCAGGTCAGAATATCAATTAAATATGAAGGAGACTGAAGATAGTTTCAGACATTCAGGGTCTCTAGGGATTTGCCATCGGGGTAGCCTTTCCCAGGAAGCACCTGGAGATACTCCTCAGCAATGAGAGTGTAAACAGATACAAAGGAAGACCTGGGGCCTGGGAAACCAGATCCCACAGGAGACAGAAATGAAAGGGAGCCCTCAAGGCCAGGGCCGAGGGGGATCCCAGGACAGATGACACCAGTGTAATAAGCATAGGGAGCAACCGGACCAGGGAAAGCAGCTCAGCCAGCTCCAGGAGACAGGGATCCAAAAAAAGAAATTCATAGAATATTGAAAGGACATTTAGAGAACGGATGAAGAATTTAAAAATGTATTAGTGACAAATACATAGGAAACAAAGCAGAAATGGCATTCTTCTTGACCCAGCTATGGATAATTGGTGTGGACTATTGGTGTAACTAAAATGAATATACAAATCTGTCAAGAGTAGAAGAGGACTGGATGTGTGTGATTGTGTGAGTATATGTGTATATGTATGTATCTGTGAGTGTGTATGTGTGTGTGTGTGGTAGTGGTGTTGGTAATGATGGAGGGACCTAGAGAGAGAAGAGCTGCCTAGACAGGGGAACTAGCCAGCTAATAAATAATGTCTAAAACTGACAAATCAAGAACTATTACTATAAGCATGGTATAAAGATGTGTGGAAGTAAATACTTCAAGAATCTGTTGAAAGATAAGAAAGTGGTTGTCTTTGGGCAGCTGGAAATGGGAGGGAGCTAGGTGCAAAGGATTGGTGTTTTGTGGTTTCTTTTTCTTTTTCCAAAAAACTTTATAAAATTTAAATTATATGCAAGTTTAATTTTTAATTATCCATTAAAAAAAAAAACCCTATCTTGGCTAGTGTGGTTCAGTAGTTATAGCATTGGCCCAACCGCTGAAGGGTTGCAGGTTCGATTCCTAGTCAAGGTTACATAACTGGGATGCAGTTTCGATCCCCAGCCCTGGTCAGGCACGTGTGGAAGGCCAACCAATCAGTGTGGCTCTCCCACATTGATGTTCCTCTCTGTTTCTCATACTCCTTTCCTTCCATTCTCTCTAAAAATCAATGGGAAAATATCCTACAGTGAGGATTAATAAAAACAAACAAACAAAAAAAACCCCAAACCTAAAGATGGTTAAAAAAATGTGAGGATGATAGGATTTAGATGATTTAATTTTAAAATCTAATTTGCCTTATTAATAAATCAGCTTTCATAGGACAAAAGTGAAATCCATTAACAAGTGGCTCAGAAACAACAGAGCTGGGTAGGAAACATTGGTCCCCTGCTACCCTGGGCTGCCTCAATGCATCTTGCCAGACGGCATGCCTAGCACCCACGTAACTTTGATTTCTGAACTGTGAGTGAAAATCCCATTTCCTTCCTGAAGATGGCCAGATTAAATGTGTTCTACTCGCTGTGTTTTCATCACTCCCCACCCGTAACCTCCCACCCCATACTCTGGATAGTTGTAATGGCTTGAATTTTGTTTCCCCAAAAAGGTTTGTTCAAGTCTTAACCACAGTTACTTGTGAATGTGATTTCATATGGAAATAGGGACTTGCAGGTATTACTAGTATACAGTTGAGGATCTCTAGATGAGGTCATCTTAGATTTAGAGTGGGTCCTAAGTTCAATGTCTCTATCAGAGAAAAGAGGGAAATTTGAGACATACATGCAGGGAAGAAGATGAAGATGAAGGCAGAGTTGGAGTGACATGCAGCCACCAGCTAAGGAATACCAGGAGCCACCAGAAATTGGAGGAGGCAGGAAGGATTCTCCCCTAGAACTTGTAGAGGGAGCATGGCTCTGCCAACATTTTGATTTGAAATTTCTGGACTTCAAATCGGTAAGTTCTGTTGTTTTAAGCCTCAAAATTGGTGGTAATTTGTTATGGCAGTCCTAGGAAACTATATAACATGAAGAACAGGAGCCTGCATGTGTTTTTCGGGGACTCTTCTCATTACACAGACACTCACTGAGCCCCTGCTAATGGGCAGGCCCTGTGCTGGCCTTCATGCTGGAGGTGAGAATGTGGAGGTCAGGGAAGCTTAACAAAGGCACTGTGGGCTGTGAGAAAGCCTAAGGCTTCTTCTCTTGAACCAGAATAGGCACTGAAATATTGTAAAGATGAATTCTGTGCTTTAGAAACAGAACTTGGGAGTTGAGGTATTAGGGAAAATGGATTATAATGGGGTCTTGAGAAATGTCAGTACCAAGATTAGGAGCATTGGCCACTTCATTGAGTAGACTAGTGTTTGAAATGGAAAACTCAACCATCTATTGTTTTCCTAATATAAATTACAGGAAGTGAGAAAATCTTGGTTGGTGGTTATGCAGGAGAGCATTACAAAACATTATAGGGTGGATGAATTTTATAAGGTTAATGATAGTACACCTAATATTTTCTGAGTATTTCACTAGGTACTGTGCCGAGTGTCTTTTACATATTTCACTTAATTGTCCAACAGCTCTGTAAGAAAAGTACTAAAGTACTGTTACTTCTATTTGAATCATGTGGCTTAGATTTGGGTAAGGTCACACAATTAGTAAGTGGCAGAGCTAAGACTCTATCTCAAATGAAGGTGCTCCTTAACTATTACACAATATTTCATTCCCTCCAAAAAGGTTTGGTTAGGTGCATAATAGAATGACCCGAAAATTATAAAGAGTTTGAATGAAGGCAGGGGCAATTAGTAAGCGGGGAAAACAAAGGTGAGTGCTATTTCAAAAGACTGGGTAAGGCATTGAATGGGGAAAGGAGAGGGAAAATGTTACTTGGGATAGAAGCAAAGACATTACCCACAATTATTTTCTTTCTGCTTTTGAGATGTTATTTAGAATTCTGTGTCTCAAATATTAAGTTTTATATAATCAATTCAATACAATCTGTGTAAAGCAGTCCACTTACATATTGAGGCACAACAGACAGGGACCAAGTCCCATCTGAGCCACAGAATGGATGTAATTCCATGAAACCTTATTCATCAGTGAATTATGTAGCAAAGAAGACATAAAACTCAAGTAACCATGCACTTGCTTCCCTGCTGAAGGGTTAGACTTATATAGCACTAGCAAATAGATGAACACATTTTACAACACAATAAGTTGTGCATCATCAATACTCTTAATCGCAAAACAAGCCTTATTTTTCCCCCGTTTAAGTTCATCTTTGGGAACCCGGGGCACATATTTTATGCCACATTTTACCTGTGTTGGTTTTCTAGGCCATAATAAAGTACGATAAAATAAGTGGCAGAATCATGAGAAAATGATTTTCTCACGGTTCTGGAGGCTGGAAGTCCAAGATCGAGGTGCCAGCAGATTTGGTTTCTTCTGAGGTCTCTGCTTGACCATTTTCCTGCTGTACCTTTTCATGGGCCTTGTGAATCTGTGTCCAAATCCCCTGTTCTTAAAAGGATGCTCATAGTATTGGAATACAAACCACCCTAAAGACGCCATTTTAACTTAATTACTCCTTAAAGACATTATTTCCAAATATGATCCCATTCCCTGAGGTACTGGGGGTTAGTGTTACTACTGGGGAGTGGTCCTCATCCCCACCTGTTGCTCATGGAAGTGGAATTCTTATGATATCCTGAGAAAAGAAATTTTCTGAAACTCGCAAGGGAGAATGAGTGATCTTTATTTCTGTGGAATTTCATCCCTGAGTTTCCAAGGGTCCCTTTCTCTCAGTCCTGTCATAAAAAAAAAGTGTAGCTTTAGCTTTAGCAGGGCTAAAATCAGAGATAGTGTCCAAAGTCTTCTATTTTCTATTGGAACAGTGTCCAATCCAGCATCAGGCTAGCTTAGCTTGTGTTTCCCACTGTAATCCATTAGTCTATTACATGTGAGATTCACGGGGCCATATGGCTATGGAGGAAACATGGGAGAATGCAAGGAAGTAGGAACAGGAGAACCCCAAGAGCCAAGAGAAACAAGAGCAAATTCCTTTGATTAGGGGATTATGTATTTCCAAATTTTGCGGTGCTTGCCGTGGCCACGCCCATTCAGGCCAATGATCTCTTTTTCCAGGTGCAACTGACAGACACCTTCTCTAGTCACCCCAACTTCACTGCCCATGTATCTCTTTCCCCTTGGCCACCTTCCCCCAGTGTTTTGCAGGGAATGAGCCCATGGTTTCCCGGGGAGTGTAACGTTGCTGCTTCCTGGGGAAGCTGCCTGAACGACATGCCTATGATATCTGGCCTTCCCTGGATTCTTTTCTGTTATTAATAACTAGCTAATTATAATGGTATCATTAGGACTGCAACATATGAATTTGGGGTTGGGGGGTCAATTCAGACTATAACATGGCCCAAGGTCACAAAGGTCAGAACCACATTCACATTGTGGTAAGCCACTTCTTGAGATGATGGGAGCCAATTGTGCCAGCCATCTGCATACTCAGAACTGTGCCCAAAGTGACTTCACTGCTGGACATGTAGGGAAGTTTCCTCCCTGTTTCCCAGGGCTACATGGAGATTTCAGTCATTCTTTGGCTTTATTGCTGGTCCTGGGTCATCTCCATCTCATGCTTGAAAGGGAGGAGAACGTGAGTGGGTGGAAGTTGAAACCGTTTGTTTAGATATAAGTACATGGAGAGCCTGAATGAAATGCTGTGATCTCAGAGGCCGTCTTGGAACTGGCAGGAAACTTTGAAGGTCAGTCCCCTGGGGCTTCTTGAGCTCTGCCGCTTTTTCCTACCGCAGCTCTGCCTAGGAAAGCTCACCACATGCTCATCAATTTGACCATCACGGAAAACAGTTTCCTTCAATCTTGTTTTCCCTTATACATGATTCAAGGTCCACTTACAAGGGGGGGAAATACTGTTGAGGCACATCTATACTTCCTAATAAAACACAGTAAGGGCAAAAATTATTTGCTATATTGTGTTTTGATTAGAACACATATTTTGAACAAATTAGCTTTCTAATGAAAACACTATACTAGTAAAATCTTCTATTGTTTAAAACATTTCCCCAGTAGAAATATTCTGCTTCCCTCCTCAAGGAGTAGTCTTCATGTTTTTGCCTCACATGTGGCCTCACATCAAAGTGCCTCAAATCTGTATCTACCGCCTAGAATTTTCTTCTGAGCGTTGGGAATTTAGTGCCAGTTCTCTTTAGATCTTTCCACTTGACTGCTGTTTAGGACCTTTACACTCAGTGTATAAAACTGAATTTCTTTGTGTCCCTCAGAAATCTGCTCATCCTCCATCCTTCTACATGCCCTGTCTTGGTTCATGAAACTTCATCACCCAGTTCCTCAAACAAAAATCTTAGAGTTACACTTGCTTTCTTCTCACCCTATCTCCCTCATTTAGACACCCCCCCCAAATGCTGTTAACTCAGTCTTAAGTACATTTTTGACTATGCTGTTGTCTTCCGTCTCTTAAATTTAGATCCCAACCTAGATCTTTCACCAAGCCTATTGCATGTGCTTCCCCACGTGTTTCACTGTCTTCCATCTCACCCCTTTTCTTCTCACTGATAACCCTAAATCTATATATAAATTTTCATTTCCTTAGCCCAACATTCCAGACTCCCATCCTGAGACTGGCCACTTATCCAACATCCTTTCCTGAAAAAATCCTTCGCTACTTATTTACAAACAACTCATGTTGCTTTCATCTTGCCTGATGTTCATTGACTAGAGGTCATCAGCTCATCTACAGTGTGTCCTTCTGGCAAGCTTCCTGTTTCTCTTGCAAGCATCTTACCCGTGGGATGCCTGGCTTGGTTCCCACAATCTAGACCTGGTGCTCTTTCTGTGGCTCATGGTGCATTGTGCACCTCCTTCATGTCACTGACCAAGTGAACTGGACTGGCTTTCCTGTCTGTCTTACACATTAGATTTCCAGTTCCTTAGAACCAGGGACAGTTTTAGTCACCTTTGAGCCTATAGCATCTAGTTAATGCATGCCACATAGTAGTGCCTTTAAGTATATTGAAGAAACAAATGGGAAAGTGCTTTTTTAAAAATTTTAATTGATTTTTTTATAGAGAGGAAGGGAGAAGGATAGCAAGTTAGAAACATCAATGAGAAACATTGATCAGCTGCCTCCTGCACACCCCCACTGGGGATGCGCCTGCAACCAAGGCACATGCCCCCGACTGGAATCGAACCTGAGACCCTTCCCTCAGTCTGCAGGCTAATGCTCGATCCACTGAGCCAAACTGGTTTCAGTGGGAAAGTGCTTTTAAATTTGATGGAAGTGTAAGGAATATTTTTACAAACGTTACTTCTTAAGCATCTATAATGAGCTATTATTTTATGGTAAGAGCAATGGATTCAGAGTTAGAAGCTTCAAGTGCCAGTCTATGTCTATCTGAGGTAGTTAATTTCCTTGATTATAAAATGGGGGTATTGATTCTATCTAAGCCGGTTGTGAGAATCAACTGAAATAATATGGGCAAAATTTATTTCTAAACTACAAATACTGTTCTGTGAAGTAAAGAGCTAACATAATCTATACTCAAGTCTTTCTAAAACTGAATACATGTGTAATATATACATATTTGTGTGTGTGTGTATATATGTATACATATACACACAGACACACATGATTTTTTGTACTTTGTCTTGCTTGCCTCTTTAAAATAGATCTCCACCATCTGTGTAATGTTCCTTTGAGTGATGATAGTGATTTCCTTGTTTTTGAAAGAGAGCAGTATTTTTAGGTAAGATTAGTTTCAGTGACCTGCTCATTGTATATTAACGCAATTAAATTTAGAATTACCTGTCAAAATTCAACCCGGTCTCAAAGAACAAGGGAAGAAACTGGATCCTATCTGGGAAGAGAGAATTGTTCCAAGCCAGAAAAATCAGTGCTTGAATAACCTGAGCACATATTTTTATTTTACCTGAGAGAAGCAATAGGTTTTCTCAAAATCTTTTGGTATTCTGAGAGAAGGTGGGAGTTAGCACTGATTTTCCATCCAGGAATAAAGAAGAACTTGTCTGACCACTCCCACAGACACTTTCTGTTTTTACACAAAGTGTATAGAAAGTGCTCATTAACAAGGGGGACGATCCTTCCAGTTCTGGCATGTCTTATAGGAATTCATAAAGCACCCCCTTCATTTTCTAAACTATGAGTTTGGATGATAAATTGCATGTTCAACCCCAGTACATATTGAATAACTGACAGGAAGAAATCAAGATAAATGTCTCAAATGCAGCATTCATTCTGCAATACAATACCCAGAAGTGTTTTACCTGGAGACATATTTTAGCAGTAGAAATGATTCAGGTTTCCTAATATAGAAGTAAAAAGATTCCTCTTCTCTTCCTAGTTCTCTGCTCCTCTCCCTTAACTGTCCCCATTTCCTTTAAAAAATTAACATAGTGATCTTGTCTGAAGACAGATCAATAGAGCCATCAAGATTAAAGAGGAGAGGCTGATAGAAACAGAGACCATACAGACCAGATTTTCAGTGTTATTTTTTTAGTATGTGTGATTTTAACTTCAACCTGGAGATAAGAGTTATTAACATTTATCTGTAGAATTCACATGTGCTCTCATTGATCACTAATTCAAGTTGCTTTACTCTGAGTTTCAAAACCGGGATTAATATTATCATAGTTTTGGGGTTATTCTATTTGTCCTTTGACCTCTTCATTTCAGAACACCTAGAGATCATGGGAAAACAGGCCTTTAATGTGTAATAAAATAAACACCTGCTGACCCCTGGGGAGTCTTGCTAGGAATAAATGTACGCGGATAGAAGCTCTTTGAGCAGAAACTCCAGGATACCCCAGGCAGGAGCTCTGGCAGGCAGAGCAGAGCTGTTGCAATTTTCTCTTCTGTCAGAACGTGTGACACAAGCATCTAATTGGCATTAGCAGAAGCCGCTAGGACAGGTGGCCTGCTGTGGACTGCAAAAAGCCCTCTACAGCGACAGGGCTATTGCGCCCAGGTATTTACTTAACACCCTTGGGGTGGGACAAAGGGAAGTTTATCAGGTAGGATCCCTGTTAAGGGAACAAATGCCTAAGGGAATGGAGGAAGTTAATTAAGGAGGAAAATCGAAATCCTGCTGGGATTTCATTTCCTTAAGTGCTCTAGACAATCAGAGGCTGCTTTACCTGGCTCTGCTGCTGTCATCTGTGGTCCTACTCTGGGAGCAAATCCCCACCAAATGTCAGCCCCTGACCTTTGAGCTCACGGGGAGCGCTATTGTGTAGGGGAGAGCCTCCAACCTGAAACCTGGGGCTGTGGATCAACAGATAGAGTGCCACAGCCAATACTGGAGGAGGGGACCCTATGCGCTTACTTATATGTGGAATTTTAAAGTCAACTCACAGAAGCAGAGCCTAGAATGGTAGTTGCCAGAAGCAGGAGTATGGGGGGAAGTGAGGAAACGTTGGTCAAAAGAGAAAAACTTCCAGTTATAAGATGAATAAGTTTGGGGGGTGTCGTGTACAGCCAGTACATATACTTAACCACACATTATCGTACAGTTGAAATTTGCTCAGCGAGTAGATGCTAAGTGTTCTCACCACACACACACACACACACACACACACACACACACACACACACACACACCATGGTTAACTATATGAGGTGATGAACATTTTACAGTGCAAACGTTAATCAAATCATCACATTGTGGTTTGTGCCTTCAGAGAGGAAGCTCTGGGACAGCCTTTGAACCTGGGTCTGCGGACAGGCATGCGGTGCTAAGGATGGAGCAAGGCAGGGCTCAGATGTGAGTTCAAGCTGCTAAGAGTGGCTCAGACTCTCAATGGAGGCCGCCAGTGGGTAAGTGACCATCTTCTAGCTCTGCCTGACGTCCCAAATCATCATGAAGAACATCACTTTGTAAACAGTTAAATCAGGCTCACAAGCACTGAGCGCTCTCCTGAATTCCTGAATGAATAGCCAATACCTTCCCAACTTCTTGTTTGGGACCTGTCTTTGAGGAGAAAGAGTTTAGCATTCTGTAACTTGAGATAGTTTCATGTGGTCAAAGGACTCATTTTAGCATAGCTGAGTGTCGCCTTACAAATGATTTGTCTGTCCTTATTTTGACAGTGCAGCACAGGGAATTGCTGGGACAATAGTTACTGAGGAAGGGCCATAGGGAGTGGTGACAACCTGGGCCAGGGATATAGACAGACCAGATCTTAGTTGCTTTGCCATTGACAGACCATTTCCCACCAGTAATGCAGAGCTAACAACAATTAGGGATTCGATGAGATTTAAATCTGTGTCTTCACAGATTAAAACCATATTGAATGAAACTAAATGGTTTATGAATGGATTTGTCAGGGGAAAAGAATCACTGCTGCTCCTCCCCAGCGCTGGACACTGGGGTGTGGATTTCCTGTCCTAATCACTCCAGCCTTCTCAAGGGAGTTAGCATGTGGTCAATCACTGACAGATCGTGGCTTGCCTGACAATGTTCTGTCTGCAAGCTCTTGTATAACACACATAAATCTCATTAAGCTTCTAGAACTGGTTATGACCCCTGAGGTGGGAAGGTGTAGATAGGTTTTCTGAGATTTAGGTTACACACATTCCATCATCATAGTAAAAGTAATATCTAACATTTCCGAATATTACTGTGCTAGGTACTGCCCTAATGTTTTAAATGCATTTTTTCATTTAATCCAATCATGGCCAGATGAACTGTCAGCATTAAATATAAGTATGCCATCCTTCATTAAGAAAACCAGGTAGGCAGACATTTCTTCTAAACTGCAAGCCTTTTACTCCTGCTATAATGATTCCCTTCCCCCCCATCTTTACTGGGGTATACTGCTTCTCAAACTGAGCATGCATAGGAGTCACCCAACGGCTTTGTGAAAGTGGAGATTATGATTTTGTGGATCTGGATGTTGCATGAGATTTGCCTTTCTAACAAGCTCCCAGGTTCTCAGATCACACTTGGACTAATGAAACAGTAGAGACTTTGTTTTCAAACTTCGCTGCTTTTAGAATCATCAGGGGAACGAACTGTACACTCTGTTGATGCCTAAGATGCACTCTAGACCAATTAAATCAGAATTTCTGGGAATGGGCCCCAGGCATGAGTAGTTTTTTATTTGTTTGTTTGTTTTTTAATCTCCCTAGGTGATTCTAATGTACAGCAAGGCAGGAGAGAATTAGTAAATTCATTTAAATCCCCCAAAGTTAGACGGTTTTAACCACATTGGAAATCCAAAGAGCAGAAGAAGTTGACCCCTTAATTGATGACATCAAAATCTTACATCACTGAATTTTTAAATCTTAATTTGTTTCCCTTGGTTGTTGAGAAAATTATCCTCCCTTCAGACCTCCTGTCATCTTCCTAGTTACACCCTCATGGTCAGTACTCTTGTGCTTCTGGAATTGTCTAGTTCTGAGCATGACTGGGTGAGTTTCACTCCCAGTTAATCTGGCACTTCATCTTCCTTTCTCAGGCCTGGACTGAGCTGACTTTCTAAATAATACATGGAGTCCAAAAAATTTAAAAACATGTGAGGTCATAGGAAAACTTTTAAGACAAATAATTTGGTGCTCATGGAAACAATAGCTCAATGACATTGCCTAAGAAAGCTGTCCGGGAGGACTTCCCATGACTCTCGAATGGCTCTTAGATATCAGTTGTTGGGAGCATCCTAAATGGCTAGAAATAAATGTTTGATGACATGTGAGAGCTATTAGATGGATAATTTTATTTTTATTTATTGATTTTAGAGAGAAAGAAAAGAAGGAGGAGAGAGAAATATCAATTTGCTGTTCCATTTATTCATGCATTCATTGGTTGATTCTTCTATTTGCCCTAACTGGAGATCAAACCTGAAACCTTAGTGTATGGGGATGACTCTCTTACTAATACCTGGCCAGGGCTTAACTAGAGAATTTTAGAATTTCACTCCATGTTTAACTCCATAGGGACAGATATTTCACTTGGTGTGTGTGTGAGTGTGTGATCTAATTGAGAACTTTTATTTGCAAATAAGAAGTCCTAAAAATAAATTAATACACCCTTACTATTTAGTTTATATTTCAAATTTTCTCCAGTGTGGACTAAGATGGGTCTCATCTAAGTTCTTTTTGTGAACCCGATTGCTTTCCTCTTGAGGTTATTCCAGCATTTGACATAACCAGGCTAGCCTGACCTAGTGATTTTTGTGTCTCCTGTAGGATGACAGACAAGCTTTCTTCCTTCTTTGCCTGGCTGAGTCCCCTGAGTTCTGTCTTGGGGTAAAGGGTCAGCACTATATTCATATTCAAGTTTTATGGTTGTTTTCTGCAGAGGGAGGGGGTCATTCAATAGGGACTTAGTGTGTCACAAACAGAAGAATCCCTCCAATTATCTTTTAAAGAAATTAAAATTCAGAAGATGTTTTTTTTGCTGCTGCTTTTACCATGCTTACTGCCTTTTATATTTTATTGTCTTTTATATTTACTGGTAAATTTGTTATTGATAAGGAATTATGATGTTCTCAGCCAGAATCACCAGCTAGTGTACACCTGAATTTCTGTTTCTTAGAAAATATGAGATAATAAGTGTTTGCTATTTACAGTGCTAAATTTTGGGTTAATTTATCACACAGCAACAAATAAATAATAAAAAATATTTTTAAATAATAAAATATTTTAACATAGTTATAATCTCTGTTTTAAAGTCCTTGTCAGCTTATCCCCACAATTCTTTCACTCCTGGGTCTGTTTCTACTGTCTGGTTTTTCACTTTATTTTATAACAAAGGTTCCAAAAGAAATAAATAGAAATAACACAAGTAGTTCCCTACTCCTTGGCATATCCTACCTAATAAGGAGGGAATATGCTAATTAATTGGCACACCTTCAAAGATGGCAGCACCCACAGCCAATAAGGAGGGGATATGCTAATTGATTGCCATACCCTCAAAGATGGTGGCACCCACAGCTACAAGATGGTGGTGCCCAGTTCCCTCAGCCCCACCAGGGCGGCAAGTGCACAGCAAGGCTAGGTCTACCACGCATGCATGCCTCCAGAGTCTCTCAGTCCCCTCAGACCCCCTGCAACCCAGGGCCGCCTGAGCCTCAGGTAACCAGAGCTGGCTGAGGGTTGTGCTGCCAGTAATGGCAGCAGCAGAGGTGTGATGGGGCGTCGCATTCCTCTGATCACTGGGTCACCTCCTGCCCCTGAAGGCTCCCAGACTGTCAGAAGGGGTTAGGCTGGGCCGAGGGACTCACCCTCCAGTGCATGAATTTTCATGCACCAGGCCTCTAGTATAATAATAATTTTGAAAAACTGTGGTAAAATATGCATAACATGGAATTCACCATTTAAACCATTTTATAGTATACAATCTACACTAATAAAATATAAATATACAAACTGACCATACCTCTGTGACACCCATTAGCTAATCAGAAGTGAGTATGCAAATGAACCCAACAAAGATGGCAGGTTAATTTTCATACATAGGCGCAGAGTTGCCAGGTATGGTGGGACGCCTGCTATGAGGGGAAGGGTGGCGGGGGGGTGGAGGGAGCTATAGGAACAGCACTCTGGCCAGGAGCAAGGACTTGCAGGCTCCCAGGCAGCCGGGAGCGAAGCCAGGAGAAGGAAGGCCTAGTCTTGCATGAATCTTCATGCAATGGGCCTCTAGTTTAGTAATAGTACATTCAGAGTTGTGCAACCATCATCTCTATCTAGTTTCAGAATGTTTTGTGCACCCACAAAAGGAACCTATATCCACTAAACAGTCATTCCCGATCTCTCCTCAGTTCTGTTTCTGTGGATTGGCCTATTCTGAATATTTCATATAAATGCAATCATACAATATGTGATCTTTGGTGTCTGCCTTCTTACGCTTAGCACAGTGTTTTCAAATTATAGCATGTGTCAGTACTTCATTCCTTTTGTGCTAAAAATATTCCATTGCATGGATATATCACATTTAGTTTGTTTATCTTTTTATCAGGTAATGGACATTTGGGTTGCTTCACTTTTTGACTACCATGAATAGTATTATAAGTCTATTTGTGTTCAAATTTTTGTTCCAACACCTGTTTTCAATTCATATCATATGAATGAAATCACTGGGTCACATAGTAATTTTATGTTTAACTTGTTAAAAAAACTACCAAACTGTTTTTCAGCTTCTGTACCATTTTACATTCCCATTATCAGTGAGGGAATTGCTCCATATCCTTGCCAACATTTGCTATTTTCCATATTTTTTATGGCCATTCTAGTAGGTATGAAGTGGCACCTCATTGCAGTTTTGGTTTGCATTTACCTGAGATTAATGACATCCAGCATGTGTAAAAACTTTGTTGGATGCTAGATATTGTGATGCCTACTTTGTTGAGTGTCTGGACTTTGTTGACTTCCTTTTATTAGTGTTGGATTTTATTCTGGAAAGCAATTAATTTACTTCAAGATCTTCTTGATCCTTCCAAGGACTTTTTAAAATCCTATAAGGGCATGTTTAAGGTAGCCTTTACTCTAGGGCTAAGCCTTCTGCAGATTCTAATGAAGGACCTGAGTGTTCACTGAGGTTTCTTCACTTTGGTTAATCTTGAGGTAAGTTTTCCTTTCTGAGAAATTGCTTTTGTATACTTTTACCCTATAAACACACAGCTCATTACTTGTTCAGACAATAAAGGTGATCCTTATATCAATTTATGGAGCAATTTATCTATGTACTTTACTCCTTTCTGGTACTCCCTGTAAATTCTAGCCACTTTGGCCTTTCTAAACACTGCTGTCTGTAACCTCAACTTATTAAGACTGCTGTACTTTGCTTGAATTCTTCCTCCTTATATCACTGTCTGGTAAATTCATTCATGCAAGAAAACTTCTTTGTTTCCCTTCTTTCAGGGGTCATAATCCTGTGTTGACAATTTGAATGGTGTCTAGAAGTAGTTTTATAAAATTTATAAAGTTTGTTCAGTTTTATAGTTGTTTATGGTTAAAAGCTAGTTTGAGATCAGATATTCAATCATGGTCATATTAGAAATATAAAAATTGTTTTTAGGCACTATCTCATAAGAGCTAGAAAGCTTCTTTCTCAGAGCTTCAGTTAATTTGAACACCTACAGTGGCATTCATTGGTCAGAGTTAAGTAATAAATTTGCTCATTTCTCAACTGATCACATAATCTAAACTGATTGGTTACCAGATTACGCTAATTGTAAATCAATTACTATGGCAAGTTGGATTATAGTTCCTGGTTTGCTCAGTCCTATGGTTGGCAAACTGGCTCTCGGACTACATGCAGCTCTTTGGCCCCTTGAGTGTGGCTCTTCCACAAAATACCACGGCCTGGGCGAGTCTATTTTGAAGAAGTGGCGTTAGAAGAAGTTTAAGTTTAAAAAATTTGGCTCTCATAGGAAATTTCAATCATTGTACTATTGCTATTTGGCTCTGTTGACTAATGAGTTTACCACTGGCTTAGTCCAATTAAGACTCACCCTTGAAAGATGGAGTCGGGTGACCTATAGTATTTGAACTTCATGGGGAAGGGATTGATTTAGGAATAAAAATTATTGGTAATGTTAGGATAACATAAAGAGGGATTGAATTCTGGGTAAGTCACTAGCAAATATGTATTATATTTGTTTTATAAATAACAAGGGGAAGGACAGGAAGGTAAGATGACCTGACCAACATCTCAGGTATAATCAGTGACTGAATTAGGACTTAAACTCTGATCCATGCAACTTCAAAGGCAAAGTTGTTGGTGGAGCAATATTTAAACCAACTACAAATTCTAAAATACTTTCATATACCTTCTCTTATTTTAATTCTTCTAGCAATTCTATGGATTAAGCAAGTTAGATATTGGCCCCAGTTTATAGGTGAGGAAACTACCTCAGGGAAATAAAGTGGTTCAAGAATACATGGCATTTGTAGAAATGGAACTAGAACCCAAACCCTCTTGCTCTTTCCATAGAGCACAATAATTCCAATATTCCTTTAGTTATTTAGCCTGGTTCCCTCCTCTTTCCACTCCCCTTTCTCTTACCTGTTAAGGAAAATAGGTTTTAGAACTTTATTGTGAACCATTTGGTTTTTGTTTCTTAATTTTACAGCTGAGTTCCTTTCACTGGGAGTAGCAAAAGTAAAAAAAAAAAGTGTTTGCTTTATTCCTTTTCTTGATGAAAAACCTTGGCTCATGGATAAGTGAGCATTGTTTGGCATCTTGAGATAATCAAAATTGATTACCTGAGTCATTTGAATATCTATCATTTTAATCTTTCATGCAGAATTACAGATGGTCATAGGTCAGAGACTAGTTGAGAAGATTGCATTACATGCTTTTTCTAAAAGTGAAAAAAATAAAATAAAAGACAGGATTTTGGAAAGAACAAAAAGGCTTTGGAGTCTGGGAGACTAAAATTAAACCCCACCTCAGCTACTTAGTCATGTAACTATTTTAAGCCTCAGTGTTTACAGTTATAAAATAGGTATAATAATAATAAGTACTTGGGAGGGTATTTGTAAGAATGAAATAATATAAAGAAGGTTCCCACGTAGTTGATACTCATAGCAGCTTTTATTATTATTTCGTTAATACTGTGGAGAATTCTTGTGCCCTGAGAGCAATGCTCTACCATTTTTCTCTTTGTTATATTCTTTCTCCCAGGCTCATTAAAATGCACCAGAAAGAGAATTAGGGTTCAAAGTCTTAGAAAAGCTTGTTTGGTTGAGCTGGTCTTAGCCTGAAGACCATAGGAGCTTTGAACCCTGATGTGTAGAAGATAGTTTTAAGTTTGTTTCAACATTTATAATATGAGGGTGGTGATAATAAATGTTATGTGCTTACAGAATTAGATAAAATGAGGAAAAAGAGAGATAATCTTTGTAGAATATTCAGTGACTAACAACTAGTGAGAACTCAAAAGTGCTGTTTTGTGAGGCTCACTTTGAAGATGAACCTGGAGTGAAGTGGAGAATGAAAACAACTTCTGGTTTTCCTCAAGTTCTGCTTTGAATTCCTAATGTGTAGGGTTTCCCAACCATAATGAGCTAGCTACTTATTAGTTTCCCTGGAATGCTTGTAATTTCTTTTCTTTTTAAATTAATTTTTTAAATCCCTTGAGAGCTAGACTATCTCTCTCTCTCTGGAAACTAGACTATAGAGAAGGCCGCTGAAGTTGTAATAGGTAAATGCAATAGGTAAATGCTATGCAGGGCAGATGGATTCGGGACTGAAGCTGTGAACCTGCACAATGAGGATGAGAAAAGCCACTGAGTTAGAAAGCGCAGCCAGAAAGGCATGGAGTGAAGGCCAGAAGGAACTCAGGGAATTGGAGGTCAGTGCAACTGGGAGGAGGAAAAGTTTGAGGAAACTGTGAAGTTTACCCTGGGTTTGAGGGGAAGAAGAACAGCATATTTCTAGACCCAAGAATGGCAACGTGGGTAAAGGACCTAGAGGAGGTTAGAGAATTCGGTTAGCTAGTGGCAGCCCAGTGGGAATGCCAAGTAGGAAACGGGAGTCACAAAAGGGTCCACCACTCAGACATCTCAGAGGTAACCTCTGCCTTAAGCAGCTCTTACAAGCCAGTTAATGTCACAGATGTCACCTCACTTCATTCTCATGCAGCTCTGTGAGGCCGGTGCTCTTATCAAATCCATTTTGAATAGACATTCCAAGGTCACATGACTAGTCAATGTTCAAACGAGCCACTTTAACATGATTCAATTTCACACAGTTAGCTTGCCTTCTGAAACCTGTAGAATAATTTCAGGGGAATGGCAACAAACTTATATAATCATGAATTAGATATATGCATTGTTACTAAAGAAATCATTAAGAGACTAAACACAGCTGATGAGAAATTATTGATAAGCTAGGAATCATATGCACTGTAAATGCCAACTTGGAAATCATCTGAAATTATTTGTTTGCTAGAATGAGGAATACATGCACTAAAGTAGTTTTCATTATAAAGTTTTCCCTTCTTCTCCCCCAATCCTCCCAACATGAGAGTAATCCCTACTGTATATCTGGAGTCTTAGGAATCTAGACTTAAGGAATTTTTCCTAGAACTCTTAAGGAAACCATATGGTTCAAGAGGCAATTCCCAGAATTTTCCACCAAACCCTAAGGAGTCCCTGCTGATCACATATGGTAGCCTCTATGAATTCAATTTCTTTCCTCCATTTTAATCAAGAGCAGGCCCAGGGTATTTACCGACTTTCAAAATCCACCCAGATATTTGGCTTGCCTTGGAATCGATGCCTGCCTCAACAAACGCAGCCCACTGAGAGTAATCTGGCCACGGCATTCAGGTTCCCTGCTTCCATAGGCTCTAGGAAGTTGGGGGAAATCCCTTACCCCTTAACCTTTCCTTTTAATAGGCTCTTTCTCTGAATAACTGCTTGTCTGGAAGAATGACCTCAGAATTGTTCTGAAGCCAGCAGAATACCTTCCAAGAACAGGATTCAGCCCTCTAAGTCATCACCCTCTGAAAAGAGGCTGCGTAGATCCTTCTGAGGATCTCTCAGGAGCCCTTGAGGTAGGCGTTTTCCATCTGATCTCAAACAATCCTTATTGGTGAGGCCTTTTTACTTTCCTAGCAGCCAAGAGGAGTGAACTATCAGCTCTCTTTTGAAAGCTGTCCTGCTCCTAAGCCAAACTCCTGTTTTCTATAATATCTGCCTTTTGCTTGGTTCAGTTTCCCCAACCATTCTCCAATTAAATTAGATGTTTTGTTAGCTTTCCCACATCTCCCCATAAATGCTTAAACCAATGGGTAACTAACTGCTCTCTTAAAGATTTCCCTCTGAGATGGATTCCACAGCAACACCATTTATTTCAGGAAGGACAACACTTTTCTCAGTTACCCCTTTCTACCAGCCAGCTCCAAATAGGGTTTTCCTGTTATTTATAGCACTGGGCATGCTCTGCAGTTCTTCTCACTTCTCCTTTCTTCCTTGGGCAGGGTTATAAATGATCACTATATCCTAGGGCAGTGATCGGCACACTCATTAGTCAACAAAGCCAACTATCAACAGTACAACGATTGAAATTTCTTTTGAGAGCCACATTTTTTAAACTTAAACTTCTAACGTCACTTCTTCAAAATAGACTCGCCCAGGCCATGGTATTTTTGTGGAAGAGTCACAGTCAAGGGGGCTAGAGAGCCTCATGTGGCTCAAGAGCTGAGGTTTGCCAACCACTGTCCTAGGGTATTAGTGCAAAGGGAAATATGGGGGTAGAAAGAGCCCTAGAGTTCCCTTTTGGTGGGGTATTACAGGTCACATTCTTCAATAACGTTTCCCCTGACACCTAACTCATCTGAAGATGAAAATTTTCCAGAGAAAGAAGCTGCCCCACCAATGTCTCCTACCAGTAGGATTTTGATATTCCACTTGATTTTCCACTTAAGCCAAGAACTGTCTTTACTGTTTTCCTATGGTTTGCAACGGAGAGACTAGAGTTGGGGTGAGCACTTTGGGATCTTACTCCCTGTAGCAAGGAGCTTTGTGGAAGCATGTTGAGGATATATTTAGGGCTAGGTTCATTCTCATGTGTGATTTAGCAATTTTTTTTTCTCTCTAGGAAACAGGAAGCCCTTATACTAAGAAGAGGGTTCGGCTTATATAACAAGCTCTAAAAATTTAACGAGACTAGAATTGAGATGATGAGTGTGCACAGTGCTGAGGTGGTTTCTTTTAGTCAGTGACCAGACCCTGGGGGCCCCTGGTTTGGACTGTGATGCCTGGTGAGCAAGAAGAGGAAGTGAGTAAGAGAAAAAGCTGATGAGGCCAGAGAAATAGTGATATGTTCCAAATTTCCTTTGTTTTTCTTTGGGTTGGAATGGGAGGGAGGTAATAATAATTTAAAAAGTCTACTAGTGTTATTATCATAAGGGCTATAGGGATGGAATCTTTAAAAAATAAGTAAAATTACTTAAAGTAGACATCTTGTGGGAATTTCAGTTCATGGGAGGTACAGAAGATAATTGTAAGATTTCCTTTCCATCCTACCCAAAGTATTCTTTTATTGCCTTCTCCCACACCTGCCAATTCCTTTAACCCACCTTATATTAAGTGGTAAGCTTCAAAGTAAAATTGTTCAAATAAAAAAAACAAAAATAGCGTAGCAGCATAGCTACAGTTTTAAATTTGAGAATGCTAACCTTTCTCGCACAGTCTACGGGGTTCAAAAAATAGGCATATAAAATTGAGGAGAAATAGATGTCTTGGTATGAAAGTAAACTGAAACGGGGATAAAGGTCACAGCCTCTGGCATTTGCTTCCTAAGGAGAGGGAAGGCATCTGCTGTGCTCATCCCAGGGTCTGGCTCCCCGACCAGGCCCAGTGCTTGGCTCAGTGTATTTTTTGCTGAAAGGCTGCTGAGGGAAGGGGATCCCACAGCTTTGGAGCTTGGTTCCTAGCTGAAACATGGCCAGTTCAAAGCTTTCAGCAGTTCTTTGTGTTTGTGTGTGTGTGTGGGTGGACATTCCTTTGTTATGGGAGGACCACCGCAAATACCTTGTTTTAACCATGTGGTTTCCAGGAACTAAAGTCCTCTGCTATTCCTATAAAAGGTTGACTTCATGTGGGCAGAGTTGGGTCTTTTGCAGATTTTATTTCCTTTAAGAAAATGCTGCTTTTCTAAATATGACTTAGTCCGCACTGTTATTGAAAATCAGTTGTTATTCCTATGAAGTATGTGTGTATGTGTATGTTTTCACAGTTAGCCCACAGGCTATATATACATGGTATAATATAATATATACTTATATATTTTTTATATAGTATGTCTTCTAGATATTGTTATATATGATATATTATCTATACGTATGAATACAATTTTTAAATGAAAATCAGTTGTCAGCTAGGCTAGTGAGAGCCAGGAAATTACTATGCTTATTTTAAAAGACTCTTAACCAAGGCTTGAAATTTCAAAAGCTCTTGGCATCAAAATAAGGGCCAGAACTAGGCAAATGACATTGGAGAGTAGGACATAACCTGGTAGATGTCAAAGAAGGGAACGTGGGAACGTTGGAATAAAAGGGTAGCAAGAAATTTAGCCTGAAAGAACTGATTATGTTGTAAGAGAGAGCAGCCTGGTGAGAATTACAAGTGGGTAATTCAGCAGATAGTGCTGGACGATATGTGCGCAGTGAGCTGTGTGATTTGCATAAATGAATAGGTCTGAACCTCAGAGTTTGTACTAGAGTTTGTATTTTAAAGCTAGAAGGGACTTTAGAGGGGAAAGAACATTCATCAGGCACTAACTGCGTGCCAAGCCTAGTGCTTTCATGCATGTATTTTCAGGGGCAGCAAGAGTTCTGAAGCTTTTTAGACAAAGATTAAAATCTTGGCTCTGCTACTTTTTTGATTTGTGACCCCGAGCAAATTAATTAACCTTTCTGAATTCTAGTTTTCTTTTGTATAACATGGGGAGAGAAAGTCTTCTTTTGCAAGGGTTTTCTGTGAATAAAAATAAAATAGTTCTCTGGAGTGCATGGAATATTTTTGCTATTCTATTAATTTTCTGCTATCCCTTTAATAGCATACAGCACTGAGGTTTAGAGATTAGGTGCCATCTTTGATAAAGAGATTTGGCCAAATTTAGGTTTCTTTTTATCTGGTCTGACCCCCCACCCCCAATATAGTTGGTCACTACTTGAGTTTGAATGAACACCACTAGGCAACCTGAATACATTGGGTAATGCCAGGTCGCTAGGCAGTTTGCAGGAAGGCGCCTTCCCATTTTGTAGAAAAGCACAGAAAGTAGCACTGTCATGGCGACAACAAGGCAGATGACCAATCAACTGTCCCCGAAGGTACACACTTTAATCCAGTGGTTGAGTTAGGGAGAAAAGGATTGTGAGCTGTTCTGTAGTAGTTAGTGGCAACCACCCAGCAGATCTGAGTGGAACAGCAAAAGCATTTAGTAAGGAAAAAGTTTTTCTTGATGAGCCCCTGGGATGATATGTGGGGTTTTGCAGATATAAGATGAAAGTTAAGTTTCAGCTTTGAGACAATATTTCCCCTGTCATTTCCTGGCATGATTATCTGGACATTATTACCAAGACACGTGACTGACCTTGGACCTCTTTGGTTGGGAGTCACAGCAAGCAGAAGCTCTGAAAAGTCTGGAGGTCGGTGTCTGCTCTGACTTAAGCATCCAAAGGCTCCAGTGCTGTCTTAGTCACTCTGGATAAATGGCAAAGGGCATCGGCCCACGGTCCTTCTGTTTCCCCAATGGGATGATGGTGTCTGTGTATTGTACAAGTCAAGAGCCATGTGACTTGTGGTTTTCTGAACTGGTAACTCCTTCCAATGTGTAATATCCACCCTGCACCTAGGAATACACCTTCGGAGCAGATATGTAGATTTGTTGCTGTGTAGACACGAGACACAGAATCCCCTCCTGGGGCTGTGGTCCTGGTGGGCAGACAGGAAACAGACCCGCTGGGTGGTGTGATCTTAGACAGTAACGGGAAAGGCTGGTGTCGTTTTATACAGTCTATATTCCACACTAAGGCACTGACCCTCACTCTCTATCCTCTTAGAACTAGCACAAGCCTAGAAAAGGAAAACTAAAAGCAGAACATGGAGAATATAGTTCATTATAAGCTTAGGAGGGAGGTGAAAAGTTTAAGCAAATGAAAAACAGAATCATTGTCCATGGTTGGATGTCATGGCTCGACATACAAATGTACCCAGCCATTAGCCAACTGCCAACTGTCGTTTGGGGGCAAAAGAAAATACAACATGATATAAGATAGATCTTTAGCTCTTTTGCCTTTGCATGATAAAATACAGGCGTTCAATTTTTTACCAGCTCTTATGTGCTATGGAGAGAGAGTTTTAATAGGGAGTGAAATCACAGACCCCTGTCACAGGGACTGAGGCTGGTATAATCAGGGGAGGGAAAAGACCATATTATTTAGGATAAACAAGAAGGGGAGAGCAATTTAATTGGTTCCTGATGTTCCACATAACACAGGCCACAGCTCTTAAAACCTAGTGGCTTATTTTTATTTGTGAACAGATTTGATTTTTTTTTTTAAAATGGGTTTTCCATCTGTGTTGGTGGAATTCCAGTCAAGGATCTCCGATCCTGGCTGCTTTGATCTTGTACTCACCTTTCAAAGCCATAAAGAGGTCTTCCTTTTCCTTTATGTAAAAGTATTTCCAGCCAATGTTTAATATGAAAGAGATGTTTATCAGACTGGTGGGGATGGGCATATTGAAGCCATTCAGGGGTCGGCGTTTTCTTTCTCTTACGCACCCCCTTTTTCTCCCCTCCTCGCTTCTGGCCAGTTTGGGCCCCTTCATTATACTTCCTGTTGTGAGTTTGTATAGCTGAAGGAGGTACAGGTGACACTTTGTAAAGTTATAAAGGTGAGAGGGAAGGGATGAAAGGGGTACAGCTGGGTAAGGGAGAAATGTGCCTCAACGCCATTGGAAGCCCCTGACTGACAGCGGCTCTGGTGTTCAGAGCTGACAGTTGCAGGACTGTTTGCCAGACTCTGATGTGCAGTCCAGACTGAGAGGCGGTGTTTGCACGATAATTCTCAGTGGGCTCTGCTGTCCCTCCCCACCCCTTTTTCTCTAGGAAAGCTATCTGTCTGAGAATTATTTAAATGGAGCCATCGAATAGGTCTCTCTGTGAACTTTCACAAATAAAATGGAATTTGTTCTTTTAAAAACCAATTAATGGTGATAAAATAGATCTTTTTTCAAGTGAAAGAAGTTATCTAGCTCTTGGACAGAAAGCCTTGTCAACTGAGACAATTTCAGAGCAAAGTAACTTTTTTATTTTTCTTCAGTCCACTTACCACATTTTAAAATATAAACTGAGATACCAGTTAACTTTCATGTAACTAGTATTGCTTCTTACGCAAGGAGAATGTGGTTATAGAACTTGTGTGTCTCACATTTAAAGCAAAACATTCAGTGAGACAGAAATGTCTTCACTTTAAGGAAATGGATTTTTGATCAACCTAAATTTGCAAAATAAGTTGCAGTAGCATGAATATTTTGCACTTCAAAAAGAATTCATTACTTGACAAACATACTATAAAATTCCTTTAAACTACAGACTCTGAAAACACAGTTCAAACATACTTTTATTAAGCAAATTCTAATTAATATGCAACCTTTAAGTAATATCAATGCCAATAAAATTATTGCATTTCTAAACAGTTTTCGTGTCAGCTTTTTATTTTTAATAAAACAACCAGAGGCTTTGCCTGCATCAGCCATTCATGCAGCCAACAGACTTTGAAGAGATTTCTTCATATTCTGCTAACACAGAACTCTAAAACCACATGGCAGAATCAAGCCTTTTTACCATAACGGCCATTGGCTGGAAGCTTTCTTGAAAAATAATTAGTGAAATTTTGTGGTGAAGGATACAGGAGGCAGGACAATGTCAGCTTTTAAATACCTCTTTATCACACACTCCAGATGATGGAAAAGAAATGCTGGAGCAATAGGTCAGCTGTTTTAACGTTTCTCCCTGAATCAAAGAGGGAGGGGACTTTATGGATCCCAGCTGTGCTTACTTTCGGGTTTCCTGGCTCTTTGCTATTCTGTAGTTTGTAGTCTACGTGTCCAAAGCTCAGGGGACATTTTAGTGCAGCAGCTTGCTCGGGTTCGTTTTCTTTTCTTTTTTACAAAGCGTATCAGATACTTGCAACACTCAGCTTACTGCAGAGTTGCATTTAAATGGCAGGCCAAGGCCAGAGAGGAGAGAGAGCGAACGAATATGAAGAAAGAGTGGAAAGGAGGACGAGAGACTAGATCCCAGCAAGTGAACCCACTGTTTTTATTGAGTTCCAAAGCAGGAAAAACGGAGGGGAAAAAGAAGGAAGGAGCCAAAGAATCAAGACTTGAGAGGACTGAAGGCCATATCTACCTTTTACTTTTTAAGTTTTACTGTACTATTATAATAATCTTGAAAGCTTGTAAAATGAGGAATTCCAAGACTTGCTGACAGTCTTTGATGGGTCCGGGCCTCAGGAATCTGCATTTTAACAAGAAACAAGTCCATAGTCATGATGATGTTGACGCAGTTCCTCCCAGGTACGGGGCCTATAGCAGTTGCCTGAAGACAGGCCAAATGCACACAACAAGCCACAGAGGCAGAAAGGAGAGTGAACACGTCACAGGGGACGAGGGAAAGAAAGTCAGAGAAGTGCATGAGGAGCGAAACAAAAGTGAGACTAATGAGCTGTGGGAGGAAGAGGGCTAAAAGAGAAAGTGAGTAACTACAGAGATTCTTTTGAGCTTATAACATCCAGATTTGACTGTGGATATGAGCTAGACGACAGGGAAAAAGAGAAGAAGAATATGAGGTGGCTGAGTTGCTGTTTATTAACCAAAACTCGTGGCTAGATTGCTTGATCACATGGTCAGTCATGTGTCCCAAACATTCCTCTTTGAGATGCTCATTGCACAATAGGGAAATCATAATAAAAAAAAAAATACTATCAGAAAGAAATGACTAATTGGAGTCATTTCCTTAATTCCCAGAAGTTCTACAGAGGCACCTACTTTTTGTTAGAGAGGAACACAGAATTTTAAAGTAGCTGAAAGGAAATTGGATCCAGAAGAGATAGGATCTAAAGTTGCCAGTGGAAAGATGGAAGCCTGCTATTCCCTGCCTGGCTTGAAGAAAACTTCACATCTTCAAAGTTCAAGTGCTCATTTTAAGAGTTTAGAGTTCAAAATGGTATTTGGTTAGCCACTGAGAATGACAAAATTTCTCATTTGAGGAACTTGGAAGGAGCACCAGGGTTGGAAGGAAGCCTGAGGTTGGGTTTGCATTAGCACTTTACGTATGTTTGAGAAAGGCAGCTGTTCCTGGGGAACAATAGGGGTGATGGAGATTACTGGTGGTAGGGTGAGGGCGGCTAACACTATCCAAGACCCTTTTCTGATGAGTCAACAATGAAGCAGACTTACATAAGGCTTCACTGAAATGTCTATTTAACCACAGAGAAAATGAAAACATGAGTCTTTAGGAGACTGACAAACTATTACCTACATCCTGGAGGGAACTCAGCAGACTACAAAGACCTTGAAATGACCTGAGCACACCTGCCACCTGAAATGAAGCAAGGCGGGGAGTCCCCACCCCTGCAGCCTCTTTGTTTCCTTTTGTTGTTGTTGATGATCCTCATTGATCTTTAGAGAGAGTGGGAAGGATGGAGGGAGGGGAGATAGAGAGAAACATCGATATGAGAGAGACACATCGATTGGTTGTCTCCTACATATACCCAACTCAGGGCCTGGAGTAGAAGTTGCAATCCAGGCACATGCCCTCGACCAGGAATCAAACACATGACCCTTAGGTGGGCCAGCCAATGCTCTAACTGCTGAGCAACACCAGCCAGGGCAACCTCTTTGTTTCAGCAGCAGACACTCACTGGCCTGCCAGTACATTCAGTGTTCTTGGTTCATTCATATGAAAATAATCATGAAGACATTCAGAGAAACGTCTGGTCCCCCTGCCTGGCACACACGGGTATGGAAAGCCATCTTGGCAGCGGGTATTGGCGCCCACCCCTTCTGCCTGTGCTGCGTTATGGCTCTCACATGTTGTTGAACACTGACTCCCTTAAACAAGTATAGATTGGGGTACCCTTGACCCAGGGAAGCAATTCACTAGCTCCAGGGTCCTCAGTTTCCCTGACACCTTTTCTAGATCTTTTAAATTGATCTGCACCCTTAGAGGAGGAGAGCGAGATCACTGGCCCTAACGGCATCCTGTCTATTCTTTTTCTCCAAGTTGCACTGGAAAAACCAAGTCCGCTCTGTCATTCCTTCCTGTAGGCCGGCCCTCTACTGACTGAGCGCTCTCTTCTTCACACTTGGAGAGGAATCCTGTGATCACGTTAGCAGTTATGAAAGTGAGAGCTCCAAGAATTCAGAAAATCCTTTTCTCTGTGGGCAAAGTCATTTGACAGTCGGAAGCTAAACATTGATTGCTTTCTTTCACTTGCATTCCTGGTGTTAACAGTTCTAATGAGCCCTGACCATCATTCCCCTTAGAGGGATGCTCCGAAAGGGAAACCACAGTAAAACGTTTCAAAAACATCATTCCCAGTACACAAATATTTCCCCCGCTTATCGTTTTGAAAGAGTTGCATGTTTTTCTGTATAGGCACTTACAATTGTTATGTCATAAGGGAGCAAACTGCCTTCTCAGGACTAGTGCACTGACCCGCCCTTCTACCTGGAATGCAACCTCACCCCTTTCGCATCCCCTTATCCGCTTTCCTCGCTTCGCTTTCCTCGGGTCTCTGAGGCTCGCTTTACAAAAGGTCTTTCCGGACCATTTTGTCTCAAATAAGTGCTCCCTAAAACCTCTGCATTCCCTTCCTCCTAATCTTTGTGGCCCTTATAGCTACCTGGCATACCATTTGTTTATTGGTTGATTCTGTTTCCTCCCATTGGAATGTCAGATCCTTGAGTGAGAGCTACACTGTGTTTTAACTGCTGTATCCCTAAGGTCTAAAGGGGGTTTTCTGCATTTATTAAGATGCATTTTTTTTTCTCTTTTAAACCTCACTTTGGGATGACTTGTGAATGAAATGACACGTCCATTTTAGAAGTAATTTTACACTTTTAGAAGTAATTTTATGTACTTATTTTTTGAAAGCTTAAAATATTTCTACATTTTATAATGTTGTTTTTAGAGTATTTTCATCTATATAAGTCAATTTGATTTGTATATTTTTACTGTATTAAACTCTCCTTGCATTTCAAATAATTTCTGCTTTACATAGTTAATGCAATATCACTTGATATTAAAGATTCATGGCTATACTTTTTTTGGATAAATAATACCATTTACTCATATATATTATTCATCTTTATCTCATTTAAATTTCCCTTGATTATTACTTATTATTTTTTTACCTTTTATTTATTTATTTTTTATCTTTATTGTTCAGTTTATTAATTACATTGTTCCCTTTTTTTCTCCCCTATAGCTCCCCTCCACCTGGTACCCATCCCACCCTCCGCCCTCATCTCCCTCTCACTGTCCTCTCCCATAGGTGCATTTTTGTCCAGTCTCTTGCTGTACCTCCCACATCCCTTTTCTCCCCAAGAATTGTCAGTCCATTCCCTCTCTATGCCCATGATTCTGTTATATTCACCAGTTTATGCTGTTCATCAGATTTTTATTTCACTTGATTTTTATGTTCATTTGTTGATAGATGTGTATTTGTTGTTCATAATTTATATTTTTACCTTTTTCTTCTTCCTCTTCTTAAAGAATATCTTTCAGCATTTCATATAATATTGGTTTGGTGGTGATGAACTCCTTTAGCTTTTTCTTATCTGCGAAGCACTTTATCTGACCTTCAATTCTGAATGATAGCTTTGCTGGGTAGAGTAATCTTGGTTGTAGATTCTTGCTATTCATCACTTTGAAAATTTCTTGCCACTGCCGTCAGGCCTGCATCGTTTCTGTTGAGAAATCCACTGACAATCGTATGGGTGCTCCCTTATAGGTAACCGTCTGTTTTTCTCTTGATGCTTTTAATATTTTCTCTTTATCTTTTGCTCTTGGCATTTTAATTATGATGTGTCTTGGTGTGGTCCTCTTTAGATTCCTATATTTTGGGGTTCTGTGTGCTTCTTGGACTTTTAAGTCAATTTCTTTCACCAGGTGTGGGAAGTTTTAGGTAACTATTTCTTCAAATAGGTTTTCATTGTCTTGCTCTCTCTCTTTTTCTGGCACCCCTATAATTTGGATGTTGGTATGGTTGAGGTTGTCCCAGAGGCCCCTTACACTATCTTCAATTTTTTGTATTCTTTTGGCTTCTTGCTTTTCCAGCTGAGTGGATTTTGCTTCTTTGTATTTCAAATCTTTGACTTGGTTCTTGTGGTCCTCTAGACTGCTTTTAGGTCTTTGGGTAATATTTTTTATTTCAGTCAGTGTATGCTTAATTTCTAGTTGGTCCTCTTTCATATCCTCGTAGGTCTCATTCATTTCCTCCTAGGTCTTATTCATTACCACGTAGGTCTCGTTCATTTCCTCGTAGGTCTTGTTCATTTCCTTGTAGGTCTTATTAATTTCATCAGCCTTTTCTAGGAGCCTCTTGAAAATCCTTGTTACTGTGGTTTTGAACTCTATGTCCAGTCGTCTTTTTCCCTACATTTCTTTCACATCTGATTTCTTTCCATTTCTCTGCATTGTGGCTGCTTTCCTGAGTTGGTCAATTAGCTTTGTGTGGTAGATGTCCTCTTAGGGACAGTGACTCAGCCTTCCCAGTTACCTGAGGTGGATACTCTTGCTGCAGCCCTTCATGGGTTGTACAGTCTTGTTGAAGTTAAGCCCAGATTATTGTTGTTAGCACTAGGAGGGTTTGACCTCCAGTCCAATTGACTGTGAGGGTCAGCTGTGCTCAGGTTGGATGGGTGGAGTCTCTGGGCTGAGCAGGCACCGTCAGCTCTGCCCTATGTGGCACCTGGGTCTCTGTGCCTGGTGGTAATGGCTGCACGCACCTCTGAGAGAAAGTCGCTGCCGATCTCCACCCACTGCCAGACAACTCAGCCTCTTTCCAAATGAATCTTTACACCCAAAGTCTTTCCCAGGATTGTAAAAAAATGCAGTCCAGTGGTCTCCTGAACGAGGGAGCAAGTCACGAGTCCTCTCTGCGCAGTCGTACACTTTTGCTATTCCCAAGTTCGCAAGCCCTCTCCACAAGCTCGCAGACCTCTGCCGCACCTGAGTTTCAGTGTGCTTCCTTACTGTCCAGTTTCACCCCATATGAGTGTGGGTTCCCTGGACCTTGCCCAGAACTGGGGAATCAGTGCAGTAGGATGCCTTTGTCTCCCTCCCCATTCGAGAAAACCAGCCAGGTTTGCAGCTGCCCACCCTGTCCACTGGCCCGTGTGATGGCTCCAAACCTCTGACTCCGCGTGTATCTTCAACACTGCTCTCTGCTGCTCCTCTGAGTCACAGTGTCCTATCTTTACTTTTATTTGTGGAATTTTCACTCAGCCAGCTTTCTGGTGATTCTGGATGATGTTTGTTCTGTTGTTAAGTTGTAGTTTTGAAATTGCTGTGTGGGGCAGCAAGATAGGTGTTTCCTATGCTGCCATCTTGGTTCCTCCGCTCGACAGCTTTGATTATTACTTATTCTTAATAATGCCATCCATGAAATTTTAAGCTAACAGTTTTAAAACTTCTATTTTGGGGGGGTTTTTTGAACAGTAAGTGATTATTATTTTATTTAAACATTCAACCTTTAAAAATTTTTTAAATTATTTTTCATCAATACCTGTACCCAATGTATTCTCTGGTTATTTAGAAACAATTCTCAGGCAATATATATTTTTTAAATGTAGTTTCATTGATTTTAGAGATGAAGGGAGAGGGAGAGAGAGATAGAAACATTAATGATGAGAGAGAGAATCATTGATTGGCTACCTTCTGCATGCCTCTTACTGGCGATTGAGCCCACAACCAGGGCATCTGCACTGGAATTGAAACTGAGACCCTTCAGTCTACAGACCAATGTCCTATCCACTGAGCCAAATCAGCTAGGGCTCTTAGGTAATATTTAAATATTTTAATGTATAGCTCAAAAAGAAAAGAACTCTTTAAAAATAACCATAATACTGTTATCACATCTAAAAATTAATGTAGTTCTTTAATATTCTCAAATATACAGTGACAATTTATATTTCCCAATTATCATATTTTTCTTTTCTTTTTTCCATCACCATTTATATCCCTATGCCCTTTTCCACCTACATTTAATTGTCTCATTTTTCAAACATAATTTATTTGTTAGAATCAGGATTCAAGTAATGTCCATACCTTGCAATTGCTCAATGTCTCTTAAATTCCATTTAATCTAAAATTCTATCTCTATCTCTGGGTTTTTCTTTTCTTATTCTTCTACCCTTTACTTAAATCCTGCACCTAAAACTGTCCCAAGGTGAGTTGTCAAGAGAGAGACCTTAGACTTGACAATGAGTGATATTCTTCATGGTAGCCTCCCATTTATTTTAATTTCTCAGATTTCATCAATATGCTGGACCGCCCAGCCGGCGTGGCTCGGTGTTGAGTGTCAATCTATGAACCAGGAGACCACAGTTCAATTCCTGGTCAGGGCACATGCTCAGTTATAGGCTAGGTCCCCAGTGTGAGGCATGCAGGAGGCATCCAATCAATGATTCTCTCTCATCATTGATGTTTTTTTCTCTCTCTCCCTCTCCCTTCCTCTCTGAAATCTATAAAAATAAATTTTAAAAAACCATGCTAAGACAGGTGCAACAGGTTATTCATCTCTATTGCTTCTGTCCTGTTCATAGCTTAATAGTGGTTTCACTAGACAAGATGTATAATCGGTGAGAATCACATATAGTCATTTCTGCAAACTCCCTGAAAAATCTTCACTTTCCTACTTTCTCCTGTTCATGCTAGGGTTGGGGGAAAGGATGCTGTTCATGGTTAGGGACTGGTGAAGTTTCTTATTATACTACTAGAGGCACAATGCACAAAATTCGTGCAAGAGTAGGCTTTCCTTCCCTGTCTGCTGGCACCGTCTTCCCTCTGGCACCAGGAACCAGGGCTTCCCTTGCAGCCCTGGCTTCATCCAGAAGGTTGTCCGGAAAGAAATCCAGTCTAATTAGCATATCACACTTTTATTATTATAGATGTAAGCTCATCCCCTCTCTTTAGAAACTGTATACTTGGAATATCTTTATTTTCAGCTGCCAGCCTTAGTTACCCATTTTTGTAAAACTGGAAAAGTTTTATTCAACACCCTATTAGATACATATAGAATTTGATCTATCATATCTCTCCTCCACATTCTTTATCTTCCCTATTAAAAATTACTCCTTTGCTTTTTGCTCAGTATTAGTAACGATGGCGAACATTTAAATATTTTATGGGTCAGATATTTAGAATTTGCATACTTACTTAATTCTCACAGCAATCCAATAAAGAGATTATTAGTTCATTGTTATAGATGAGGACCCCCACACCAAGATTCAATTCTTCTGACATATCTATCCTCTAAGGCTTGGGATAGATAAGGTATTTGTCACAATAATACCAAGACCTTGTTCATATTTATGACTACTAAATAGAGGGCAGGGAACCTATTTTATCATTGTTTTCTAGGAACAAGCTAGATTAGTTGGGACTTAATATATTGTGGGATGAGGTGGTTAATACTCTGAAACTTTTTTCCTGGGATTGAAACACTACTTCTACCATTCACTGCTTATTTGACTTAGGTAAGCCACTTTATTTTACTATTTCTTAGTTTCTGCATCTCTAAAGTGCAAATAATAACAGTATTGTCTTTACAAAGTTGATGTGACGATTATATAAGTTAATCTGTATAAAATGTTTAAAATAGAGTGAGAACTATGAAAATAATGTAAGAGTCACAGGAGTTACATGAAAGAATGTTGTTAGCTAGTAGTGTGTAGTTTTTCATGAATATTCATATATAAATTCAGTGAACAAAGTGAGGGAAGTATTATTCAGTAGCAAGTTTCTTGAAGAAACAACCAAAGCACAAAACCCACATTTTCTTTTTACGAATCCTGCCTAAATTATCCACATCTGAGTAAGAAAGTGGGAATGACATACTAATGGAAAAACAGGCTAATAAGCCTACCCTCGTTTCACATTCAAGGGGTGGAATAATTTATGGGAAAGCTCTCAAGGCTTCTAAATGCTGCAATCAAATCACTGTATGGAGAAAGTTACAAAATCGAATTCCAAACAATGAAAACATCAGTTTCTTAATGGAACAGTTCCAACCATCTGGCATTCATATGCTGTTTGCAGGGGCTGCTATTGTGCAGACAGAATGACCCAATCCCACCTCTAGGCAAGAAGCTTCATGAAGGAAGTTTACCCTGGCCATTTGTAGTTGATTAACATAGCCAGAAGAGCTTTCCTTTTCCTTTTCTTTCTTTTTTAAAGAAAATACAAAAAGAAGGAGCTCCAGATATATTTGTTGATTGCAAGAGAGTGGACGGATTTCAACATCTCAAATAAATCTTTCTTCAAGAAATCTTAAAAAAAAAAAGAAGTGTCCTGCTACATCAGCTGGATGTAGTCTTGATGATAATCATTCATCTTTTCTAAACAGATTTAAATTCAATATTGGATACTTTTCTTACCACACCTTAAGATCAGATTTTGAATTAAACTTGGAACACAGGAAGTAATGACATTTCATTTTCTTTAAGTGAACTGCTAATCTTGTTAGCATATTATCTTTGCCCTTTACTTATGGAACTTGACTTATAAAGGTTCATTCATTCCCTTAAAATTAATTTGTCCAATAAGTATTTACTAAACCTCTATTAAGTGCTAGATATTGACTTAGGCATACCTGTTAAATAGAGTGTATAAAAGAGGGGCTTTTAAGAAATAGGGCCAGGTGTGTTATAAAACAGGAAGATTGATGTAAAATGTTAACAACATGAGAGATTTAAAAAAGATAATGGAGTAAGACAAAAAGAAGGTAGAAGACATAAGGAGACGTATAAGAACATTTAAAATTTAATGAAAATAAAATACACATCACCCAGCTTTTTTGAACCTGGTAAAAGTGCAGAACCTTTACATTGCATGTCCCAGAACTGTGTGTAGAGAAGCACAGCGTCCCACAGTGGGTCATTGAGAGTGATGCTTCCACCCTCTAACTTCGTGGATCCATGTATTTTTCCTATTGGTGACAAAGCATTACAGAAAGGCTTCTCTGATCCTGAAAGATTGTCCCCCATCCTTGCAGGGTATTGTCTCCAAGTTGGTGTTTCATCTGTGTCTTTAGCAGGATATTCCATCCCTCCACGGGAAGCTTCTGTGGCAGTTATGTGACAGGACAACGTGATTCATTCTTGCACCGTCTTCGCTGTAAATTAAACAACTTAGTTGAATATTGTTGCCCAGCTCGTGTGGCTCAGCAGTTGAGTATTGACCCAGGAACCAAGAGGTCATAGGTTCGGTTTCCAGTCAGGGCACAAGCCCAGGTTTCATGTTTGATCCCTAGTAGGGGGCATGCAGGAAGCAGCTGATCAATGATTCTCTTTCATCATTGATGTTTCCATCTCTCTACTCCTCTCCCTTCATCTCTCTAAAAAAACAATAAGAACATATTTTAAAAGAAGTTAAAAAAAGAATGTTGTATGGAATTTCATGCCTGTGGATCAGGCATTCCCATAAGCCTTGGGTTGTAATGCTGACCAAGGTGCTGAGGGCATGGAGGGCCAGTGTAGGTGCCCATTCTTGTGGAAATGAACCACAGGTCCTTCTAGGATGGAAGGTGTCTAACCTGGTCAACTTGCCAACAAGCTGTCTCCTCAAGAACTAGTTCCTACCAGGGGCTCAGAGTGGGTCCGTGCTCGTGTCCATATTTTTGGCTTTGAATTGGTCTCTATTCTCAGCAGCTTGAGAGATCAGCCTTGAAAGTGGCAGTGTATGCTCTTGGGCCCATGCATAGCCCCCCTCTCAGCCACGGTGGCCACTCCGTTCATGTGTCCATTGTGCCGCTTACAAAGGCTACCTCAGTGTGCCTGCTTGGGGAGATGCGCAGGAACTCTATCTTTTCCCTCTCCTTTTGCCTGTTGGAAGAATTATGGAAGGGGGAGGATCATCTTCATTCATGTTCATTTTATAATTTACACTTGCCCCAAACCTCTACCTAATGATCACATCCATGTTCTCTAAGTCTAAATTTCTACAAGTCAATGCATATCTCTCTGGGAAGAAGTTTATTGTTATTGCTATTAATCTTTCAGAAACTTAAAGTCCCACAAATGGGTTTTGAAGATAACTCTTCACAGATATGTTTACAGAGACTTTCTTGGAAATTAGAGATAAATTAACCTCCTAAGAAAAGTCTATCAAGGCTCAGTTGCTATCACTTCATTCCTCTGATCATACTGCATCTTCCCACGGTTTTAAAATATCCTGTGTTACTGTTCATATTTCTTAGAGACCATCTATACTCTGAAAATTAGCAGTGACTTCTGCGAAGTCATTTGTTTGCATAGTAATCCTTCCAAGAATCTGGCCATATCTTATATATAAAATTGGTCCCTATTCTAGCATTGCAGTATTTCCATGGAGCTGACAAGAGGTAGCCAAGGGTTCTTAGAACTCATGGATGAAAACTTTACACTAAGTGGGTGTTGTTGGTTGAATTTCATTCCTCCCAAATTCATATGTTGAAGTACTAACCCCCAGTACTTCAGAATATGACAGTATTTGGAGACAGGGCTTTGAAAGAGGTAATTAAAGAGAAAAAAAGAGAGGTAAATAAGGTAACATGAGGTTATATGAGCAGCCTCTAATTCAATAGTATTGGTGTCCCTATAAGAGGAGATTATGACACAGACACACAGACTGAGGGGAGACCAAGTAAAGATACTTGGAGAACACCACCATCTGCAAGCCAAGGCTAAGTCTCAGAAGAAACAATCCTGCTAACACCTTGACCTTGGACTTCTAGCCTCCAGAATAGTGGGATAATACATTTCTGTTGCTTAAGCCTGTCTATAGTACTTTGTTATGGCAGCCCTAGCAAAATAATATAATGGGTATGAATGTCAGTCAATAAACTTAGATATTCAATAACACTTTTTCTTCTATATTTTAGATTAAATTCTTACCTGGATCTCCCATTCCCCAGTGTTGGTGTGAAAATATGAGCCTAGTTCTTTTGGAGGTCTTCTCTATTCTTAGGGAATTAGTTCACTCCCATATAGATCAAAGTTTCATATAATGTCAGGGAGATAGAGAGGTCCACCTAGCTCTGGTCCTTAGGGGTTGTCTCGGAGATTTCCTTTGTTCAAGTTCATTGCTGCTATGTTTTACATGGGATGTGAGCATCTTTCACTAAACTAGTCTAGGTTCCATCTACCTAAACACTCCTTGTCGTCTTTTCTTTTTCAGGGCCTTGCTGTGTCCCCAACAGCATTGCCAGGAGGCAGGGCAGAGATGCCATCTGTTCTTGGGGTACACAGACTCTTTCTTTCCCTCTCCAAGTGAACTGTTTCTTCTTCAGGTGTCTACGCACCATTCTGTGCCTATAAATCCCCTTTTCCTACGAGCTTAGGCTTTTTGTACAGATTTTTGCTCTCCATTTGCTGTTTCGCCACAGACTTTCCTAAGTAATAAGCACAGAGCATATGACAGTTCAACAAGGAAAGAGAGGAAAGTGAAATTTAGGGAGAAGAAAATGTGGAATAAAAACCTCAAAATATAGTCCTGTCATATATGTGTTACATTCACTCAAGACAGAAGAAACTATACACTATTGATGATAGAAATATATTTTATGGTTATATAGGATTAGGATACTGGTTGTGGAAAGTCACAAGATTTATATATAGAAATATACTACTGATTTGTTTATTATAAAGTTAATTTTTCTTAGGACATCTTTATAGTATGTCTTGGTTTTACATCCAGTACAGTCATTTTCTGCTCTTAGGTGGTATTATACTTATATGTATTTAATCACAATTGCACCCCCAAAGTATGCCTGTGATGGCTGAACATTATTTCATAATAGTTTGATTTAGAAATATTATTGCATGAATAGATCCAGGTAATTTTACTTGCACTTAAAGTATATTATTTAGTTGTTGTTTACAAATAATGAATTGCACCAATCTTAAATGTTCAGTTCAATGACTTTGAACAATTATAAACGCCCAGGTTATCACCACACAAAGCAAGATATGGGACATTTCCGTCACCCCAGAGATTTTCTTGCATGCCTAATTAGTCAGTCCCCAACTCCTTAGGCAACCAGGGTTCTTTTCCTGATGTCAGAGATTAGTTATGCCTGTTTTAGAACGTCATAGATATGAATTGTGTAGTATATACTGTTTTGTATCTGTCTTGTTTTGTTCAGCATGTTTTTTACGATTCATCCATGTTGCTATGTATCTCAGAAATTTGATCCTGGTATTGCTGATTAGTCTTCCATTCATGTCCACTTCTTATTTTTTAATTTTTATTTTTTAAATATATATCTTTATTGATTTCAGAGAGGAAGGGAGAGGGAAAGAGAAATAGAAACATCAATGAGGAGAGAGTATCATTGATTGGCTGCCTCCTGCACTTCCCCTACTGGAGATCAAGCCCGCAACCCAGGCATGTGCCCTTGACCGGAATCGAACCTGGGACTCTTCAGTCCACAGGCCGCTGCTCTTAACCACTGAACCAAACCAGCTAGGGCTCATGTCCACTTAAAAAAATTTTTTTTCAGAATTTATGTTGGCAGAGAATGAGGGATGGTGAAGAAGGGAGTGGAAGAGCCATTCAGGGAAAGGCAATCAGCGCTTAGTTGGGCAGAATTTGTGCAAAGGTGTAACTCCTCTAACTTGCTCACTTTTGTTGAGGGCCCCTCCAGAGGGCAGTATATCCGAATCTGTCCTTTTCTCAGCTCAATCCACAACTCAGGTGCATGGTGTCATCAAACATGAGAGATTACTGTCAAAATGTGTGTGAATCTATATATTCGTTTAAGTCAAGGTAATTGATAGATTACCTTGGAACAAGAAATTTGGTTTCCACATAATGGTTCCGAGTGGGTGTTGACATCAGTGGAGAGGCCCTCCTTCACCTGGGCACTTAGGTGTCAGGACTTTGGCTGCCTGTCAACTTCAGTCCCTGGCTTCCAAGGTTGGTGTATGCATTATCATCACCATCAACCAGACAGGACAAAGAGCATGAGAGGAGACATGGGAGGGGATATTAGATGGAGTTCTAGAATCGGCAGCAGTCACTTATGCTCACTTTGGACTGGAGAGAACAGAGTCATGTGACCTCAACTAACTGCAAGTGGGGCTGGGAAATCTGGTCTAACTGGTGCCCAAGATGACAGGAGTGAATATTGTCATTAGAGGCCTCTTATACAATACACACCCTCCACATTTATCAGGAGAGTTTTTCACAACTTTCATTAGGTTCTGAACGGGGTTCCCTACCCACAATGTTTTAGAGCCTTCTGTTAGGCACCACTCGTCATGCTGGTCCTACCTCGCTCTATAAGGTAGGACAGGCTGTTGAGTCAAAACAGCAGGAAGGACATAAAATGCAAGGGACTTAGTAAACCCATCTGCCCCACTTTTGCCCGGTGGCATGATAGAGCTGGTATTCCTTGGAATACTCATTGCAGACCAAGAGGCAGACATCACATTGACTACTAGAATTCACAAGAACTTGGCGTATTAAACTCAGCCATATTTTATTCGAAAGAAAGGAACCGATTCTGTCACAGTTTCTGCTTTTTGTACCTCATGCCATACATTCTTCTCTATTCTGAAATGATGAAGATATTCTAAAATCTGGAAGTCTTACCTTATAAATGTATGTATTGACATCAGTAAGAACTGATTTTTATTTACAGTCAGGGAAAGGGACCCATGTTTTATTAAAAAATATACAGTGTATATATAATGTATTTATAATTATTTCAACATCATGCATTCAAGAGAACATCTTTTTAAAAAATATATTTTATTGATTTTTTTACAGAGAGGAAGGAAGAGGGATAGTGAGTTAGAGACATCGATGAGAGAGAAACATCCATCAGCTGCTTCCTGTACCCCCCCACCGGGATGTGCCCACAATGACGGTACATACCTTTGACCGGAATCTAACCCAGGTCCCCTCAGTCCAGATGCCGATGCTCTATCCACTGAGCCAAACTGGTTTCGGCAAGAGAACATCTTTGATTCCCTGATTTACTTTGACTCATTTCTCACTTATATGTGGTTTTGTTTCTGGACCTGCTATTCTCTTTCATTAGATTATTCAGCAATCACCGCACCAATACCACATTATTTTAACCGGTGAAGCTTTAGGATATTTTGATATCTGCAGGGGGCATTTTCCCTCCTTATGCTTCTATAGAATGGTATTGATATCCTTGGCCTCTTCCACTTCAATACAAATTTTAGAATCACTTTGTCAAGGTCTATGAAAACCCTAATACAATTTGGAATAGGTTCCTCTGTGTTTATGGAGTCTTCTCCAGGAACATTATATATCTCTTCATTTATTTAGGACTTTTTAATGTGTTTCAGTAACATTTTATAATTTTCCTTATACAGGTATTATAACTTCTGTTAGTTTTTTTTCCAAATTATAATAAAGATTTATTGTTATTATGAAAGAGACCTTTAAAATTCATTATCTCTAGGGGCTGTGGCTTCTTTGTATATTGATCTTTTATTCAATAACTAGAGGCCCAGTGCATGAAATTCGTGCATGAGGGATGGGGGGGTGTCCCTCAGTCCAGCCTGCACCCTCTTCAATCTGGGATCCCTGTCACAATCCAGGACTGCTGGCTCCAAACTGATTGCCTGCCTGCCTTTCTGATTGCCTTTAACTGCTTCTGCCTGCCAGCCTGATTACCCACTAACCACTACCCTGCCAGCCTGATTGATATCTAACAGTTCCCCTGCCAGCCTGTTTGCCCCCAACTTCCCTCCTCTGCCGGCCTGGTCACCCCTAACTGCTTTCCCCTTCAGGCTTGATTGTCTCCAACTGCCCACTATTGCAGGCCTGGTTTCTCCCAACTGCCCTCCCCTGCTGGCCTGATTGCCTACAACTGTCCTCCCTTGCAGGCCTGGTCCCTCCCAACTGCCCTTCCTTCTTGGCCATCTTGTGGTGGCCATCTTGTGTCACATGGGTCAGGATCTTTGTCACATGGGTCAGGGCAGCCCTCTTTTGTGTTGGAGTGATGGTCAATATGCATATTGCTCTTTTATTAGATAGGATTTTGCTAAAATCTCTTATTTGCTCTCATACTTGATTGCTTGTATTTTTTAGTAGATAACAGTATCATCTATAAATCATATTTTTCTTGTTTTCTAATCGTTATGCCTTCTAATTTCTCTCTCTCTGTGTATTTTATTTTGTCAAGAGGCTTCAGGATAATGTTGAGTACAAATGAAAAAGTTAGCTTTGTTTTGTCCTTAACATTTAAAGAAAAATCTTTACTGAATTAACATTAAGGATAATGCTTACAGAAGTAGATTGTTCAGGAAATTTCTCCATTTCCAAGTTTACTAAGATTTAAAAAATATAAACAAAGTGGCAAAACATTTTCTAATATTAAACCATTCTTACATTAAGGTATCAACCCAATATGCTTAAGAAGAATTTTAAAAAATTTATTGAACTTGGTTTGATAATATTGTATGTATGAGCATTTACTCCTTTTGAGATTGGCCTGTAATTTTCCTTTATGTTTTTTGTATGAATTTGGTGTCAGTATTTTATTAGTTCATAAAATAATTCCTCCTTTTTCTGTTATTTGAAACCATTTGAATAGAGTTTATTTGTCTGTGAAGATCAAATAATGGGAAAGGTGTTATTCCCATCAAAACTTTGACCCTTTTTGTAAGTAGATTTAGATATAAAAGTTCAATTTACTTAATGGTTATAAGTATATTATTGTTTTTTAAAAACTTTAATAAACAATTTTATAATTTACAACTTACTAAAAAGTATCTATTTTAGCTGTTTTTAATTGTTCACAAAAATCTTAATATTAAAAAAGACTGAAAACATAAAATCTTATTCACAGTCTATCTTTTCTTCCCCACCAGTCTTACTAGAATTTTACTTAATTATTCTTTTATAGAACTAGCTTTTTGTTTTGTGATCTTTTCTATGATTTCTTTGTATCTGTGTTTGTTTTTTTTCTTTAAAATGATACATATAACACACACATATTTTTTGTTCTTTATTTCCTCCCCTGCTTCCACCTTTGTTTTAGATTAGAGCCTTTTCTTTGGGTGAGGGAGACAAAGGATTTGCTTGTGCTTGATCTATGCAGGCATTGCCCAGATTATTCATGCAGAAATATGAGGTAAGAGAAAAGGTGAACAGATTAGGGCGTTCATTTCATTGCAGTCTAGTCCTCAGACAAGGTTGTTACACACACAATCCCCATTCCTAGAGTCTCCCTATGCCACTTCTCCTCTGAAGAGTGTTATTTATTTATTTATTTTTTTACTAAATTGGCCTGCCTCACCCACCTCTGGCCTTTTAAAATAGAAAGGTTTCCTAAGGAGAATGTTTTCTCTCTAGCCCAGGGGAAAAACACTGGTAAGGCACAAAAACCCCATTTTAAAGAGGAAGATACCTATGCCTGGGGGCATTTGGGAAACACACACACACACACACACACACACACACACACACTGTGCCTGGGGGCATTTGGGAACACACACACACACAATGTGCCTGGGGGCATTTAGGAAAACACACACACAATGTGCCTGGGGGCATTTGGGAACACACACACACACACACACACACACACACACACACACACACACACACACACAATGTGCCTGGGGGCATTTAGGAAAACACACACACAATGTGCCTGGGGGCATTTGGGGGACACACACACACACACACACACACACACACACACACAATGTTCCCAAGCAGGCTGAATTCTCTGAGGGTATCATTTCACCAGAATATATTCTTTGAATTAGTCTCTGCATCAAAATGGACTGGAGGGAAAGTTTCCAACAGATCTCTTTTGCTGATAGTTTTGATTACTCTGTAGTAGAAAATTTCAAAGGCTTTTTTGCCAGACGGAAGGGAACATGGGGAGGAAGGGAGAACTGGGATGGCCAGCAAACCCTTTTGGACAAACAGAGCCCAAAGCAGTGACAACCAGTTTTTCTATCCTAAATGCCTTGCAAATTATAGACTTTGGACCACTAGATAACATCAATGATTGGACAAAGTCCTTTAAGATAGCAACGTAAACTCTACTTGAAATATCCCTCATTAAAATTCTCTTCGTTTTGCTGGAAATCTTTTTTTTTTCTCACGTTTGACCGCACCAGCTGTCTATTTGGCTCTGCTGAAGTCATTTGAAGAAACAAATATAGAGGAACATTGCTTGGCAGAGGATAAGAGAGGGAGGTTAGGTCCAAAAGCAGTGGGGTGACTACCCAAGAAAGAGAGTAAAATCTGAACGTCGGGAGGGCCACAGACAGATGAAAACATTAAAGAAAGTGTATCAAGGTATTCTTCATCTCTGTTGAAACATCTTCTACATCAGTGTTTTGAGACGCCTGTTTAATACATGATCTTACTTTGATAAAGACAATTTGGAACCTAATAAAATACTGTGCTAGTATTACCACCCCATTTCACAGGTGACAAAACTGGCTCACTTGGAATACAATACTAGTTTTATTGGATACATTTCTGTGCTGAACAGGATTTGACTACTAGTAAAGTTGTTGACCTGAAGCTGGCTGCAGAGCGTGTTTTTATTGACTTGAAAGAGAGGAAGGGAGAAGGAGAGAAACATCCAGATAAACATTGATAGGCTGCACGCCCCCTACTGGGGATTGGCATGCAACCTGGCATGTGCCCTGACGGAGAGTCAAACCTTGGCCTCCTCGCTCATAGGTGGACACTCAACGACTCAGGCACACCAGTGGGGCCAGAGCAGGTGCTTTTAGCCAG